>CM070791.1:11598232-11631913 GCA_036346955.1 Dipus sagitta | reverse complement strand
GATGGAGAATGGACTTTCAAAGGGAAAAATGGGGGAAGGGAGGGTATTACCATGGGATATTTTTTATAATCATGGAAACTGTTAATAAAAAAAGGTTTAGACTGTTATTGAACTAATCTTTCACTAACTCCTAAGGTGAGTGAGGCCTAAGGAGATATGATCATCAATGTTTCACAGATGAGGCCTAAGGGAGACATGATCATCATTGTGTTGTATATGAGGACTGGTTAGACATAATTATCACTGTGTTACAGATGAAGCCTAAGGGAGACATGATCATGATTGTGCTACAGAAGAGGCTTGGGAAGATGACTTGGTCATCGTTGTGTTTACAGATGAGACATGTAAGGCATGATCATCATTGTGTTATAATTGAGGCCTGTGAAGACATGAACATTATTGTGATAGATGAGGCCTGGTGAAACATGATAATCAATGTATTACAGATGAGGCCTGGGGAGACTTCATCATCATTGCATTGGAGATTAGCTTGGGAGACATGATCATGACTGTTACAGCTGAGGCCTTGGGAAACATGATTATCATTGTGTTATACATGAGGCCTAGGGAGACATGATCATCACTGTATGACAGATGAGGCCTGTGGAGACATGATCATGATTGTGTTACAGATGATGCCTGGGGAGACATGCTCTTCACTACGCTACAGATGAGGCCTTAGGAGACATGGTCATCAATGTGGAATAGATGATGCCTAGGGAGACTAGATCATCATTGTGTTACAGATGAGTACTGGGTACAGTTGATCACTGTTGCATTACATATGAGTCATGGGGAGAGGTGATTATCATTGTTTTACAAATGAGGACTTGGGGAGACATGACAATGATTGTGTTACAAATAAGGTCTGAGAAACTATGATGATCTCTGTGTTACAGATGAAATCTGGGGAGACATGATCATCATTATGTTGCAGATGAGGCCTGAGGAGACATGACCATCATTGTGCTACAGATGTATGGGGAGATGACCTTAACTTCAACATTTTACAGATGTGGCCTGGGGACATCATTGTCATTTTGTTACAGATGAGGGCTAGGGAAACATAATCATCAATGTGGTAGGTATGAGGCCTGGGGAGACATGCTCATTATTGTGTTACAGATGAGGCTTGTGGAGATGTCTTAATCATCATTGTGCTACAGACAAGGCCTGAAGAGACTTGATCATCATTAATATACTTGCAGCCTAGGGAGACTTGATCATTATTGTGTTACAGATGAGGCCAAGGGAGACATGATCATATCTAGGTTAAACCTGATACTTGGGGAGACTTGAGCATCATTGTGTTACAAATTAGGCCTGAGGAGACATGATTTTCATGGCATTACAGATAAGGCCTGGACTGACATGATCATCATTGTGCTACAGAAGTGGTATGGTGAAACGACTTTATCATCATCATTTTACAGAAGTGGCCTGAGGGACCTGATAATCACCATGTTACAGAAGATGCTTGGGGAAACTGATCATCATTGGGTTACAGATGAGGACTGAAGAGATATGGTCACCACTGTGTTATAAGTGAAGCCTAGGGAGAAATGACAATCATGATATTAGAGATGAGGCTAGAGAGACATGATCATCATTGTTTTACAGAAGAAGCCTGGGAAAACATGATCATCACTGTGTTACAGATGAGGCCATGGGAGACTTGATCTTTATGGTATTACAGATGAGGCCTGAGGAGACCTGATCATCATTGTGTTACAGTAGAGACCTGGGGAGTGACTATCATGATTGCTTTACAGATGAAGCCTTGGGAGACATGGTTATCATTGTACTGCAGATAAGCCCCAAGGAGACATGATCATCAAGTTTTAGAAAAGATGCCAGGAGACTCATGAACAGATGGGGCTTGTCAACATGAATTGCTCATCATTTTGTCACAGATGAGATCTAGATAACATGGCCATCATTGTGCAAAAGACAAGGCCTGGGGAGACTTGATCATCATTGTGTTAACAATGAGGTCTGGGGAGACCATATTGTGTTCCATGCTCACATATATACCAGATTTGATACTCCCAATTTACAGGTGGTATCCTATACTGAGTTACTGAGAAACCTAAACTTTTCTTTCTTTTGTTTCCATCATCATGAGCATGTGCCTTTGTGACAGTGAGGAAAGTATGGGGCAGACCAGGTGAAGGATGTTTACAAGTTTTAGACACCTCAGGGTCTCACATATCATTGTCTTAAATTTAGTTATACAGCCATACCTAACTGCAAAAAATAAATAAGTAAAAATTTAAAAAAAACCTGTGTTAGGTGTTATCTTCATCCCTGAGGTTGTGTGGCTGACACAAATGAAGACACAGCATGTTCCTGGGTGTGCTGTTGAAGGTTCCGCAGGAGGTCGAGTGCCTTTCAGCAGAGCTCTGGGTCTGACGGTGAGAACCTCCACTACTGGGGGGTGACTTTATTTCTTTCTCATTGATTTGACTTTGCATGACCCCTCCGCTCTCTGTGATTAAACAAGCCTACTTGTTCACTACCCTTATTTGTTTTACTTCTATTTTTAAAAGTAGAACAAGAGCATTAGGGAACAATGCAGTATTTCAAATTGAATGTCATCTTCTCTCTTGTTATATCCAACTGAATAAATTCTCAATTTAAAAGCCATGTTTATTTTTTTTTATTTTTCAATGTGGGACCTTGGTGCCATGTTGGAGTCTTCCCTGCTGTGCCTCTGCACCCCCTGCTGGGGTCTGGGTCATATGTCTCTAGTTTAGGTTCCCTTACTACCAAGAAGGCAATAAGCTAAATAAGGAGGAAAGAAAAAGAATTAAAAAGGCAAGTTTTTTCAATAGCCACAAGAACATCCCTACAGGCCAAGGTGCTAGGGCTCAGAGAAGCCCAGCCCAGCACCTGATGCAAGAGCCAGAAGAATTAAAGACTGGAGCCCCAGGGCCATCGGACATCCATGAGCCTCAACCTACACTGCACCATGGCTGGTGGTCCCTGTGTAAGCTACTGACTGGCACATGAGTTACATTACCTCCCCTATGCTGCCAAACATCTGCTGCTGGTGCAGCGGGCGGATCTAGGGATGAAGAGGAGCCTATAATATCCAATTAAGGGTTCCAACAATGCAGATTGAGTGCAGCCCACTCAAAGCTGCCTGCCCTGTAGACCACCACCAGAGAACCCTGCCCAGCACTGTTTCAGCATGTGCATGCAGAGGAGGGTTACGGCAGAGTCCCTAGACTGAAGAGAGGTACTGTCTGCCTGCCTGACAGCTGCAGCTGTTCCCCTCAGTTTAGTCACAGATAGTGATCTTAACCTCCAGGAAGAAGAGAAAGCAAGCTTGTTTCCCATAATCCCAGGCTGCATTGGGAATTTCTTAACTGGAAAGTAGTAGTGCCAATACCGTGAACCATGAATCATGCTCACAGCTGGAAAACATGCTACGTTATATATCCCATAATACAACATATGCCCATATATATATTAATATCATATATATATATATATATGATTAATATCATATCTTTCCTTTTCAAGATCATCCCGCCAGAGTTGCCAGTACAAAATGAGGTGTTAGGAGTTCAGGAATTTGTTGAACCCCAAACCCTAGGTTTTTATCTATTTTTAAACAAAGACTTGGATAAAATAATTAAGTTATTGTATTTATTTAGGGAAGTATAAAACAAAGGGAAGGAAAATGAATACACCCAAGTGGCAGAGAGCCCATGTAGTGGGCCTAGGAAAACTGTGCAGAGAAAACAGAAAAGAAAGTACAAAGAGCTTCTGCCATGTGGAAGAAGACAGGATGGAATAAAGAGCCCATGTGAGAAGTAGGGGTTTGGGGCTGGAGAGATGGCTTATCAGTTAACGCACTTCCCTGAAAAGTCTAAGGACCCATGTTTTGTCCCCAGATCCCATGTAGGCCAGACACATAAGGTGGCAAAATCATCTGGAATTCAATTTCAGTGGCTGGAGGCCCTGGCATGCCAATTCTCTCTCTCTCTCTCTTTCACAGAAAGTACTGTCTGTTGGGCTTGCCTTAAAAAAGAAAGGAAGAAAGAATTATGGCTTACAACAAGAGAGTTGATGGCTATTTTGTCATAGTTTTGAATATAAAATTAAAATCTTCAAAACAAAATAGAAAGACAAATCATATTTTTTGCTTATGAATCTGTAAAAATTTTAATGTGATAAAATAAAAATATTGTCTAAGAAACATCAAACTTGTAGACTGGAGTGATGACTCAGTTGTTAAAGGCACTTGCTTGCAAAGCCTGCAGGTTCAGGTTACATTCACCATTACCCACATAAATCCAGATGTACCAAGTAGTTCATGCAACTGGCTTTGGTTTACAGGGGCAAGAGGGCCTTGGGTGTCTGTATTCTCTCTCTATCTCTCTTTCTCTTTCTTCCTCTCTCTCTCTACTTATAAATATGTATCAAGCTTAAGTTCCAAAAGGGCAAAAAGCAGTTCCAGGATGGTTTCCTGCTCTGACAACCATTCTAAATTTTTTAACTGAAGAAATATCTTTAGAACCAGCATACCATTCCACAGATAATTAAATTATTTCAAAGATGAGTAGTTGTGGTGAGTGCTTTTGATTTGTATGTCAGAAAGTAAGTTAGGCTATAAAAAATACACAACAAGCAGCATTCATATGCCCATTTTTCATGTAGGGTTTGTTCTGGAAGTACACGTTATCTCAAGCTAAAGAAAACCTTATACATTGTTGTGAGCTTCAGTAAGCAAATTGATTAATTGTTACATGTAATAGTCACACATGTTATAAAATTATTTTTTAAATTGTAAAATTTATATTTTCATCTCAATGAATTTCTGATTTCACTTCTCTTCCTGCAAGTATCTCTTTCACTTGTGAAATAAGATGTCACGGAATCCCCAGCGGAAGTTCTTGAGGCTTAAAAGGGAAAGTAAAGGGAACCGGGTTTATTCATGCACACTTGCATATCTTTGAAAAATGAATGGTGGAAATTTGCATATTTATCTATGACACAAAACATATACTCTTCTATTATCTAGAAACAATCTCAACAATAACACATTGGAGGGAAGGAAATATACCCATCATTTCAAACCTAAGCTTCTTTTAGTGGTACTGGTACCCAGGAGAAAGGCATTATAGCCAATTAAGACCCTTTAGAGATATTTTAAAAAATATGTGTGTGTGAAAGAGAAACAGACAGAAAACAGACAGTAGGGTCTCTCATACCTGCAAACATATTCCAGTCATATGTGATATTTTGTGGTTGTAGTTTTATGTGGGCATTGGGGAATTGAACCCAGACTGGCAGACTTTTCAAGCAAGTACCTTCAACTGCTGAGCCATCTCCCCAGCCCCCATTGGGATATTCTTCTCCTCTTTTGTGTGTTTGAGGAATCCTGACCTTTCCATGCATTTTCCAGAACTTTCACTTTTAAAATTTATTTTATGTATTTGTGAGAAAGAAATGAAGAGGAAGAGAGAGAGACAGAGGGAGGGAGGGAGAGAGAGAGAATATGAGCCCTCCAGGGCCTCTAGCCACTGAAGACGAAATTCAGATGACTGCACCACCTTGTGCATTTGGCTTTATGTTCGCACTTGGGATTCGAACCTGGTTCCTTCAGTTTTGCAGGCAAGTGACTTAACTCCTAAGCCTTCTCTCCAGCCCCAGAATTATTTCCCTCCTAGAATGAGATTGCTGAATTTTTTCTGAGCTTTTCAAAATATTTTGATTGGGCTGGAGGAATGGCTTAGCAGTTAAGGCACTTGCCTGCAAAGCCAAAAGACCCACATTTGAGCCTCAGGACTCATGTAACCCAGATGCACAAGGTGGTGCATGCATCTGGAAGTCATTTGTAGTGGTGGGAGGCCCTGGTGTGCTCATTCTCTCTCTCTCTCCCTCTCTCTCTCTCTCTCTCTCTCTCTCTCTCTCTATCACCCTCTCTCTCTCACACATATATATATAAGTAAATATTTAAAAATATTTTTATTACCGTTTATGTTGGTCCATGCCATTAATCCCAGCACTCAAGAGACAGAGGTAGTGGAATGCAGTGAACTCCAAGCCAGCCTGATCTACAAAGTGAATTCCAGGTCATCCTGGGCTAGAGGAAGACCCTACCTCAAAAAACCAAAAAGAAAGAAAGAAAGAAGGAAAGAAAGACGTTTTATTTATTTATAAGTAGATAAAGAGAGAATGGGTGGGCATGCCAGGGCCTCTACACATTGCAAATGAACTTCAGTTGCATGTGCCATTTTATACATATGGCTCTACATGGTTACTGGGGAATTGAATCTGGGTCATTAAACTTTGCAGGCAAACACCTTAAACCCCTTAGCTGCAGACCCATCTCTCCAGCCCTTTATAGGCTTTAGATTTTTTAATTTATTTTTATTTTTTAATTAAGAGCACAGTTTGTATGAATACATCATATTTTGGTACCATCTTTTCCCTCCCTTCTGCCATTCTGCTGAGGACCCGCCTCAGTGGGGTTGAGTTATGCATTGTGGGAGCAGCAGTCAGTTGCTGGGGGAACAATGCTCTGCATATGATGTCTCAACCTTTGGTTCTTATCATCTTTCTGCTCCATTTTCCACAAAATTCCCTCAGCCTTGGTGGGTGTGCTGTAAGTTGGCTTCAGTGCTAAGCTCTCATAAGCCTCAGGATCTCTGCTTTGTTATGTGATGTGTATCCTCAGCATCTGTGTCCTTCACCCTGGCAATGATGTCAGGCTCACCATGGAAGCAGCACTCTTGCTCATCTCCCCAATTCCTCTGTGGTTTCACCTGGGTTTGTCTGAAATATGTGGGTTGTTTATCTCCTTAGCTTTTGCTACCTTCTGAAATTGAAAAACAGATTCTTCAATGGAGAATGATGTCAGCATAGGTTAAATGAGATAAGCAATACTAATTTAGGGAGATTATGATGGATGTAGCCCATCTTTTAGCCAAAGACTGGTGGGGGCTTGTCATTGGAGAGCATAATTTTTGTCTCCATTAGATTTTGACCTGGATCCCAGTTCCAGCTATGTATTCATTTCCACTGAGCAGGTCTCTTAGCCAGTCAGAAGGCCATGGGTTACCCACCAAGGTTGTGTGCCATCATTACACTAACTGCTCAAATATGAAATATGATCTATCTTCTCCTCTTCCCACACTCTAGAGTAGTGATGATAAATTTCAGAGCATGCCTGGCAGAATTGGATTATATTGTACACAGTACACATGTTCATTGCCAAAACTGTACCCCCAGGCTCTATGCATGTAGAATGAATTGCTGAGATGTCAAAATTCCAGTTTCTCAGAACTGATTGTTTTTAGCCAATATATACATAAGACCTGCTGAAAAGAGTGTCATTTTTGCTGCTTCTCTCATCCCTGAAGCCCTAGTTTCAAACGTGCTAGCTCTGTACCATTACAGCCTGGAAGACAGTGCAGTGTGGCCCTTCCCCTCTTCCTGAAGACAGCCACCTTGGTCTTGGACAGGGGGGTCAGTGCCAGACTGGAGCAGCACCTCCACGATATCCCAAACCTCGAAGCTATGGCTGCAAGGAAATCGACAAAGATGAAGACAAGCCTACAGTGAGGCAGAGAAGCAGTGCAGCACAGTAGGAGTGGAGGGTGCTGGGCAGCAAGGAACTCTGGACAGCAGGTGACCTGGAGGTGGCTGGAGGGGGATCAGGCCTTTCAAAGAACTCTGTGAGGACAATGGCTTTTCAATGCTCAGGAAAATGAAATTAGCCATTCTGGGTGCCCTGAACACACAACCATATTTTTTTTTAATTGTAAAGAATTTTGATACTGTTCTCAAAAATATAATGAAGGAAAAGAATGGAAATAGTTCAGGGATTTCAGTGTCTGCTCTATGTTAAACTGCAGACCACGTTAAAACTCTAAATGTAAGTCAGGCGTGGTGGCACACACTTTTAATCCCAGCACTTGGGAAGCAGAGGTAGGTGGATTGCCGTGAGTTTGAGGCAACCCTGAGACTACATAGTGAGTTCCAGGCCAGCCTGGACTAGAGTGAGACCCTACTTCGAAAAACAAAACAAAACAAAAGTCTAAAAGTATCAAATAAAACAAATTGTCTTTGAAGAAAGAATAACTGTATAGTTATCAAAAGCCAGATGTATAAAGTGGTGCATGTGGTGGAGTTTGTTTGCCCTGGCAAGCCCATTATCATTCTCTCTCCTTGAAAATGAATAAAAATATTTTTTGAAAACTGAAATTATGCTTTGGAAAGATAGCATTATAAGTATTAATTCAAAGTTACTCCTACTGAAAGTAAATCATGGTATACATACATACTGTGATAAAGTTTATATAAAGTAAGTGAGAAAATGACTGCAGCTGTGCTATTTCTCGGGAGGATCACAGTGTCCTCTGCAGTGTCAGTATAAGTAAGACACTTCAGAGGGAAAAATATCAGCAAACCTCCAAAATGTCCTTTTTCTTCTTGAACATGATGAAAATACCTACATAAGATGACATTTTAAGCAGAGTGAGTCATTGTAAACATACGTACACCTGTTGATGGAAAATTATGCAATGAAAAATAAAATAAATATACATGAATATCTAAAGAAAAATACTCATAAAATGGAGACAAACTTAACAATATTTTTTACTATGAATGTTGCACTGTCTGAAATTTCATTATACATGTATTAATCTACTAGCAAGAAAAATTAATAACAGGTTAATTACCTATTAAGAAAATTTCATGCATCCACATTTTGAGCATCTCTTTCTTGAAATCTCAAAACTTCACATAAGTTATTTAATCTTTGTGTCTCCCTGATCATTGTAACTAACAAACACTTATTGTTATAAAGAATCCAGGATCTTTACAGTTTAGCCATGAAAAAAATCTAATCCATAAAAGCTCACAACAACCAATTAAATCTTCAGTTAATAAACTCTATTGCATATTTGAATATGCTTTTTTGTTTGTTTGTTTGATTTCGGTTTTTCAACGTAGGGTGTCACTCTAGCTCAAGCTGGCCTGGAATTAACTATGTAGTCTCAGGGTGGCCTTGAACTCATGACAATTCTCCTACCTCTGCCTCTCAAGTGCTGTGATTAAAGGCATGCACCACTGTGCCCGGCATGTATATACTATTTTTAAAAATATTACTTATTTATTTGAGAGCAAGAGAGAGAGAGAGAGAGAGAGAGAGAGAGAGGGAGTGAATGGGCATGCCAGGGCCTCTTGCCACCACAAACTGCAGATCCATGTCACTTTATGTGAGTACTGGGGAATCAAACTCAGGTTGTCAGGCTTTTGCAAGCAAGTACCTTTAATCACTTAGTCATTTCTACAGCCCTGTGTATGCTATTATTTTCATCAGTTAAATAATAACATTAGCTTGTGAGAAATTAATATTCACATGACTAAATACTGATAATTATGAAATAGTATATGATGTAAGGGAAATTCTATGACTTTTTTCATTTCCTCCAAACAAAGCTATACATGTATCATTCCAAAGGTTACTGAGTAATTGAATAAGCAATTTCTTTTTTATTTTTGAGATATTTTATATATTTATTTGAGATAGACAAAAAAAAAAAGACAGAGAGGGAAGAAAAGAATGGGCATGCCAGGGCCTCAGGCCACTACAAATGAAATGAAGACATATGTGCCACCTTGTGCCTCTGGCTGACATGAGTACTGCAGAATCAAACCTAGGTCCTTAGGTTTCACAGGAAAACATCTTAATCAGTAAACCATCATTCAAGCCCCAGCAGTTCCTTAAATTTCATGTTTACACCAAGCACCTTTCTATGCACAGGGAATAAGGACTCAACTAACCTTATTAAGTTAATATATTAGTGGAAGGACCTCAGTTTAAGAACATAAACTAGTTTGCACATGTTATTTCTTTAACTTATAAGCACATTTGGAAACAAGAACACAGAATCAGAAATAACAGGTTATTTTGTGGAGAGAAAGGGAGCACTGAGAAGGTCATATCTGAGCAGAGACCAGAATCCCAGGACGCAGGGAACCAGAAGTGTCTGGGGGAGAACCTTCCTGCCAGAAAGACCAACCAGTGTGCAGACTTTGAAAGGGAACTAGTGTAGGATTCAAGAATCTTCCAGAGTCCCATATGGCTGGAGTGGAGAGAACAAAAGGGAGAGTGGTAGGAGGTAAGGTCTTATGGAAAATAAGGTGGCTGCAAGAATAGCTCCGTGGCACAGCCATGAGCTTTGGATTTCCCTGGCTCTGCCTCCCATTCTCACAGGAGGCCTGGGATCACAGATGCATGCACCACTTTTAGTTTGGCTTTACATGGATGCTTGGAGGGTCAAATTCATGTTAGTACAGTGTACACGCAAGTGTCTTTAACCACTGAGACATCTCCCCAGCACTTTTAGGATTTTTAAAATATTCTATTTATTTATTTACTTATTTATTTATTGAAGATGAACTTCAGATGCATGTGCCACCTTGTGCATCTGGCTTTATTCTGGTGTTGGGGAATTAAACCCTAGGTGTTAGGCTTTCCCGGGAAGTGCCTTAACTGCTGAGCCATCTCTCCAGCCCCCAGGTTGTTTTTGTTTTTTGCTTACTTTGTTTTTGTTTTGATTTTTTGTTGTTGTTTTGTGTGTGTTGGGGATTGATTTTTTCCCCTTGGCATACATGTGTTATGATGTGTGTCTATGTGTTCATGTGTGAGTGCAGTGTGCATATGCTATGGTGCACATCAAAGGGCAACTTCAGGTGCCAATGCTCACCATCCACAGAGTCACTTGTTCACCATTACATTCACAAGAGCTGGCCCACAAACATCCAGGGGATGAACTCATCTCTACTCTTCTTGCCCCCTTCTCAGTATAGGAACACACTGGGATTACAGACACTGACACGATAGCCTCTGACTATCACATGGGTACTGGGGTCCTGAACTCATATACTCACTTGTTGTAAGCATGTAGTCTACTGAGCAGTTTCATCAAACTATACCTTGGGTATTATACTGAAGGAAATCTCCTGTGAAACAGGAGAGATTGCACTGAGTGTCCTGAAAGTGATATGACCTGATTTGCATTTTTTAAAGATTATTCTTTTTTTTCAAGGGAGGGTCTTGCTCTAGCACAGGATGAGCAAAGATTATTCAATTTTTTACAATACACTTGCAGTGGGGACAAAAATTGTAGAAATTATGGTAAGTAGAGCACCAGATATATAGCATAAGTTGACAAAAATGGTCATATTATTTATTATTCTCTACAGCCTTAAGATCATTTTGGGGTATGTTAATATAAACCTTGAATGAAACCTTGAGTTTGTGAGCCAGCAAACCTTCTGCGTGCAGCAGTGAACAATGAAAGATCTTGCCTCAAATGAGGTGGAAAGTGACAAATGACACCTACAGTGGGTCCTCTAAGTGAAAATAGAGGTTGAGCTGCTGCCCATCATGACACCAGTTTGCAGTCTCTATAACTGGAAGAGTGGACTTGCCATCAAGCAATAGGCTGAAAACAGCTGTGCATGCAGGTTTTGAGATGATTGTTGCTGTGCAGTGAATCTGAAATGTGCCCCAGAGGTTCATGTTTTGAATGTTGTTACCCGAGTGGGGGAACTGCTTTGGGAAGCTTGGGAAGCCTTTATGAAGTGGAACTGGCTGACAGATGGGTTCCAGCCTCACTTTCTGCTTCCTGGCCTGTTGTGATGTGAGGAGCCTCTGCAGCACACAGACTTACCCCATGATGTACCTGAACCTGTGAGTAAAAATAAATCTTTCTTGCCATAAGTTGTTTCTGTTGAGTATTTTGTTACATTACATAAACAACACCACCACAAATTTGGCTTAGATATTTTAACTTCACAATAGCTACAAGAATAATGATAGATGGGGATAGATAATAATATTTCAGACTGTTTGTTAGAGCAGGTGAAAATGATGGTGCCAGGCATAGTAGTAGTAAAGGAAGAGACTGGATCTCTACACACATGGAAAGATCTTCAAAGTTTATCTACTTGCAACCTAAAAGACAGGTATGTAGGAACAAGCACAAGTGGGTAAGTAAATAAAGTGACAGAAATCAGTGTGAGGTCTCTTCCTGTGAAAAGACAACCCCTGCCAGGTGTGGTGGCGCACGCCTTTAATCCCAGCACTCGGGAGGCAGAGGTAGGAGGATCGCCATGAGTTTGAGGCCACCCTGAGACTCCATAGTGAATTCCAGGTCAGCCTGGGCTAGAGTGAAACCCTACCTCGAAAAACCAAAAAAAAAAAAAAAGAAAGAAAAAAAGAAAAAGACAACCCCTCCTTCTCCTGAAATCCCTTTCATCTCCTGAGACTTTGAATGATCACATGTGGCATCTGCCTGTTCATAGGCTCCTCCCCCTCAGCTAATATGTGTAATGTTTGCTCACATTAATAAGCTAAATACACCTATTGAGACTTTACCAGAGCAGATGAAAATTACACAGACTAGAGAAAAATATTATTATATTACACATTAGCATTCCCTTTAACCATCATATGAAGTAATTTATGTTATAAAGAGAAAGAAGTTATTTAGACTGATAGTTTTGGAGGTTTTAGTCCATGGCTGCTTTGGGCCTGCAGCAAAGATTGAAGCTATCAATGGAGAAAGCACTAACCTCATGGTGATGAAGAGCAGAGATATATACAGAGAGAGAGAGAGATAGATGAGAGAAAAGGGAAGGAAAAAGAAAGGATTACTGAGAGAAAGGGAGAGAGAAACAGAGAGAGAGAGGAGACTAAAGTACCAGTATTCTCTTCAAGAGTATACTCCCAGTCACCTAACTTCTTTCCCACCTCTTTCCTCTTCATAAGTTGGTTTGCCTTAAATGTACTAGCAATTCCCAATTCCAATAGTATCATAGGATGTCAATCAATCCTCCAAACATAGGCCAAAATGTAGTCTAATTCACAGCTGGCTAACCAGGTCTTAAACGAGCAGGCTTATTTTTATTTACTGTTCAAAGCCATTACTTAGATTCTAATTTAATTTATTTTTAAAGTATTTTTATCTATTTGTAAGTACAGAGAAAGAGTCTGAATGAGTGTGGGTGTGCCAGGACCTCTTGCTTCTGCATATGAACTCCAGATAGATGAACTACTTTGCACATCTGGCATTCTGTGGGCATCAAAGAATAAAACCCTGGACCAGGCAGGCATTGCAAGCAAATGCCTTTAACCACAGAGCTATCTCCACAACCCCTACCTATGTTGTTGTTGAGGTATGGTCTCACTCTAACCCAGGCTGTCCTGGAATTCATTAGGTAATAAAGCACTTTGACCATGGAGCCAGCTCTCTAGCCCAAATTCACTATATAGTCTCAGGGTGGCAATCCTAGCTACCTCTGCCTCACAAGTACTGAGAATAAATGCATGTGTCAGAATCCCGGACCCTAGGTTGTTTTCTTTTAAGTTAAAACTATTTCATATTTACATGGTAAAATTGATAATTATAAAAAGCATCCAGTGAAAGATCCGCTATCTCAGACTTTTGCAGAAAAATTAAGTATATCCCACCAGAGATCATGCATGCATATGCAGGCATATAAATATCATATGCAAACATGAAATGTGAAATCTGATCATTCTGTGCTTACAATTTTGCACCTTTCAGTTGACGAAATATCTTTAATCACTTTCTGCAACACACAGGATCATTCTTTTGAAAGCCTAGTATTCCACTGCATATGAATAATATCGCATTTAATGTGATTCTAGTTATTTGTTTTTGTAGCCTGGTGAAACCAATAGTCATCTGTGTGCTTGTGTTGAATATTTGTATAGGCACATGCTTTCAAATACATGTAGGTATATATTTGTATTTTATTTATTTGCAAATGAGAGATAGAGGATGGGGGCTCTAGGGCTTCTTGCCATTGCAAATAAACACTGCAGATGTATGTGCCACTTCGTGCAAATGGCTTTATGAGGATACTGGGGCATTGAACACAGGCTGTTAGGCTTTGCAAGCAAGCATCTGCTTAGCTATCTCTCTAGCCCTAGGTAGAAATTTTTAGTAAAATTGTTGGCATAAAAATCAGATGACTCAAGTGTGGTACCTTACAGCTGTAATTACAGTACACAAGAAGCTTGGGCAGTAGAATCTCCACACATTTGAAGCAGCCAGGACAAAAAATGAACTACAGGTCCCAGCCTAGGGCTACAAAGTGAAACTCTGTCTCAAACCTCCACCCAACAAGTAAAATGTATAAATCTTCATTATTTTCCTGATATTGGAAAATGACATTTCAAATTTGTTTATTAATGGTGCACTGTGGGACTTCTGTGAATAATTAGAACTTTTTAAATAAGTTATATTGTTTGAAGAGGGAAAGTGTGTGTGTGTGTGTGTGTGTGTGTGTGTGTGGTGTGCATTTGAGGTAGGGTCTTATTCTAGACCAGTGTGACCTGGATCTCATTCTATAGTCCCATAATGGCCTGGCACTCACATCAATTATCCTACCTCTTCCTCCAAGGGGTGGGATTAAAGGAGTGAATTACCACTGCCAACATTTTTTTTGTGTTTTGAGACATTCTGTTGTGTCCTAGGTTAGCCTTGAATTCTTGATCCTCATGCCCCCAACATGAAAGCAAATGAAATAATTCCTGTTGCTCTAAATGTATCACCAAAATGACTAGCAGTAGTCATAAGGGACCTGATAGTGCTTTCCTGTGATGCATATTGAAGACAAAGGCAAACAAAACATGTTTTGGAATAGAGTTCAAATAAAATCATTTTTCTCTTCAGCTAAATAGAGGTTTCCATACATGGCCAAATGTGTTTTCCCAGTCATTTGTCACTCTTTTTCCTAAGGCAGCCTCTTAGAAACTCAGTCATTGGAAATAGAAGTTAGAAAAAAAACAAGAAAACATCCTAAACACAATCCAAAGGAATAAGCCTTTGGACTTTGAAAAACACAACAGTGTGTTTCAACTCTTGTCTTTAAGTTTATAATTATCTACCTCTGAAGATTGCAAGCTCTTCAAGCATGGGGTAGGCATGTAGGGTGTGGTAGATATGTAGCACAGAGGCCTAATGTTGGGGGTGAAATGGTCCAAGTGGGGTCTTGGTATGGGATGGAGGAAAGGAGAGAAGGGAGGAGGGTTAAGCAAAGTTTAAGATGATATGAATAAGTCATGTGGAAACCTACTTCTTCATTAGGCAATAACAAGAGAGGGAGAGAAAGAGAGAGAGAGAATGTGTGTGTGTGTGTGTGTGTGTGTGTGTGTGTGTGTGTGTTTGGGCAGAATTACCCTGTGGAGGTGGAGAATATTATACCCAGAAGCCAGAGATCATTACTAAAATATCTCAGTGCTGGGGTAGGGGAGGAGAAAAATAGTTGTGGTAGGAAGGAGGTGGTTGTTCAGTGGCTTTCAGCCAATACTAGGTATTCCACCAATGACTGGACAACCACCCTGGTCAGTTCCTTTGAGCCCTTGTCCAATCTGCGCCCTCTCCTATGGAATCATGGACTGCTCTGGCCTCCCCTACACCAAATGCAGATGGAATGGCCCATGACATCATAATGCTGCAGGTCAAACAGAGAGTCACTAGGGAAATTGTGAACTTCATGTGTGGGAGGCACAAATGGTGAGGAAGGAGCAGTGGAATTCATCTTCCTGTGCCTTTATCCAGCATAGATTTAACATAGATTTATAAATCTGTTACTTTTCTCACGATTCCATAATAACTACCATTTCTATTAAAAAAATCTTGACAATCAGATTCTATATTATGCCACATTATTGTTTTCCAAGTCTGTAGATTATTTAACATTGAAATTTTAAGTCAGTGCTGCCTAGTGACATCTAGATAGACATAATAGTCATATTTCCATTGCACTGTGGATATGTAGCCATGACTGTAACACAAATACTTTTTAGTGGGGACAGAGTAGTCACTAGGTTGAGGGTGAATTACTAAAAATTATACCTTAGGAGATCAGATGATCTTAGTCAAAGCTATTCCACTATGCTCTTATTAAATGAAGGTGGCTATACACAACAAGTACAATAAAGGGTGTGGCTTTATTCCAATTAACTTTTTAAACCAAATACAGGGGTCCTTATTCTAAATATAGATTTGACATATAAAATGATCATGAAGAAAAAGGCTGTAAGGTCGTGGAGATGGTTCAGTGGCTAAGACTGTTTGCTGTATAAACATAAGGACTTCAGTTCAAACACTAGGCCCAAGATAAATGCCAGGTTTGGCTCTGCAACTCCAGAACTGAGGTGATCATTGACAGGAACATCATTGAACTTTGATGGTCAGTCCTAGCCAAAACCAGCAAGCTCCAGGTTCAGTGAGAGATCTTGTCTGAAGGAACAAACACAAAGTGAAATATTTATTTTAAAGTTTTTTAATAAGTATTTCTATTACCTAAAATCATAGAATCCCAAGAAAGGATGATTTTCAGGTAAATGAAGTAAGAGACTAACCTGTATGTTTTCCTTTTTAGTATTATGAGGTTTAAAGAACAAATGATCAGGCAATGAGAGGAGCTTTATGACAAGCATGCTCCTGTGTGCTTCCCTGTCCTCAGAATATTTGTAGCATGCTTTCCCATGATGAAAAAAAAAAAAAAGATTTTAACGTACTATTAGGAGTTAAAAAAATTGTCTATTACTGATGTAAACTTCTGATTTCAATTTTTCTAGCAATAGTGTGTGTGTGTGTGTGTGTGTGTGTGTGTGTGTGCTAATGGAATCAAGGAATTACAGCCAGGTGTGGTGGTACACACCTTTAATCCCAGCACTTTGGAGGGAGAGGTGGAGAATGTCCCTGAATTTGAGGCTCCCTGATACTACATAGTGAATTCCAGGCCAGCCTGGGCTAGAGCAAGACCCTACTTCAAAAGGAAAAATAAAAAGGAATTACAAAATTTGTTTCTTTTAGCTGATTGCAAAAGTTATGCATAACATTAAAAAGTATATCATGTGTGCAATTAGAGTTTCTTGAGTTGGGCACAGTCATCCATTCCTGTGATCGTAGCACTTGCAAGGGTGAGGCAGGTGAATCATGAGTTAGACATAATCCAGAGATACTACGTGAGATCATTTCAGAAAACCAAATCCAAGCTGTGCTTGGATGGCTAATGCCTGTCATCCAGTACTTGGCAGGTTGAGGCCACCATATTGCCATCAGTTGAAGGCCACCCTGGTCTGGTATACATAGTAAGGTCATGACATCCTGGGCTACAGAGTGAGATCCTGTTTCAAAACAACAACCCCACAGCCTTGCAAAAAGATCACATCAAAATAACCCAACCTAAAACAGAACCAAAAACTCACTTGAGATCATACTTCCTAGTGATATTTTGGTGTATTAGAATAAAGAAGTTAGCAAGGCATGGTGACCTTTTTTTAACTCTGCACTCTGGAAACCAAAGTTGAGGAATTGCTGTGATTTAGAGGCCACCATGAGAATACATACTGAATTCCAGGTCAGTGTGGGCTAGAACAACACACTCCCTCAAGGGGAAAAAAGGGAAAGAGGAAATTAGTAATAGATTCTTGATGAACCAGATTGCTTAATTTCACTTTTAAAATAATTTATTTATTTATGTGAGAGAATCAAATAGAGAAAGAAGGAGAGAGAAAGAGAGAATGGGAACATCAGGGTCTAGTCATTGCTAAGGAACTCCAGATGCATGTACCACCATCTAGCTTTATGTGGATATTGGGAAACTGACTGTGTGTCCTTTGCCTTTGCTGGCAAGCACGTTAACCACTAAGCAATATCTTCAGCCCTCATTTTTTATCCTTAGGGAGACTGTATGAACAACATCTGTTCTGGTGATTTTACAAGTTCCACCCCATTGCTCCTAATCAAGTACAATGCAGCCATACTGTGTTTTGCAAAGAACTTTGTCACAGGGTTGTTAAGGTCATGGCACATTCTTTGCACATATACCTTAGGATGATTAAGGTAAGTTGGCAATTTCAGGAAGTCACAAAAATGTAGTTATGGAATTAAAGTTCTAATATTTTAATAAAATCTGGCAGAATGAAGTTATTTTGAATGCTGCAGTTTTATACATAAAAATGGTAGCTATGGAAAGTGATTTAAGTTTGAAAGTTTTTGAGTTGTTTGAGCATTGGTCCTCTTGTGAATAACAACTTTTGCAAAAAAAAAAAAATATATATATATATATTTTTTTTTTTTACATAACACGCAGTGAGTTGTGTGTAACATCTGCACATGTATGAACTGTTCCCCCTCCCTCACTCATCTATGTGCTTCCTTGAGATGGAGTTTCTCTTTGTCACACAGCTACCATTACTATGAGTCCCAAATTCTCAAGTTTCTTTTCCCCATAGGACTAAGGTCACAGGCATGTATTGCCATGCCCAGCTGTTTATGTGGGCTATACAGAATTGTGCTCAGATGGTTTCAGTCTCACTCAGATCTTCATGCTTGTCTGGGAAGCACTCTTACCAGATGAGCATCTCTCCAGTCTTGATAAAACATTATTACCCCAGGTGTGGTGGTGCATGCCTGTACTCTCAGTGCTCAGGAGGTGAAGGGATGCAGGAGGAACATGAGTTCAAGGGCTACATGAGACTCTATATCAAAGAACAAAAGGCAAAGACAAAGGACTTCCTTGTTAGCAGAAAGTTTCTTTGTTAATGTGGGGAAATTCATCTGGATGAGAATTCTGCCACTTGCCTGGGAATTTTGTAATAATTTGGAAGCCAGTAGTTGAGGAAATCTCCCTGTAGAATTCAACTATCAGAGTTCCGACACCATGGTTATAAGTTCAACTCCTGAAAATACTAGAACTTCTAGAAAAGGATGTTCAAATGTAAATGATGCTAAGTAAATGACTTAATACCTCCGTACTATAAAATAGCCTTAGGATGTAGTTACACAGAGGATTCATGAAAAGCCTCATTCTGCCAATGCTTAATTGACTCAACAGTGAGAGATTAATCTATTTAAGGGTCATAACTTCTTTGTGGTTGATGGGACAAATTGACTCAGCTTGTCCAAATACTCTCCATATGAAAGGTATCTGAAGTGCAGACTCCTTAGTGAAAAATTCTTAATCATTACAATAGAGGCTGGGAAGGCTCAGATCAATCCTTCAGGCTGAGCGGGGCCAAGTGTTGTCAGTTGCCACCTCTTCTGTTGCGGATTGAAAGCAACCATATATAGTGTGTAAACTAATAATCTGCCTGTGTTCCAAAGGCACTTCTTTTAAACATTAAAATCTGAATTTTATCTAATAACCACATTCATGAAATACTATTCTTTTTTCCCTAGCATGTTGAAAAAGTTCATATCCTATAGCCATAAATAAACAAGTATCTAGCCATGTTAGGCCTATGGCTAGTTTGGAACTCTTGTGCCACTTGGAGATAGGCTTTATCATCCATCTTCTACTTATCTATCAATGTATCTGTCTACCATCTGTCACCTATCATCTCCAGATTTGGTAACCATAAATTTTGTCATACTTTCAAATGCATAAACCTAAAGTTTCCAAAAATAGTATGGGACCACCTTGCTATATCATCAATTATTCATACTTGTTTTATCACTCTTGTGCTTTCCATGTTTATAAGCATCATTTTTCCTTTCTCCTTCCTTGATCTCTCTCCATCCTTCCCTTTATCCCTCCCACTCTACCTTCCTTTCTATCTCCCTCTTTCCATCCCTCTCTTTTCTGTCCTCTCTCCTCTCTCTTTTCCATCCTGCCTCTCACCTCTCTTTTCCTCTTCTGTTTCCCCCATGTCCCCTGTCTTCCTTCTCTCTCCCTCCTCCCCTCTCTCCTCATGTAGTACAGCCTGGTCTGGAACTTACTTTATATGCAAGGATGATCTTCAACTTCTAATCTTCCCATCTCTACCTCCTGAATGCTGGGCTTACATGTGTGTGCCACCATGCCTTGTTTACATGCTATTTTATTTAATTAAAGACATATTGAACTGTTTGAAAACAATTCAAACAACACTTCAGTTTCTCAGAGTAAAAGAGCCTTTTTAATCTAGGAAAATACGTGCTAATTCATGTTCTGTCATTGATGGCATGCAGAGGATACTGTTTATTCAATTCTTTAGCCTAGCTCTGTAGAGTACCATGCTTCAGGCTATTGGTCCTAGCAGTGCCTCCTCAGCTTCCTTTCAGCATCCCTCCCCCTGTCAGTTCCTCATCAGTGCTAACTCTGCTAGATCTCTGTTCACCATTACTTTCTCTGTACTCATGAATCTCATCCCCTGGTGGAAACCTGGAGTGACAACATGGAGTGATAGAGCAAACAAATATTTGAAATATTTCTCCTAGTTATGTTTCATTTTATCCTCCTTCACTCTATTCTCATGTGGGGCTTTATTAGAGGGTACTAGAGTTCTGTTTGAAAACCTCTAATTTCATGTTAATGTATTATTAGTACAAATCATCTTAAATATCTGCATAAGTTGTCAGGAAGTGAATTTATGTAATAAATTCATTAAGCCATTATCTGTCTTCGTGGATAAATTTGTGATGTGTGTGTATAAATTTATACATTTAAAAATTTTTTAATTTATTTGAGGGAGAGAGAGAGAGAGAGGAAGAGAATGGGCATGCCAGGGCCTCTGGCCACTGCAAATGAACATACTTCAGACACATGTGCCACCTTGTGCATCTGACTTATGTGGGTCCTGGGGAATCGAACCGAGGTCCTTTGGCTTTGCAGGCAAATGCCTTAACCACTAATCCATCTCTCCAGCCCAAATTTATACCTTATATCAATTGAATAGTATTAGGCTTCTCTAAATTAATTGAATAAAGCTTCTTTTATAATAATGTAAGAAATTGGAATGTTTTTTTTCCTTTTGTGTCCCAACTTTAATGTAATTTTATGTTAACATCTCTTTTAATTCAAAAGTTATGATTAGCTTGATGAAACCAAGTAAAAATGTTATTTCATATCTGGATATTATAGAATTAACTGACACAATGTTTAGAAAATTCTTTTTTATCTTTTGTTGGTAGTATTTTCTTGGATTTTATAGTATCATGTTGCTTAGATTACTTATATTTAGCTCAGCTGTGTTCATACATGTTTCCACATTTCATGCGGTTAATGATGACTCTATTTCAGACATTAACCTTTAAAACTGAGAAGCTAGACTCTAATCTAGATATAGTATAACTGAATTTTGTGGGTGGATCATTCTTGCATGATAAAATGAGGGGTTTAATGATGTTCTGATTCTCATTACTGAATGTACTTCACCAGGGAGAATAATAGCACATGCACTTCAGGTGGAATTTTCCATTTGTATTTGCAAAAATAAGAGAACTCTTCTGTGAAAGATATAAATATTCATGACATTGAATTTTGTGCAGCCCCAGATGACTTTGATATTTTGGATTGTTCTTTGGCACGGTTTCTCATAATCTCTGTTATTTTTTTTCCACTGCCGACTTTGTAACATATATTAAAAGGATGAGCAGTAGTTTTAACATTAGCTACTTGGCTGGTACCTTTTTCTCTGGGGGCTTTAAAGTAGAGTGCTAGGCCTTCATAAGAAATGTGCTATTTTTAAATTTTTATTTTGATTTAGTTATTTGAGAGACAGAGAGAGACTGAGAGAGAGAATAGGTGTTCCAGGGCCTGTAGCCACTGCAGATAAACTCCAGACATATGTGCCAAATTCTGCATCTGTCTTATGTGGGTGTTCTGGGGACTCAAACCTGGGTCCTTAGACGTTGCAAGCAAGTGCCTTAACCACTAAGCCATATCTCCAGCCTAGAATGCATTTTTAAATTGAATCTTTTTTAAAAAATATTTTATTTATTTATCTGACAGAGAGAGAGAGAGATTAGAGAGAGAGAGAAACAGAGAGAGAACAGGCATGCCAAGGCCTCCAGCCACTGCAAAAGAACTCCAGGTGCTCCACTTCATACATCTGGCTTACATGAGCACTGGGGCATTGAACCTGAGTTCTTAGACATTGCAGGCAAGTGTGTTAACTGCTAAGCCATCTCTCCATCCCCCTGCAATGTATTTTTAATATATTTGCTTCAATCAAGTTCCACTTACTGTTATTAGTGACAATACAGACATATGAATGGTGCAAATCTATTAATTTCAAAAATATTTATTTATTTACTTATTTATTTTTAGACAGAGAGAATATAAGAGAGAAAGGGAGAAAGAGAGAGGGGGGAGAGAGAGAGGAGAGAGAGAGATTTGGTATGCCAGAGCCTCAGCCACTGCAATCAAACTCCAGACAGTTGCGCCACCTATTGGGCATGTGTAACCATGCACTTGCTTCACATTTATGCTCTGACTAAAATAGGATCTGGAAAGTAGTACATGGGTTCTTGGGTTTCACAGGCAAACACCTTATCTGCTAAGCCATCTATCCAGCGCAATTTATTTTTTATTCTTTTTTTATTAGTTTGGAGAGAGAGACAGAGAGATTGAGAATTGGCATGCTAGTGTCTCAGGCACTACAATTGAACTCCAGACACTTGAGCAACCCAGGGGGATTGTGCAATCTTGTGCTTGCTTAAATTTTGTGTGTCTGGCTTGTGTGGGATATGGAGAGTCAAACATGGCTCCTTAGGCTTCACAGGAACCACTAATCCATGTCTCTAGCCCATTTTGTTTTGTTTTGTTTTGTTTTGTTTTCGTTTGGTTTGGTTTATTTATTTATTTGAGAGAACAGAGAGAAGGAGGCAGAGAGAGAGAGAATGGGGGCGCCAGAGCTTCCAGCCTCTGTAAACGAATTCCAGACACGTGTGCCCCCTTGTGCATCTGGCTAACGTGGGTCCTGGGGAATTGAGCCTCGAACCCGGGTTCTTAGGCGTCACAGGCAAGCGCCTAACCGCTAAGCCATCTCCCCAGCCCCCATTTTGTTTTTAATATAAATGAAAGCTTTTTGTTTTTTAAACTAAGGAACTTAATTCGCTAGGAATAGACTAGAATTTGAATGTTTCTAAAACAACAAACATATAATGTACTGTTTAGAATAATCTTTATATATGTAGTATTATGTGTAGTGACTTGAAACTGGCAAAAGTATTAGTTGCAAAGAAAACTATAACAGATGATGTGTTCAACCAAATGACCTTGTTTTTATTTTTATTTTTATTTTTCTCAATTTTTATTAATGTTTTCCATCATTATAAAAAATATCCCATGGTAATACCCTCCCCCCATTTCCCCTTTGGAATTCCATTCTCCATCATATCCCTCCCCATCTCAATCAATTTTGTTTTGGTGTCATGATCTTTTCCTCCTCTTATGATGGTCTTGTGCAGGTAGTGTCAGGCACTATGAGGTCATGGATATCCAGGCCATATTATATCTGGAGGGAGCACGTTGTAAGGAGTCCTACCCTTCCTTTGGCTCTACATTCTTTCTGCCACCTCTTCCACATTAGACCCTGAGCCTTGGAAGGTGTGATTGAGATGTTACTCAGTACTCCAGTCCTTTATTTCCAGCACTATGATACCTTCTGAGTCATCCCAAGGTCACTGCCACCTGAAAAGAGAAGATTCTCCACCCAAAATGAGAGTAGCATTAATATAAGGGTATGAATATTAAGAGAAGTTCTTACTGGGCAGTATGATAAGCATAGTATATACAGTTATCCAGACATCAGCAGATGTTACACCCCTAGGGCTCATGACTAGCCCTGTTTTAAGTTTTCAGTATCAGGGATGTATTCCCTCCCATGGAGCAGGTGTCCAGTCCAATTGGAGGGCAGTTGGTTTCCACCATGATAGACATGCCACTACTGCACCCGTTGTCTCATTTGGCCTGGCTGGCCAATTATAAGGCTTGCATTGAGTGACCTTGTTTTTAAACTAAGATCCTGTGGAGAAGAACTGATTTACCTCTGTGTATGTCCTCGCTGCCTAATTATTAACCTTTGGTGAAGCAGGCTATTCATTTCATTGAAATGAACAAGTGTGATCTTTTGGAGTGAAATTCATATAACTTCCCTGTAAAATGTATTTCTTTTACTTCTCTTGTGTAGTTTTTAAAGAGAGATGTTTCAAAACTATGTTTAATTGGGTTAGAATACTATTTCTCCTGCAAATAAAATAATTTTTAAACAGGAAAAGTGAATTAATGTGTCATGTTCTTGATGAATCCTTATGAAGAGTGAAGATCAGTGTCATTTATGGTAGGTAACCTGGACATTATTTTTTAATGACTAATGATGGCTTTAGTGTTGTAGCTAAGTCCATGTTAGAATGTCATCCATTCCAAGAAAATTTTATGTATTAATTTAAATATTGTGATGGATTAATGTAAATATTGAATAATAATAGACTAATAATTTTAAATAGTAACATTTTGTAAATATAGACTTACAGTCATTACTATATTGTCTACATTTGCAACATTTATCAAAATTTCCATTCGTGGAGAATATTCAATATACATGTCTGTAGCATATTTTTAAAAGTTTGTTTAAGTTTTGTAACCTAGTCTACTTGTTGAGAGGTATTATTAAATTTATTTGCCAGTCCTTTTGCAATGTTTTTGGTATGATTTTGTGTGTGCATGTGTGTATATGCATGCATGTATGTATCAGCTTGTGTATGTCACCAAGCATGTTTAGAAGTCAGAAAACAATCTTTGTGTGTCAGTGTTTTCCTTCTACTTCGAGGCAAAGTTTCTTTTTAAAAAATAATGTTTTATATGACAATTTTATACATGTACATACTATATAATATTTTGATTATAGTTCACTGTTGGTCAGTTTCTTGTCCCTTCTCCTTTGTACTCCATGATTCCAATTAATAACTTCCTCGCTTCAACCAGTTCCTCTAAAATTTTGATTTTCTTTCTTTCTTAATTTGGCTGACCTCTTTTCCTTCCCTCATTATCTAAGATGACATATTGACAAACTCAATATTGTGTGGGTAACTATAACTACTGTGAGGTAATTAATGCATTGGTCACCACATGTCCAGAATGCAATGTTCTAAACACCCCTCCCCATCCTCTGGCTCTTATATTTTTCATCACCTCTCCCAAAATGATCCTTGAGCATTGGCAGGTATGATAGGGATGTGAGACAGGGTCTTCTTGTTTGATCCTTGGAAGGCCAGACTAGCTACTCCACAAGCTTGGGGATTCTCTGGACTCCACTTCCCATTGCCTTTGGAGAATTGGAATTACACATGCATGTGCCACTTTGCTTCTGACTTTACAAGAGTTCTGGTTATCCAGATTTGGTCAGTAGGCTTGGGAGCAAGCACCTTTAAACACTGAGTCATAGTCCCAGCCTGTATTTATTTTTATCTTATTTTCTATTTTACACTATTTTAAACTTGTATAAAATGTCTTGTGATTCAGTACTTTCCCTTATACAACTTTTCCCTACTGAATCCCTTTCCCCTCCCAGTTACTCTCCTACTTTCATTGTGTACCTGTCCCTCCTACCTTATTTATTTGTCATGTCTTCTGTGAGTGTTCACGACCACTATGCATTCATGATTGCAATGGAATTTGACATTTAGAAGACAGTATTTTATAGTACTCTCCTTGTCCTCTGGCTCTTACATTCTTTTCAGCCCCTCTTCTATGATGATTCCTGAGCTTGAAAGGGTGATATAGATGTTCTGCTTATGGCCGAGTACTCGGCAGTCACTTTGACCAGTTATGGGTCTCTGCTTTGGCTGTCACCCACTGCCAAAAGATGACTCTCAGGCTGGAGCGATGGCTTGGTGGATAAGGCATTTGCCTGCAAAGCCAAAGGACCTTGTTTCAATTCCCCAGGACCCACATAAGCCAAATGCAAAACAGTGCATGCATCTGGAGTTCGTTTGCAGTGGTTGGAGGCCCTGACGCCCTTATTTCTCTCTCTCTCTCTCGCTCTCTCTCTCTCTCAAATTAATAAATAAAAATAAAATATTTTTTAAAAAGATGTCTCTCTGATCAAGGCTGAGAGCTACACTAGATTATGAATATAACCACACATGTTTAGAATGCAGTTTAATTACAAGTAAATTGAGCAAATTGTCAGTGTTAAGCTCCCCCATGGGGCCTATGACCTCCTTAGCTATAGACTTTGGAGTGGATTTACAATACCAGGCATGTATTCCTTGCAATGAAAAGGACTTCAAATCCAATGAGGAGGCAGTTTTTGCCCCCAGAAGATTCATGACACTGGTGAATCAGTGGTTACATCTTATATTCAGTTTTATAGCATCCAGTGTCCACAACAGGGCGAGACTGGTGGTTTGATTCAGGTGTCCACCATAAACTTAGGTGTTCTCAATGGCAGGCACCCATCTGGTGGCAATTTGAAAATTACAGCCCCCTGGAGGTGATGCATTGTTGAGAGCTAGTTTATGGATGTTATAGCCAGCTTCACCTTGGCAGTGCTTTGCACACTCTCCTGCTGCTGTTGTCCACATTATGTTGGCCAGGAGATGATGTCCATCCTCTGTCATCATTTTCACCTGGAGCTTCCCCTCAACTCCATAAGTCAAAATAAACCCTTACCTCCCACAAGATACTCTTGGTAGGATGTCTTCTACCAGCAACTCAAAGGTAACTGCAAGAAAGAATACTGATTCTTTTTTTTTTTTTTTGCCAACTTGCATAGCACCTTATATCATTATGTTACCTAGAAACAAGATAGCTTCCAGCTCAGTTCCAACTTAATTTTTCTGTAACCTATATCAAAAGTACGTTGTGTCTGCAGTAATAGACCTTGTGTTTAGTTCTGGTATTACAATTCAGGTCTGTGATGTCACAGTGGAACATTATGATGAGATAGTAGAGCATTGTGATGTCACAGTTGACCACTGTGATATCATACTGTAGAATTGTGATGTCACAGAGGGTCTTTATGATGAACAGTAGAGCATTGTGTTATCACAGCGGAGCATTGTCAAATCACAGTGGGGAATTTTTATGTCACATTAGGGTACTGTGTTGTCACAGTTGAGCATTTTTATATCACAGAGAGAGAGAATGGGCATGACAGGGCCTCCAGCCACTGCAACTAAACTCCAGATGTGTGCACCCCCTTGTGCATCTGGCTTACACGGGTCTTGGGGAGTAAAACCTGGCTTGTCAGTGGGTTATTGTGATGTCACAATGGGACATATTCATGTCACAGTTCAGCTCTGTGATGTCACAGTTGGACCTATTGATGAGAGATTGGGGAATTTTGATACCACAGTGGACCTCTGTGGTATCAGTGTGGAATTGTAATGTCACAGTGGGGTAATGTGATGTCACAGTGAGGCATTGTGATGTTATGGTGGAGCATTTTGGTGAACAAGTATATTTTATTATGTTATATGGGATCATTGTGATGTCATAGCTGAGAGTTATCATGAGACAATGAGTCATTGTGATGTCACAGTAGAACACTGTGGTCAAACAGCAGGCATTTTGAAACTCTAGTTGGGCTTTTTGATGTCACAACATGGCATTGTGAAGTTACACTTGGACATCATGATGACAGATTGGAGCAATGTCATGTCACAGTGGACTTTTTTATATCACCATGGAGAATTGTGATGTCACAGAGGGGTTTTATGATGAACAGTGGAGCATTGTGATATCACCGTGGGGCATTGAGAAATCAAAGTGAGACTTTGTGATGTCACATAAGGGTATTGTGACATCACCGTGGAGCTTTTTATATGACAGTGGGGCATTGTGATTTCACAGTGTGGCATTATGATGATAGTGGGATTTTGTGATGTCCCAGTAGACCACTGTGATATCAGAATGGGGAGCTGTGATGTTACTGAGGGGCTTTGTGATGTACAGTGGAGCACTGTGATATCACAGTGGGGAATTGTGATATCACAGTGGGGATTTGTTATGTCACAGTAGAATATGGTGATGTCACAGTGGAGCATTGGTATATCATAGTGGACTATTTTAATATCACAGTTGGGCACTACAAATTTACAATGGGGCTTTGTGCTGTCACACTGCAGCATTGTGAAATTAAAGTGGAGCTTGTTGATGTCACAATAGGGTATTATGTCTTCATAGCTGGAAATTTTGATGTGACATTGGTTATTGTGGTGTCACAGTGGAACATTATAGTATCACAGTGGGAAACTGTGATGTGAGTGTGAGGAAATGTGATGTCACAGTGGGACACTGACATGAACAAGTTTGTTTTATTTTATCATATGGGAGCACTGTGATGTCATAGCTGGGCATTATCATGAAACAGTGAGTAATTATGATATCAGAGGAGGACTGTGATATCAGAGTGGGGCATTGTGACATCACAATGAGACTTTGTAATGTCACAATGAAAGTTTGTTATGTCACACTTGGGCATTGGGATGTCACAGGGGGTCCCTGTGATGTCACAAAGGGACTTTGTGGTGTCCCAGTGGGTCATTGTGAAGTCAGATTGGGGCTTTGTGATGTCACAATAATTTATTGTGATATCACAGTTGAGCATTGTGATGCAACATTGGATATTGTGAAATCACAGTGGAGGATTATTATATCACAATGGGACACTGTGATGTCACAGTGGGACATTGTTATGTTACAGTGGTGATACGTTGTGATTAACAAGTTGGTTTTATTATGTCATATGGGAGCATTGTGATGTCATAGCTTGGCATTATCATGAGACAGTAAGACAATGTGATATCACATGGGGCATTATGAAATCTCACTGTGGCTTTCTGATGTCACAACAGGGCATTGTGATGTCACAGTGAGATACTATGATATTAGAGTTCAGCTCTGTGATGTCACAATGGGGCATTGTGATGAGAGAGTGGGATATTGTGATGTTACAGTGGACAATGGGGAATTGTGATATCACAGTCTTCTTGATGAACACTGGAGCACTGTGTTATCACAGGTGGGACATTCTGAAATCAAAGTGTGGCTTTGTGATATTATGCTATGGTATTCTGATGTCACACTGGAGCATTGTTATATCAAAGTGGGGCATTGTGATGTCATAGTGGTTTACTATAATTTCAAAATTGTGCTTTGTGGTGTCACATTGCAATATTGTGATACAACTGTAGGGCTTGGTGATGTCAAAATAGGTAATCATGACATCACAGTTGACCATTGTGATGTGACATTGGGTATTGTGATGTCACAGTAGAGCATTGTTTTATCACAGTGTGATACCATGGTGTCACAGTGGGGCATTTTGGTGTCATAGTGTGGCATTCTGATGAAAAAAATTGGTTTTATTATGTCATGTGGGAGCATTGTGATTTAATAGCAGGGTATTATCTTGACACAGGGAGTCATTGCGATGTCACAGAGGGGCATTGTGAAATCCCAGTGGGGCTTTGGGATGTCAAAATAGGGAATTGTGATGCCACAGTGGGACATTATGATGTTACAGTTCAGCTCTGTAATGTCACAATGAGACAATAGAATGAGGAACTGGAGCACTGTGATGTCCCAGTAGACCATGTGATATCACAGTAGGGAATACTGATGCCACAGAGTAGCTTTGTGATATACAGTGGATCACTGTGATAACACAATGGCATATTCTGAAATCACACAGTGGGGATTTGTGATGTCATGTAAGAGTACTGTGATGTCACAGTGGAGCATTGTGTTATCACAGTGGGGCACTGTGATGTCACAATGGGGCTTTTTGTTGTTACATTGCAGCATTGTGAAATCAGGGTGCGGGTCATGAGGTCACAATAGGCTAATGACATCACAGCTGAGCATGGGAAGTAACATTGTTTTTGTGATTTCTCACTGGAGCATTATTACATCAATGTGAGACTGTAGTGTCATATTTGGGCAATGTGATGTCACGGTGGGGCATTTTGATGTCACAATGGGACCTTATGATGTTACCATTCAGCTTAGTCATGGCACAGTGGGGCATTATGATGAGCGAGCGGGGCATTGTGATGTCACAGTGGGGCTTTTGGATGACTATTGGAGCATAGTGATATCACAGTAGGGCAGTGTGGAATCATGGTGGGGATTTCTAATATCATATTGGAGTACTGCAATGTCAGAGTTGAGTGTTTTTATAGCACAGTGGGGGAATTTTAATATCAGAGGGGCACGGTAATGTCACAATGGGGCTTAGGGCTGTAACAGTGCAGAACTGTGAAATCAGAGTGGGGCTCTTTGATATCATATAGGATATTGTGATGTCACAGTGGAGCATTGTTATATCACAGTTGGGCATTGCGATGTCATAGTGGGGCACTGTGATGTCACAATGGAGCTTTCTGGTGTCACAGTGTTGCATTGTGAAATCAGAATGGGGCTTTGAGATGTCAAAATAGGGTATTGCAATGTCACAGTTGAGCATTGTGATGTGACCATTGTTATATCACAATGGGGTACAATGATGTCATAGTGAGGCATTGTTATGTTACAGTGTGGTATTTTGATGAACAAGTTAGTTTTATTATGTCATAAGGGAGCATTGTGATGTCATAGCTGGTCATTACCCTGAAAGAGTGAGTAATTACCATATCACAGTGGGGCATATTGAAATCAGTGGAGCTTTGTAATGCGATGATAGGGCATTGTGATGTCACACTGGGACATTATGAAGTTATAGTTCAGCTCTGTGATGTCACAGTGGGATATTATCATGAGAGTGGGGTATTGTGATGTCATAGTAGAACACTGTAATATCACAGTGGGGAGTTGTGATGTCACACAGGGGTTTTGTGATGAACAGTGGAGCACTGGAGTAATATACTGGGGCAATGTGTAAAGTGGGGCTTTTTTGACACATTAGGGTATTGTGATGTCACATTGGATTATTGTTATATCACAGTAGGGCATTGATTTCACAGTGGAATAATGTGTTATCACAGTGGGGCATTGTGAACTCAACATGGGACCTTGTGATGTCATAATATGTGTTGTGATGTCACAGTGGAGCATTGTTATATCACATTGGGGCTTTGTGATTTCACATTAGAATATTGTGATGTCACAGTAGATCACTGTGATATCACATTGGTGAATTGTGATGTCACACAGGGGCTTTGTGCTAAGTACTGGAGCACTGTGATAACATAATGGGGCATTGTGAAATCACAGTGGGACTTTGTGATGTCACAGGGAAGCATTGTTATATGACTGCGGGCACTGTGATGTCATGGTGGCACTGTGATGTCACAGTGGGTTTTGTGGTATCACAGTGAGGCATTGTGAAATCAGAGTGGGGCTCTGTGGTGTCACAATGGGTATTTTGATGTGACAGCTGAATATTGTGATGGGACATTGGGTATTGAGATGTCACAGTGGGGCCATGTGATGTCATTGTGGGTCATTGTTATCTGGGGCACTATGATGAACAAGTTTGTTTTATTATGTCATATGGTAGCATTGTGATTTCACAGCTGGGTATTATCATGAGACAGTGAGTCACTGGAAGGTCACCATAGGTCATTGTGATGTCAGAGTGGGGCATTGTGAAATAACAGTGGGACTTTTTGATGTCACAGTAGGGCATTGTTATCTCACACTTGGAAATTATGAAGTTACAGTTTATCTCTCTACTGCCACAGTGAGATATTATGATGAGAGAGTGGGGCATGGTGATGTCACAGTAGACCACTGAGATATCAAAGTTGGGAATCATGATGTCACACAGGGGCTTTGTGATGAACAGTGGAACATTGGCATATCACAGTAGCTCATTGTGAAATCACAGTGGGGATTTGTGGTTTCTCAGTGCAGCATTGTGAAATTAGAGTACGGTTTTGTGATGTCAAATTAGGGTATTGTTGCATCATAGCTTACCATTATGGTGGGACATTGGGTATTGTGATGTCACTGTGAAGTATTATTATATCACAGTAGGACACTGTGATATGTCAGTGACGCATTGTTATGTCACAGTGGGGCGTTTTGAGGAACAAGTTGGTTTTATGTCATATCAGAGCATTGTGATGTCATTGCTGGGCATTATTATTGGTTCTTTCATTGTTTGGAATTGTGTTGTCCCTTTTTCATTGGCTCTTTTCCTGCATCAGCGATGTCCGGGTGTTTAGGCAGGGTTTAGGTTGGCTCACAGGGGAAGTAGTCATGTATGTTCTGTAATCTCAGGGCCTTATCCCAATGCCCCCTGGCTATGCTTCTCCTACAGATGAGCATTATGATGTTACAGTGGGGCACTGTGATATCACAACAGGGCCCTGGGATGTCAGAGTGGGAATTTGTAAAATCACAGTGAGGCTTTGTCATGTCACAATAGGGCATTGTGATTTCAGAGACATTACGATGATACAGTGGGGCATTGTGATGTCACAGTGTACCTCTCTGATATCACAGTGGGAATTGTGATGCCATAGAGAGACTTTGTGATGATCAATGTAGCATTATGATATCCCAGGGTAGCATTGTGAAATCACAGTGGGGCTTTGTGATACAACATTAGGGTATTGTGATGTCACAGAAAAGCATTGTTAACTCACAGTGAGGCATTATGGAGTCACAGTGGGGCACTGTGAGGTCACAGTGTGGCATTGTGGAATCACAGTGGGGCATTGGAAATTCAGAGACAGGCTTTGTCATGTCACAATATTGTATCATTACATCATAGTTGGGCATGGTGATGTGATAGTGGGGTATTGTGATTTCACAGTGAGGCATTTTAATGTCACAGTGAGGCTATGTAAATTCATAGTGGAGCTCTGTGATTTCATAGTGGGAAAATTGTGAAATAAAGTGGGGTTTTGTTATGCCACCATAGTGCATTTTATGAGACAGTATTATGATGATGTCACATTAGATCTTTGTGATATCACAGTTGAACATTGTTATGTGGCAGTGGCATATTTAATGTCATGTGAAACATTGTAGTAGGACAGTGGGGCATTATGATATCACAGTGGGGTATTTTGATGTCATAGTGGGGCTTTGTGATATCACAGTGGAGCACTGTAACATTACAGTGGGGCATGGTCATATGACAGTGGGGCTTTGAGATGTCACAATTGGGCACTGTGAGGTCACAGTGGCACATTATAATGTTATAGTGGGGCTCTGTGATATCATAGTTGAACAGCATAATGAGGGATTGAGGTATTAAGATGTCACAGTGGACCATTATGGTAAGACAGTGGGGAACTGTTATGTCACATTGGGGTTTTATGATGAAACAGTTGAGCATTGTGTTACACAATGTGGCATTGTGAAATCACAGTGGGGCTTTGTGATGTCACATTAGGGTATTGTGATGTCAACGTGGACATCATGTTGTAACACTGGGTTATTACAATATGAGAGCTGAGCATGATGACGTCACAGTGGAACATTGTGATATGTTAGTGGAGCACTGTGATATCAACATGGAGTCTTTTGAAGAGACTTTGGCACTTGTTAATGTCACAGTAGGGCATTGTGATGTTACAGTGGGACATTGTGGTGTGACAATGGGGAATTGTGATGTGATAGTTGTGTATGATGATATCACATTCTTGAATTGTGATGTGATAGTTGGCCATTGCGATATCACAGTCAGGGCATTGTGATATCACAGTTAGCCATTGTGATGTGACAGAAGAGTATAGTAGTGTAACAGTGATGCATTGTGATATGAGAGAGATGCATTGTGATATCACAGTGGATCATTATGATATCACAGTGGGGTATTGTGATATCACACTGGTGCTTTCTGATGTCACAATAATGCATTGTGATGTAAGAGTGGATACAGTAGGGCTTTGTGATGTTGCATTGGACTCTGATGTCAAAGTGGAGTTTTTAAAAATATTT
>CM070791.1:11579388-11598132 GCA_036346955.1 Dipus sagitta | reverse complement strand
TCTGTTTTTCAATCATATAACACCACATTTAAACACCTTAAAACCATAAAACCTTCACTTATATTATATTTTCCTTGAACATAATCACCATTCATCTAAAGCATTTTTCTTCAAAATGTGTAAATGGTCCCTGGATCACATTTGATTGCAGGTTTCTTCCCTTTACTTAGCTCTGTCTGTAATAAAACAGATATTTTAAATTACACTAATAAACCTTCATTCTCCAGTTATTTTCTTTGTGGACAATCCCAGCCTCTCTCAAGCCTTGTCTTTGTGCTTTGGGGAGCTACATTTACAAAGGCATAACAGACTATTTTCTGCTTCCTACTGTGCAAAATCAAATCACTTCATTAAACAAATCACCAAATTCTTTACATAATTAGCACTATTTCCATTAATGGCATTCCTCTTATTTCCAGAACAGCACACTATTTTATATTACCTAAACTAGTACCACGGTGCTGAGTTGTATATTAGTTCATTGCAGAGTTATTTCCTTCAATTAACCATCTATTGCCCTCACTTCAGTTTCTAATCACCATTTACCTAGACTAGTGTCCCAACTTTTCATCCCTCTCCACTGATACCACCCTAGTAAGGTTTTAAATACTGTTTTTATTTATTTGAGAGAGAAGGATACATAGATAGAGAGAGAGAAAATGAGAGAATGAGAAAGTGTCACACAAAGAGAGAATGGGTGCATCAGGGCCTCTTGTACTACAAATGATCTCCAGACACATGCACTACATTGAACACCTAGTTTTATCTTGGTGTTAGGGAATTGAACCCATGCTGGCAGGCTTTGCAAATAGGCATCTATCTGATGAACCATCTCCCAAGCTTCCTCTCCCAATTAAGTTTTATATGGCCTGTAAAAGCACAGAGAGCATACTTTCATTAATTTACTTGCATATAAAAAAATCAAATGGGTCAGGCATGGTAGTGCATGCCTTTAATCCCAGCACTTAGGAGGCAGAGGTAGGAGGATTGCTATGAGTATGAGTCCATTCTGAGACTACATAATGAAATCCAGGTCAGCCTAAGATAGAGTGAGACCCTACCTCAAAATACCAAAAGAAAGACTAAAGGGATGGAGACTCCTAAAAAGCTGAAAATAGACCTACCATTTGATCCAGCTATATCACTGTTGGTTGTATACCCCAAATACTACTATGTACTATAGATATAGTTTCTCAGCCATGTTTGGTGCTGTTCTATTCACAATAACTAGGAACTAGAATCATCCCAGATTCCCATGGGATGGGATGAATAGATAATGAAGATGTGGTACATACACACAATGGAATACTACAAAACAGTAAGGTAAAAAGAAATGATGAAACTTGCAGGAAAAGGGATGGACTTGGAAAAATCACTAAGTAATCTCACAAGCACAGAAAGACAAATGTTCCATATTCTACCTCATATGCAGTTCCTAACTTGGAGCAGCTTGAGTTGTGGGTAAGTGATAGTAAGTACCAGTATAGGCAGGGAACTAGAATGAAGCTGGGAGAAAGTGAAAATAGGGAAGGAGTAGTGGTAGTACTTAACAGGCAACTTGAAGAACAAGACACAGGGGATGGAAGGGTTATATACAGGAGGGGGAAATTTACACAAAACTAATGACATCACTAATCATTACCATAGATACTTCCCTCTGGGATAGAAAACTAAGGGATATAGCCTATAATAAGAGGGATCTGGACGGACTTCCGGCCAAGATGTTGACCGCCTAGTTGCACTGCAAATCCCGGGGAAAGAAAGGCAAGGTATTAAGGGTTCATTGGGCCTTTAGGGGAGAGAATTCTGGGAGGGCACAGAGGTGGGGGAAACAGGGAATCGTGGATCCCCTTGCAGGCGGGTAGCCCAACCATCCCCCCAAAAAACCACTCTGTCCACAGTGCTGCCACTGGCTCCACCAGCCACTGCCTCCAGTGCCACTGCTGCCTGTGCACCAATCAATCCCTGTGTGCTGAACCTTAGACTGCTCCACACACTCGTCCACTTGCCCACTTACTGAGTGAGCCCAGTCCCACAGCAACTGCCACACAAGATCAGACTGTGTCTCTCCCTTGCACCAGCTCAGGTGCAATCCCCTACCTGTCAGTCACGCCAGCCGTCTGCCATTGTCCTGTGGTGGGGGAGCGCAGACTGCTTCCGGGTCCCAGTGTTCCCAGCCAGACATCGGGCTGCTTCAGTGCTTGGTGCCTCAGTGTCACTCCTAGCTCAAACGCAGGAAGCTTTGGCACATTACTGCTTGAGAATTTAGGCAACTTTGGTGCCCCTGCTAGACAGTAGATAGGCAGCTTTGGCAAGTGAGAGCCAAAGCCCAGGCTGCTTGTCAACTGCCCCAGGCTGCCTCAGATTCCCATTGTGCTTGAGCCGAGGCTGATCCACCCACCTACATGCCCATACACTGTCATGGGCAGACTGCAGCACAAAGGAAATAACATGAAAAATCAAATGCAAGAAAATCCAGTTAGATCACCCAGTCCTACAATGAATACATCCAACCAAAACATAGAAGAACCATTAGGATCAGAACACCAAATTGAAGCTATGAGCAATGCAACCCTGACCAACCTCCTGGTAGAACTTGCAAGAAAGCAATAAAAGACCAATAATCATGTGGATACTGCCATCACTAAACTAGAACTAATACATAAGAAATTGGAAGTAGTCCAAAGAGAGTTAAGAGATTTGAGGGAGACTGAAAAAAAAGAAGACCTTAAAAATCAGCTGGCCATGCTAAATGAAGACATAAAGAAATGCAAGGATGAATTCCAAGAATCGTCAAGAAAACCAGAAAATGATGTGAAAAGGGAGATTGACAGAGGATGGAAATTATACATAGAAAAGCAGTAGAAAATGCAAACTGAATTGAACAAGTACAAAATTCTCTAGAGGCTCTCAAGAATAGAGTCAGGCAAGTAAAGGATAGAAACTCTGATCTGGAAGACAAGATGGAAGAAACAGTTAGAGAGTTCAAAAATTTCAGTAAGTTCAAAAGTTCCTGTGCACAGAACATGAGGGAATTGTGGGATACACTTAAACAACCTAATATCAAGATCATTGGAATACCAGAAGGAGAAGAAATTCAGAACAAAGGCACAGAGAACTTATTTACCAAAATAATTGAAAAAATTTCCCCAGTCTCTTAAAAGAAAGGCCCATCAAGATACAAGAAGCCAATAGAACTCCAAACAGACTGGACCAAGGGAGAAACTGTCCAAGACATATTGTCATTAAGACTCTAAACATTGACACCAAAGAGAAAATCCTAAAAGCAGCTAGGGAAAAACATCACACCATTTACAAAGGTAACCCCATCAGAATTACTTCAGACTTCTCAATGGAAACCCTGAAAGCTAGAAGGGCCTGGAATGAAACACTGCAAAGTCTAAGAACCTATGGCTTCCAACCCAAACTACTCTACCCAGCAAAAGTATCTCTCATTATAGATGGTGAAAGAAAAACATTCCACAACAAAACTCAGCTTTGCAATTATATGAACACAAAACCAAACCTACAGAGAATATTTCAGGAAATTCTCCACAGAGAAGAAACAAGTAATCAAACTCAGTTGCCTAAAGAAGCAGATCACAACAACCAAACTCAGAGTAGGTACAAAAAACTTAAAAGTCCATGAAAACACCAACCCACATTTACCATCACAATATGGCAGGGATCAAATCAAATCTCACAGTCATTACCCTAAATATTAATGGCCTTAATTCACCCATCCAGAGACACAAGCTAACAGGATGGATCAAAAAAATTAGACCCCTCAATCTGATGAATTCAAGAAACCCACCTCACCAATAAAGACAGACACCACCTCAGGGTGAAAGGGTAGAAAACAATATTCCAAGCAAATGGGAATAAGAAACAAGCAGGCGTAGCTATGTTATCATCCGATAAAATCAACTTCAAACCAAAAATAATAAAAAAAGACAAAGAAGGCCACTTCCCACTTATCAAGGGAATGATCCATCAAGAGGATATTACAATCATAAATCTGTATGCACCAAACACAGGGGCACCACAGTTCATAAAACAAAGCTACTTGACAATAAAACAGAAATAACCACCAACACCATCATAGCTGTGGATTTCAATACACCATTATCAGTAATAGACAGATCATCCAAACAGAAACTCAACAGGGAAGTAAGAGAGCTTAACAAACCCATAGATCACTTAGACCTAACGGACATCTACAGAAATTTCCATCCCAAATCCACAGACTATACATTCTTCTCAGCAGCCCATGAAACATTCTCTAAAATATACCATATACTGGGTCACAAGGACTGCCTACACATATTTAAAAGATTGACATAATTCCCTGCATGATATCAGATCACAATGCTGTATTGCCAGAAATCAACAACAAAAGACCCACCAAGAATCCCAACGGCACCTGGACACTGAAAAGCACACTTTTAAACAATAAATGGATAGTGGATGAAATAAAAAATGAAATTGCAAAATTTCTGGAATTGAATGACAATGAGAACACATCGTACCAAAACTTATGGGACACAATGAAGGTGGTCCTCAGGGGAAAATTCATAGCACTCAATGCCTTCATAAAAAAGACAGAAAGGTCCCAAATCAATAACTTAACCATCCACCTAAAGGCACTGGAAAAACAAGAAAAATACAACCCAAAGAGCCCAGAAGGAAAGAAATAATTAAAATCAGAACAGAAATCAATGAATTGGAAACCAAGGAAACAATTAAGACAATAGACAAAACAAAGAGCTGGTTCTTTGAAAAAATAAACAAGATTGACAAACCCCTGGCCAATCTGATCAAGCAAAAAAAAGGAGAAGCTTCAAATTAACAAATTTCAAAATGAAAAAGGAGAGATCACAACAGACATAAGTGAAATTGGGAGAATCATCAGGACTTATATCAAAAACTTCTACTCCACAAAACTGGATAATGTGGAGGAGATGGATAAATTCCTGGACGCATACCATCTACCAAAGCTAAACAAAGAGTAGGTTAATCACCTCAATCAACCCATCATACTCATGGAGATTGAAAAAGTAATAAAAAAAAAAACCTCCCCAAAAAGAAGAGTTCAGGGACATATGGCTTCTCAGCTGGATTCTATCAAACCTTCATGGAAGAACTCAATCCAATCTTCCTCAAACTGTGCCACACAACCAGTGAACAGGGAAAGCTACCCAACTCCTTTTATGAAGCGAGCATCACACTAATTCCAAAACCAGGCAGAGATGCCACAAGAAAAGAAAACTACAGGCCTATTTCCCTGATGAATTTGAATGCACAGATCCTGAACAAAATCCTCACAAAGCGAATCCAACAATACATCAAAAGAATTATCCACCTTGACCAAGTGGGAGTCATCATAGGAACACAGGGGTGGTTCAACAAACAGAAATCTGTCAATGTAACACACCACATAAACAAGGTTAAACACAAAAACCACATGATCATTTCAATAGATGCAGAAAAGGCCTTTGACAAGATACAACATCACTTCATGATCAAAACATTGGAGAGAATTGGCATGATTGGTTCATATCTTAACCTAATAAAGGCAATATACAAAGCTCCTAAGGCCCAAATAATACTTAATGGAGAGAGACTGGAGGAATTCCCATTAAGATCAGGAACAAGACAGTGTTGTCCACTCTCACCTCTGCTTTTCAATACAGTACTGGAAATCCTAGCTCAAGCAATAAGACAGGAGAAGGAAATAAAAAGGATACAATTTGGAAAGGAAGTAGTTAAGTTAGCTCTATTCACTGAAGACATGATTCTATATGTGAGACAACCGAGGGACTCCATCCCAAAACGCCTGAAGGTGTTTAACTCCTATAGCAAAGTAGCAGGATACAAAATCAATGCTAAAAATCAGTAGCCTTCCTATATGCAAATGACAAAGGTACAGAGAAAGAAATAAGGGACAAGGTCCCATTTTCAATAGCAACAAAAAAAATAAAATACCTTGGAATAACGACAACCAAGGAAGTGAAAGATCTATACAATGAAAAAAAAAAAAACTCAAAAAAGAAACTGAGGAGGACTTGAGAAAATGGAAAGACCTCCCATGTTCCTGGATAGGCAGAATTAATATTGTGAAGATGACAATCCTACCAAAGGCAATATGCAGATTTAATGCAATTCCAATTAAAATCCCTACAGTGGTCATCACAGAGATAGAAAAAAATAATCTCAAATTTCATGTGGAAAGGCAGAAGGCCTTGTATATCCAAACATATCCTCAGCAAAAGAGATACCTCTGGAGGCATCACCATACCTGATCTAAAGCTATACTACAAAGCCATAGTAATAAAAACACCACGGTACTGGCATAAAAACAGGAGTATAGACCAATGAAATAGGCTTGAGGACCCTGACTTTGGGTCAAGCAACTATAGCTACTTGGTATTCGATAAAGGCCCAAACAATATAGGCTGGAAAAAAGACAGCATCTTCAACAAATGTTGCTGGACAAACTGGATAACCATATGCAGGAAACTGAAACTTCACCCATATATTTCACCATGCACTACACTCAACTCCAAATGGATCAAAGACCTCAATATAAGACCAGAAACTCGAATACTACTGGAAGAACATTTAGGAAGTACTTTCTATGATATAGGAATGGAAGAAGACTTCGTGAACAAAACCCCAGTAGCTCACGATCTTAAACCTTTACTCAACCAATGGGATCACATGAAGCTGAAGAGTTTCTTTACAGACAAGCATACACTAAGCAAAGCCAATAGATTACCCACAGAATGGGAGAAAATATTTGCGGGTTATCCAACTGATATAGGCCTAATCTCTAGAATCTACAAAGAACTCAAAAATCTAAACAGTAAGAAGTCAAACACCCCACTCACAAAATGGGGCAAAGAGCTGAACAGGCAGTTCACAGAGGAAGAAATACAAATGGCAAACATACACATAAGAAAATGTTCATCATCCCTAATCATCAGAGAAATGAAAATTAAAACGACTATGAGATTCCACCTTACCCCAATAAGGATAGCAAACATAAAAAAAATCAAATGAAAATAAATCCTGGAGAGGATGTGGAGAAGTAAGAACACTCATCCACTGTTGGTAGGAATGTAGGATGGTACAACCACTTTGGAAAGCAATATGGAGACTTCTGAAAAAGCTGAATATAGAGATACCAAGAGACCCAGTTATTCCCTTACTGGGCATCTACCCTAAAACCTTCAAACCACAGGCTAGAGAGATTTGCTCAGCCATGTTTGTAGCGGCTCAATTTGTAATAGTTAAGAGCTGGAATCAACCCAGATGTCCATCACTAGAAGAATGGATAACTAAGATGTGGTATATCTACACAATGGAATTCTATACAGCAATAAGAAAGAAATGACACAATGAAATTTGAGGAATAATGGTTGAACCTGGAACAGATCATTCTCAGTGAACTTACCCAATCACAGAAAAAAAATCGCCACATAGTCTCACTCATGTACAGCACCTAACCTGAATCTACCCAAGATACCTTACATATCCAGCAAGCATCTCGTGGACTAGACACTACGATGGAAGGGGAGGGTATCAAAGGGGTGGGAAACAAGTCTAGACCCAAACGGCAATGTTACCATAAAATTCTACTTACTAAAAGAGAGACCAAATGGCTAATGCCTCATCAGGCCCTTACAGGGAACACCTGAACCACAAGACACTGGAGAGGGTAGGATCATGACTAACCTTAATCTTCTACATCTTCCCTCCCTCCTTCTCCCTCTCCTTCTCCCTCTCTCTTCTCTCTAACTCTTGTATATTAGTTATCTTTTTCCTCATTTTCTTAGTGGGCACTGACCTGTAACTCCCAGTACCAGCATGGGGCTATCATCCACAATGAGCTTTTGATCAGAGAGACCTACAAGGTTTCCTAAAAGACAGACAGATTTCTATCAGAGTACTTGATGACCCACCAGAGGTTAGTGGTAAGACCCCACTGCTGAAGACACCTTATGCGGTTGACATGCAAAATGGTATGGCATGGCTGGAAGTTGGAAGAGAGTCAGTCCCCAGACAGTCAGTGTGTCTAGTGCCAGAAGGCGCTACATGGGCGACTGGGGGAGAATGACCAATAACTGTCCAAGCAACTCATGGTCTAACATACTTAGCAGCAAATAACTTGTTGTGATGCCCACACAAGTGGAATAGTGGCACACAGCCATGGTGGGAAACCAGCTGCTCTTAATTTGGCTAACTGATCTCCTCAGTGGTACAGGACCCATAGCTGGAGCTGGGAAACAAGTCAGAACCATATCCAAACATAAGCCCACTAGCCAATATTAAGCTACCATTAATCATGGGCTACAAGAGGGCCTACAGCTATTAAATTCTCTATAAAAAAAAGTAAGGGTTATCTCATTTGTCCTGGTGATAACTTACTCTCCATTGGAGAATCTGCTTCTCTTTTTCAGATTGATGTAGATCCTTAGGAGAGAGCTACCCCATCATACCTCAAAAGGGCCCTGGCTCAAACTAAGAAAAATTGGCGAAACAAGCAAGGGCACTGTTTTCCTGATGAACCAGATACCAGCACAAGGGGGAAGGAGATCAACACAGAGAAAAATCAACTCCTACCAAATCAGAGAGCCAGAGCCTCAGAGGCCCCCAACACCTCATCACTGAAGCAGACCAAAAATGAACCCAACATGGCTCAGGGAAATTTTGCGGAACAGGGGGCGGAAAGAATGTCAGAGCCACATGTTGGGTCATGATATACAGAGACATTTACCTTACCCATAACTGTGGGCTAACTCCACAATTCATGACCCATATACAAGGAGGGCCCATGGGGAGAGGGTGGGTCATGGATGAGCCTAATAATGGTACCAAACTGACTGTATTTGCTGAATACAAAACTAACTAATCAAGAAAAAAAAGAAGAAATAAAAAAAGAAAATATTACCTTGTGTTGTGTATATAACCATGAGGTTCTTCTAAAAATGGAACAAAATGATTACATATGCAAAATCAAGTCCTTCTCTACAGCTGCATCTGGAAGTATTTTCACTACTTTGTCTTACATATGTTTACAGGATTCAGGTCATGCATTAAGGTCTTTGATCCATTTTAAATCTGTGATCTCCCTTGCTTGAGCCCGGGTTGCCCTGGCCAAATTTGAACATGCATTCCTTCTGAGCTTGCCTGACCATGCCTTGCCCCAGGCCTGGTCTGGTTTGCCATTCTCACCTCCCCTTGTCTCTCTTGGCCTTGCTGTCTTCCTTGCCTTGAATTGTACCTGGTTCTAAATCACAATCCATCATACATAACCTGACCCTGTTGCCTTCTGCCTGCTCTACCTTGCCTTGCTCATCTTCCCATCTGCCTGACCTGTCCTGGCATTCCACATTGCCTGTCCAGGCTTGACATCTGCCTGGCATTATTTTCTCCATTGCTGTGAATTCCACCTTGCCTGACCATGCCTTCCCCTGACCTCACCTGTCCCTCGTTTTCTCTTAACTAACCTCCTTGCTTTCCCCCGAACATACCTTGTGCCTGTCTCCACTCACCTGCCTGACTTCCACCTTGCCAGGCCTTGTGTTACCCCTTGCATGGCCTGGCCTTCCATGAGGCCTTGCCTCACTGTCCTTCTCTTCAATCCCTTTGCCTTACCCATTGCCTGCTCCTGCCTGACCTTGTCTTACCCTCTATCCTTCCCTGGACCTGGCTTCTTCCTGTCCTTCCCTGCTTTGACTTGCCCCTTGGTCTTACCTCTTACGTATCCTAGCTTTTCAACCCCCACCCACTCCAATCATGGCCTTGTATTCCCTTTGCCTTGGTAACCTAGTGTTACTATACCCTTCTGCATTTTACTGGCTCCTGTCCTGTCCTGTCTTGGCTTCCTTTCCCTTTTGCCTACCTGGCCTTGCTTTCCCCCTGCACTGCCATTCATCCTGGGCTGACCTTGCCTTCCTCCCTTCCTTGCCTGGGCATGCCTTCCCCTTGCTTGGCCTTGTCTTGTCTTCCCCAGCCCTGGCCTGCCTTCTCCTCTTACTCTCCCTTGGGCCTGTGTTGCCTTACCCCTGCCTTCTGTCTGCACTTCATTCTCTTGGCCTTCCACATTGCATGGTCTCAGGACCTCTGTTTCTGTGCCTTTTCTCAAGTGTGGTCTTGTCTGGCCTTGTCTTCTCCTGAATGGATTTGCCTTCTGCCTTTCCTTTTGTCACTAGCCTGCTCTTCTGTCCCTTCATCTTTGCACTTGCCCGTCCTTCTCCCTTGTCTGACCATATCTTCCTCCTGTCTTCTTCGGGTCTCCTTCCACCTTCCCTTGCCTTCCTTCTGGCTTGGCTTAGCCTTGGTTCCCCCTGTACTAGCCTGGATTCTCCTTTCTCTTCCTCTTGGCCTGACTTTTTCTGGCCCATTTTAATTTTCTCCTTCCTTGTCTAGATTTCCCCCTGCCTGTTTTTGTTTGGCCTTCTCTTCTCCCTTGCCATATCCAGCATTGCTTTCCCCCATTTTGTTGCATTTCACCTGTCCCAGTCTCACATTCTCAGGCCCTAAAGTGACCGTGTTTTCACCCTTGCCTGGCACTCCATATTTCCTGACCTTTGCTGGCCGAAGCTTGCCTGACGTCCTTTGCTGTCCACCTTGCCTGGTCTCTCCTTTCCTTCCCGTGGCCTGGCCTGGCCTGGTGTTCACACTGACTGGGCCTGGCCTTGCCTATTCCTTTGCTCCCTCTTTTGTCAGCCTTAGTTTGCCTTCCTTTTACCTGGTTTGGCCCATCATTTTCCCTTGCCTGGTCTAGATTTGTCTTCCCCTTACGGCTTCCCTCGCCTTGGCCAGTTCGCACTTTTGCTTTACCTGGTATTTGCCTGGTCTGCCTTCCTCTTTGCCTCACTTCCCTTCCCCTGCCTGGGCAAGCCTTCTTCCTTGACTTCTCCATGCCCCCCCCCCCCCCCCGTTTGCCATGACTGCCTTCAATCCTACCTTCCCTCTGGCTTTTCACCCTTTCACATGACCTTGACTTCTCTCTTGACTTCACACTTGCCCACCTTCCCTGGCCATTCATGCCTTGTTTTTCTTGGTCTTAACCGGGACTTGTCTTATCTTAGGCTTCAATAGTCATTGCCTTCTCCTTGGTCACATACCACCATGCCTAGCCTTGCCATTTCCCTGGCCTTCCTTACCCTTGCCTGGCCTAACCTTCTACCTTGGCTTCCCCAGGCTTTCCCCCTGTCTTACCTGGCTTTTCCTGCCTCAGGCCTAGACCCGACTTGTTTCCCCACTTGCTTTGCATTCCACCTTGCTTGACATTGCCTTTCTATCCTATTGACTGGACTGCCATTCCCCTTGCTTACTGTTGCCCTTCCCTCTTGCCTGTCCCCACTCCCAGGCCTTGCTTGACCATGTCTTCCCCCTGGCCTTCCTGACCTTTCCTTCCCTTAAGTAGTGTTGTCTTCCCACTTCCCATCACTGGCCTTTTCCTGCCCCTTGCCTTCTTCCTGGTCTGGCTTGGCATGACCTTCTTTTCCCCTGTCAGTGGCCTGTCCTTCCTTTCTCCCAGCCTGGCCTTAACTTGTCTTCCACATTTTCTTGCCTGATCTGGAATTTGGCCTGTTCTCTGTCTCCTTACCCCTTGCTTGGCTTGCCTGTTGCCATGCCTTACATTCTATCTGGCCCAGCCTTATTTTCCACCTTGACTGGATTAGGCTTCCAGCTTGTCCTGCCTTCCTTTCCCAATTGCTTGATCTGGCCTTCTTTCTCATGTTACTTTTCTAACCTGCCTTCAGCCATGACTGGTGTGTCTTCTCTTTTGCCTGGCTCTGTCTTCTCTCTGACCTTGCACTCTTGTTCTTCCCATGCTTGCTATGGCCTTTGACTCCCATTATCTAGCTGTGCCTTCACACTTCTCTGCTCCTGTCCTTGTGTTCTGCCTTGTCCTCTTCCTTGCCTTCCCATATCTGTGTCCTGGTCTGGCCTTGCCGCTCTAGAAAAGCTTTACCTTACACATCTTGCCTCCTCTCACCTGGCCATGCCTTCTACCTGTTTTTGCCTGCCTTTCCTTTCCCATGGCCTTGCATACTTAACCCTGTCTAATGACTTTGCCCCTTACTACATGGTGTAGTTCTCTTAACTATTTTTTGAGATAGGGTGTCACTGTAGCCCAGGCTGTCCTAAAACTCACTCTATCACCTAGGATGGGCTCAAACAGAGATTTTCTTGCCACTGCCTCCATAGTACTGGGTTTGAAGGTGTGAGCCTGCTGCTTCACTAATTACGATACTATCCCCTTCTTTCTAGGATATGAGTTACTTCTCCTGCTTAAAGCTGTGGAACACTCTGCACCTGACATTTCAGAGGCTGTCTTTGCAAGTGGATGGAATGATTGGGAACAAAGGGGACTGGCTGAGGGTCATTTCCACATGAGATTTCATATGGGCACAGTGAAGAAAGGAAGGGCCTCCTCATATTCTGTACTTCAGAAGATCCTGTCTCCAGAAACAGAAGGAGCATCTCCTGTGCTTCCCAACTCTCTAGGACATTGGGAAGTCTAGGTGGGGAGCCCAACCTTGCCTAGATAAGGAGACTGAGATAGACATGGGCCTAGCATCATCCCTTAAGAGAAGCCAGAATGACACTTGTGAATGTGAGCTAAGGATAATTTAGTTGCATCTTGCAGGTAAGTTCCCTGGATGAAGATGATGTCCTCTGCTGGTGAAGCCACACTCCACTCCTGTTATCTGTCTTCCAGCACCTTCCCACTGTATGTAATGGTGAAGATGTGGGTTTTTATTTTGGGTTTCTGAGAGAGTGTTTTGAGGTTTACCAGGCAATTGTTACTTTTATATACTTGACCAAAGAATGGTCATACTATGTTGGAGAAGGAAGGTCCTCCTGCAAGAGGAAGACCATACTGAAGCTTATGGCTTCAGTAAAGGAGCTCATTGTGTTAGGCAAGGGGACAGTGGGACATCTGTCTATCCCATCAGTTTAGCTAAACTACCTTGTCAGTTAATGGGGTGATAAATGACTCAGATCATTTTATGTTCACATTGTTTTTATCAACCCACACTCTGTGTGTCCCCTGAACTCACATTTCCTATGTTTTCTCTCCAGTGCTTGGATTGCAGACATGGCCACAAGTGAACATCATCTTCCATGTTCAGTGGTCATAGCTTCTCTTTCTCTGAATGCTGTTGGCCCTTGCCCATCACTTGTACTTGCTTGGATTTGTCTTGGTTATTTGTGCTTGTTCTTTGTAGATATTAATTAATTATTGGGTTGCTGATGACTTCTCCAAGGATGTTGAGGAAGATTTATTCTGAGAATAGTGGTGTATACAACTTCCAAAATCATTACTGATGTGTAATAATCTTGGATGAATGGGAGATCAATTCCACTTGCCACTTTAGAGGTGTTTGTTCCTTATTGCTTTTTTTTAAAACTGCCTACCCCAGTTTTGCTTTACTCACTGCCTTCCTTTGTTCTGTCTAGGCATGGCCTTACTCCACTGCTCGCATGGCCATGCTGTTCCCTAACCTTGTATCCCCTTGTATTTCACCTAGCCTTGTCTTCCTCTAGGTCTGCATTTCCTCCCCCCTTGCCTTCCTCCTGGCTTTGTCTTCCCTTACATGGGATAGCCTCCCACCTTGTGTGGCCTTGACCCCTCCCTTGTCTTTCTGCTGAAACTGAGCTTCAGAATACATCTGGATATTCATGTGTGCTGGAGAATTGAACGTAAGCAGGTTTTGCAAGCAAGTGCCTGTAATTTCCCCAGACTCTTTGTTTTAAGCAGGGTCTTAATCTGTAGGTCAAGTTGACATGTAACTCTTCATGTAGGCTAGACTAGCCTTAGAGCTGTGGGACTATTCACAGCCCATGCTGCTGTGTCATGGGTTTACCAGCTTGGTCTAACATGCCCCATTTACTCTCTGTTTTGGTTCTTTGTGTGTAAGAATATAAACTTGACATTGCCACTTGATGTTAAATTATTTTGATATCTTCTCTGTCTCTTGGAGGTGTGTAGCAATGCCCACCATCATTTTTGGTTGTGACACCTTGCTGGGGCAGTGATGGTGCAATGTAAGAAGTCAGGATAATACTAATTTTCTCCTATTCTGTGCAGGACAATCAAGATCAAAGTATTATGGAGGCCTAAATACCAGCACTAATGTGACTGAGAGGGCCAATAGAAATTTTGAAAGCAGCTTATGTAAGTTGGTAAAAAATAATATATATATATATATATATATATATATATATATATATATGCATATATATATGTGTATATATATACATACACAGAAATACATGTACTACTGCAAGTATGCACCCAATGCATGTACACACACACACACACACACACACACACACACACACACACATTCTCTCTCTTTCTCTTTCAAGCTCACGTCACAAAAATTCCTCTTTTTCTTGGTCCTCCTGTGGCACCTGTTCCACCTTATCCTGTTTCTCTTCCTCCCCTCCTTCTTTCTGTTCCACCTCTGATACTTCATCTTTTCGTTCTTATCATATTTCTTCACTTCTTGTTCTTCCTCCATCCTTTTTCCTTCCTCTGCTGATGCTGCTGGCCTGTGTCCATCTGTCCCCGTTTTCAGCAGCAGTCCTATCCCCAACACTGCCACACCCATATTTCTACTCAGCATCTCCTGGGAAGTATATCATCATCCTGTCTTTCCTCCCCTCTCTCAGCCTGCCCTTCCTTCATGACTTCCTCTTGGGTCCACATTGCCTTTGATTCTAGTACAATGACACCTGCAGCCAGCCTTTGTTTACTTATTCTGAGTTCTCAGTGGCCCCACCCTTGTAATAATGGTTTGCAAATCTTTTTTAAATGTTTTATTTTTATTTTTTTACTAGTTATGTATATTGTGTTCATACAGCCATGATCGTACCATTGTTAGCATTGTCCCTGTCGTCCTCTCATGCAGACTGTGGGGTTTCATTGTGGGGTGACCATCAATTATGGGGGGAGGCAATCAATGTCGATGTGCATAGTGACCCAACTTATGGCTCTAACAATCTTTCCGTCCACTCTTCCGTGACTTTCCCTGAGCCATGTTGGGTTCACTTTAGGTCTATTTCACTGACAGGAGGTCTTGGGAGTTTGGTGTCTCTGGATATATGATTTAGTAGGAGTTTATTGTTCTCTGTGTCTGTCTCCTTCACCCTTGTGCTGATACCAGGTTTGCCAAGAAAGCATCTCTTGGCTATTACCCAACTAACTCTATGGCTTCAGCTGGTGCCATGGTAGGGTGTGATGGGCTGATTCTCTCCTCAGGTTCTGCGTCCATCTGAAAAAGAGAAGCGAATTCTCCAATGGGGTGTGAGGTCAGTGCAAGATACGTGAATACCCATTATTATTTTAGAGAGAATTTAATAGGTGTAGGCCATCTTGTAGCCCACTATTGGTGGGAGCTTGATGTTGGAGTGCAGACTCGCTTTGGGGTATGGTTCTGACTTGTTTCCCCAGTCCAGGCATGGGTTCTGTCCCACTGAACAGGTCCATTAGACAAGTCTAGAGCAGTTGATAACCCACCATGGCTGTGTGCCACTACTGCACTTGTGTGAGCATGTCAGGTTGATTGCTGTTGAGTAGCTTAGATCCCGAGTTGCTTAGACAGATGTCGGTCATTTTCCCCCTGTCACTCATGTAACACCTCCTGGCACTAGGCAAGCTAGCTGTCTGGGGATTGACTCTCTTCCAGTTTCTAGCCAGGTCACTCCACGTTCCATCCCAATAGCATATGGTGTCTTTGGAAGTAGGGTTTTACCATTAACCTTAGGTGGGTCATCAAGTACTCTGACAGAATTCTGTCTTCTTTTGGGAAACCTTGTAGGTCTCTCTGATCAACAGCTCATTGTGGATGCTACCTGCATGCTGGCACTAGGAGTTACAGATCAGTGCCAAAGGAGAAGAAGGAAGAAAGGTATAGGTAGTATAAAAGTGACAGAGAGAAAAGAGAGAGAGAGAAACAGGAGAGGATTGAGGATAGTCTCTACCATGCACTCTCCAGGCCCCTATGAATCAGGTATTATCTCTAAGTACCTGATGAAGGTTTGACTTTTTAGCATGTCTATCAGGATGTAGGATTTTATGGTACCATTGCCATTTGGGTCCAGTTTTTTGTACCCCCCCACCTTTGCCCTCCCGTCCTGCCCCACTATCACTATAGTCCAGTCCTCAAGATGTTTATTAGATATGTCAGCTTCATGGGCAGATTCCTATTAGGAGCCACAGATGAGTGAGACCATGCGATGATTATCTTTTTGTGATAGGATGAGTTCACTGAGAATGATTTGTTACAAGTTTGACCATTTTTTTCCTCAAATTTCATTGTGTCATTTTTCTTTAATGCTGTGTAGAATTCTATTGTGTAGATATATCACATCTTATTTATCCATTCGTCGACATCTGGGTTGATTCAAGCTCTTAGCTATTATAAATTGAGCAGCTATAAACATGGTTGAGCAAATATTTCTGAGCTGAGGTTTGGAGCTTTTAGGGTAAATGCTATGTAAGGGAATAAGTGGGTCTATTGGTACCTCTATAGTAATCATATTAGGGGTCTCCATACTGCTTTCCATAGTGGTTGTACAAGCTTACATTCCCACCACCAGTGCATGAAGATTCCTATCTCTCCACAACCTCGTCAGCATTTGTTGTCATTAGATTTTTAATGTCTGCTATCCTTACTAGGGTAAGGTGGAATCTCACACTTGTTTTAATTTGCATTTGAATGATGATTAGGGATGTTGACCATTTTCTTAAGTGTGTGTTTGTCATTTGTATTTCTTCTTCTGAGAACTCCCTGTGCAGTTCTCTGCCCAATTTTTTGAGTAGATTGTTTGACTTTTTATTGTTTAGGTTTTTGAGTTCTTTGCAGATTCTAGAAATTAGGCCTCTGTCTGATGTGTATCCAGCATAGATTTTCTCCCATTCTATGGGAAATCTATTGGCTCTGCTTATTGTTTGTTTCTCTGCAAAAAAAAAAAAAAAAAAAAAAAAAAAAAAGCTTTTCAGCTTCTTGAGATCCCAATGGTGGAGTGATTGTATAACTTCCTGAGCTACTGGGGTTTTGTTAAAGAAGCCTTTTCCCATTCATGGAAAGTTCCTCCTATTTTTTCCTCCAGTAGTAGCAGATTTTCTGGTTTTATATTGAGGCCTTTGATCCATTTGGACTTGATTTTTGTGCATGGTGAAATGTATGGATGAAGTTTCATTTTTCTGCATATGGTTATCCAGTTTATCCAACACCATTTCTTGAAGATGCTCTTTTTTTTTTCCAGTCCGCATTGTTAAGGCCTTTGTCAAATATCAAGTAAGTGTAATTACTTGACCCAAAGTCCAGGTCCTCAATTCTGTTGCATTGGTCTATATTCCTGTTTTTATGCCAGTACCACGTTGTTTTTATTACTATGGCTTCACAGTATAGCTTTAGATCAGGTATGGTGATGCCTCCAGAGGTCTTTAGTTTGCTGAGGATATGCTTGGATATCCAAGGCCTTCTGCCTTTCCATATGAATGTTGAGATAATTTTTTCTATCTCTGTGAAGATGTTGGGATTTGTATTAGTAATGCATTGAATCTATACATGGCTTTTGGTAAGATTGCCATTTTCACAATGTTAATTCTGCCTATGCAGGAGCAATGGAGGTCTTTCTATTATCTCCAGTCCTCCTCAATATCTTTCTTGAGTGTTCCTATGTTTTCATTATAAAGGTCTTTACCTCCTTGGTTAATGTTATTCCATGATATTTTATTTTTTTAATGCTATTGAAAATGGGGCAATATCACTTATTTCTTTCTCTTTCTCTTTTTCTTTTGTTATACAGAAAGGCTACTGATTTTTGTGCATTAATTTTGTATCCTGCTACTTTACTGAATGAGTTGCTCACCTTTAAGAGTTTTTAAATGGATGATCTTGGGTCACTTATGTATAGATTCATGTTGTCTACAAATAGGGCTAATGTAACATCTTCCTTTCCAATTTATATCTTTTTATTTCTTTCTCCGGTCTTATTGCTTGATCTAGGATTTCCAGTACTATGTTGAAGAGCAGAAGTGAGAGTGGACACCCTGTCTTGTTCCTAGTCTTAATGGGAACTCCTTCAGTCTCTCCCCATTAAGTATTATTTGAGATTTACGATCTTTATACATAGCCTTTACTATGTTGAGATATAGACAACCCATGCCTAGTCTCTCCAGTGTTTTGATCAGGAAGTGATGTTGTATTTTGGCAAAGGCCTTTTCTGCATCTCTAGAGATGATCATGTGGTTTTTGTGTTTAAGTTTATTTATGTGTTGTATTACATTGACAGATTTCCATATGTTGAACCACCCCTGTGTTCCTGGGATAAAGCCTACTTGATCGAGGTGGATAATGCTTTTGATGTGCTGCTGAATTCAGTTTGTGCATATTTTGTTCAGAATCTTTGCATCTAAGTTCAGCAGGGAAATAGGCCTGTAGTTTTATTTGTTTATGATATCTCTGCCTGGCTTTTGTATTAGGGTGATAGTAGCTTCATAAAAGGAGTTGGGTATCTTTCCCTGTTCTCTGACTGTATGGCACAGTTTGAGAAAAATTAGCTTCAGTTCTTCCAAGAAGGCTTGATTGAATTCAGCTGAGAAGCCATCTGGTTCTGGACCCTTGTTTTTAGGGAGGTTTTTGATTATTCTTTCAATCTTGGTGTTTGTGATAGGTTTGTTTAGGAGATTAATCTGCTCTGAGTTTA
>CM070791.1:11507416-11572644 GCA_036346955.1 Dipus sagitta | reverse complement strand
TAGAGATGGGCTCTGAAATTTAATAAATGAGTACTTCAAATTCAGATCCCTAGAACCCACTGAAGGTGTATGAAGAAGTGCAAGCCTCTGTGATCCCTGCAGCTTACAGGACATGGGAGGCAGAGAGACCAGAGAATCCCTAAAGCTCTCAGACCAGCCAGCCTGGGGCCACAGTAGTAAATAACCAGAGACCCTGCTCAACACAAGTGGGCAGGCAGGGACCATCACTCAGAGCTGTCTTCTCACTACCCACATGCACATTCCCCTGCTCTCACACATGCACACTCATGCACATACTCACAGACAGGCACATAGGCATCAGTGTTACAAATATAAATACAACAATAGTTAGCAAATTGAGTTCAGCAACATGTCAAAAGGATAACTCATTATCTCAAAGAAAGGTGGTTTCAAGAAAGCAGAGTTAACCTAACATCTGAAATTCAGTGGAATGCATGGTCCTGAGAAACTAAGGAAAATGAAAAGCAATTGACAAAATTCAATACCCATTCTTTATTTTAAAAATCCAAGCAAACAAAGAATAGAAGAAAATTTAGAGAATTATATATATAAAGTACACATTTACCATTAGCAGTGAAATACTGCACTCCTAACAGAGTTCAATGTCATATTCAATGCTTTACTTACTTTTCTTATTAATGCATTAAAAAGTCTCTATTGAAAAGAGCAAAGTAAAATTGCCTTTATTCATAAATTATATGATCATCTATGTATAGGAAATCTTAATAAAATCTATCCCAAAGTCCACTAGAATGAGCTACACACAGTACAGGATATGTAATCAGCATACAAAGTATTTCTATATCTATGAAAACTCAGAATTCTCTAAAATTTTTTTTTTTTAAGCAGCAGCCAAAAATTTTTTTTGTTTATTTATTTATTTGAGAGCGACAGAGGGAGGGAGGCAGAGAGAGAGAGAGAGAGAAAATGGGCGCGCGAGAGCTTCCAGCCTCTGTAAACGAACTCCAGATGCTTGCGCCCCCTTGTGCATCTGGCTAACATGGGTCCTGTGGAATTGAGCCTCGAACCGGGGTCCTTAGGCTTCACAGGCAAGCGCTTAACCACTAAGCCATCTCTCCAGCCCTTTTTTTTTTTTTTTTGAGCAGCCAAAATTTGGGAGACTGTTGTAGTGGAAATGTTTTTCATTTTGTTTTCTTTTTTTTATTTTATTTTATTTTTTTTATTAGTCAGTTCTGTATTCAGCAAATACAGTCAGTTTGGTACCATTATTAGGCTCATCCGTGACCTACCCCCTCCCCTTGGCCCCTCCTTGTTGAGGTATACGGGTCATGCATTGTGGAGTTAGCCCACAGTTATGGGTAAGCTAAATGTCTCTGCATATCATGACCCAACATGTGACTCTGACATTCTTTCCGCCCCCTCTTCCGCAAAATTTCCCTGAGCCATGTTGGGTTCATTTTTGGTCTGTTTCAGTGATGAGGTGTTGAGGGCCTCTGAGGCTGTGGCTCTCTGATTTGATAGGAGTTGATTTTTCTCTATGCTGATCTCCTTCCCCCTTGTGCTGGTGTCCGGTTCATCAGGAAAACAGCCCCCTTGCTTGTTTCTCGAAGTTTTCTTAGTTTCAGCCGGGGCCCTTTTGAGGTATGATGGGGTGGCTCTCTCCTTAGGGTCTACATCTATCTGAAAAAGAGAAGCAGATTCTCCAACGGAGAGTAAGTTAGCACCAGGACAAATGAGATAACCCTTACTTTTTATTTTTTTTATAGAGAATTTAATAGGTGTAGGCCCTCTTGTAGCCCACAATTGATAGTAGCTTGATACTGGAGAGTGGCCTTATGTTTGGATATGGTTCTGACTTGTTTCCCAGCTCCAGCTATGGGTCCCATACCAGTGAGGGGATCAGTTAGCCAAATTGAGAGCAGTTTGTTCCCCACCATGGCTGTGTGCCACCACTGCACTTGTGTGGGCATCACAATAGGTTATTTGCTGCTAAGTAGGTTAGACCATGCGTTGCTTCGATAGATATTGGTCAATTTCCCCCAGTCGCCCATGTAGCACCTTCTGGCACTAGACGCGCTGACTGTCTGGGGACTGACTCTCATCCAACTTCCAGCCATGCCATTCTAATTTGCATGTCAATCACATAAGGTATCTTCAGCAGTAGGGTCTTACCACTAACCTTTGGTGGGTCATCAAGTACTCTGACAGAAATCTGTCTGTCTTTTAGGAAACCTTGTAGGTCTCTCTGATCAAAAGCTCATTGTGGATGATAGCCCCATGCTGGTTCTGGGAGTTACAGGTCAGTGCCCACTAAGAAAATGAGGGAAAAGATAACTAATATACAAGAGTTAGAGATAAGAGAGAGAGAGACAGGGAGAGGGGAAGTGAGGGAGGGAAGATGTAGGAGATTAAGGTTAGTCTTAATCTTACCCTCTCCAGTGTCTTGTGGTTCAGGTGTTCCCTGTAAGGGCCTGGTGAAGGATCAGCCATTTGGTCTATCTTTTAGTAAGTAGAAGATTATGGTACCATTGCCGTTTGGGTCTAGATTTGTGTTTCCCACCCCTTTGATGCCCTCCCCTCCCTCCCCTTCCATCCTAGTGTCTAATCTAGGAGTTGCTAGCTGGGTATGTAAGGTATCTTCGGTAGATTCAGGTTAGGTGCTGTAGATGAGTGAGACTATGTGGCGATTTTTTTTCTGTGATTGGGTAAGTTCACTGAGAATGATCTGTTCCAGGTTCAACCATTTTTCCTCAAATTTCATTGTGTCATTTTTTCTTACTGCTGTATAGAATTCCATTGTGTAGATATACCACATCTTAGTTATCCATTCTTCTAGTGATGGACATCTGGGTTGATTCCAGCTCTTAGCTATTACAAATTGAGCCGCTATAAACATGGTTGAGCAAATCTCTTTAGTCTGTGGTTTGAAGGTTTTAGGGTAGATGCCCAGTAAGGGAATAACTGGGTCTGTTGGTATCTCTATACTCAGCTTTTTCAGAAGTCTCCATATTGCTTTCCAAAGTGGTTGTACCATCCTACATTCCCACCAACAGTGGATGAGTGTTCCTACTTCTCCACATCCTCGCCAGCATTTATTTTTATTTGATTTTTTGATGCTTGCTATCCTTATTGGGGTAAGGTGGAATCTCATAGTTGTTTTAATTTGCATTTCTCTGATGATTAGGGATGATGAACATTTTCTTAAGTGTATGTTTGTCATTTCTATTTCTTCCTCTGTGAACTGCCTGTTCAGCTCTTTGCCCCATCTTGTGAGTGGGGTGTTTGACTTCTTACTGTTTAGATTTTTGAGTTCTTTGTAGATTCTAGAGATTAGTCCTCTATCAGTTGGATAACCCACAAATATTTTCTCCCATTCTGTGGGTAATCTATTGGCTTTGCTAATTGTATGCTTGTCTGTAAAGAAACTCCTCAGCTTCATGTGGTCCCATTGGTTGAGTGATGGTTTAAGTTCATGAGCTACTGGGGTTTTGTTCAGGAAGTCTTTTTCCATTCCTATATCATGGAATGTACTTCCTAAATTTTCTTCCAGTAGTATTCGAGTTTCTGGTCTTATATTGAGATCTTTGATCCATTTGGACTTGAGTGTAGTGCATGGTGAAATGTGTGGGTCAAGTTTTAGTTTCCTGCATATGGTTATCCAGTTTGTCCAGCACCATTTGTTGAAGATGCTGTCTTTTTTCCAGCGTATATTGTTTGGGCCTTTATCAAATATCAAGTAGCTATAGTTGCTTGACCCAAAGTCCGGGTCCTCAAGTCTATTCCATTGATCTATAGTCCTGTTTTTATGCCAGTACCATGCTGTTTTTATTACTATGGCTTTGTAATATAGCTTTAGATCAGGTATGGTGATGCCTCCAGAGGTATTTCTTTTGCTGAGGATATGTTTGGAAATGCGAGGCCTTCTGCCTTTCCATATGAAATTTGAGATCATTTTTTCTATCTCTGTGAAGAACACTGTGGGGATTTTAATTGGTATGGCATTAAATCTGTAAATTGCCTTTGGTAGGATTGTCATCTTCACAATGTTAATTCTGCCTATCCAGGAATATGGGAGGTCTTTCCATTTTCTCAAGTCCGCCTCAATTTCTTTTTTGAGTGTTTTTATGTTTTCATTGTATAGATCTTTCACTTCCTTGGTTAACGTTATTCCAAGGTATTTTATTTTTTTTTGTCGCAATTGAAAATGGGACTATGTCCCTTATTTCTTTTTCTGTATCTTTATCCTTTGCATAAAGGAAGGCTACTGATTTTTGTGCATTGATTTTGTATCCGGCTACTTTGCTATAGGAGTTAATCACCTTCAGGAGTTTTGGGATGGAGTCTCTCGGGTCTCTTACATATATAATCATGTCATCAGCGAATAAAGCTAACTTAACTTCCTCCTTTCCAAATTGTATCCCTTTTATTTCCTTCTCCTGTCTTATTGCTTGAGCTAGGACTTCCAGAACTATATTGAAAAGCAGAGGTGAGAGTGGACAACCCTGTCTTGTTCCTGATCTTAATGGGAATTCCTCCAGTCTCTCTCCATTAAGTATTATTTGGGCCTTCGGAGCTTCGTATATTGCCTTTATTAGGTTAAGATATGAACCAACCATGCCAACTCTCTCCAATGTTTTGAACATGAAGTGGTGTTGAATCTTGTCAAAGGCCTTTTCTGCATCTATCGAAATGATCATGTGGTTTTTATGTTTAACCTTGTTTATGTGGTGTATTACATTGACAGATTTCCGTATGTTGAACCACCCCTGTGTTCCTGGAATGAATTCCACTTGGTCAAGGTGGATAATGCTTTTGATGTGTTGTTGGATTCGGTTTGCAAGGATTTTGTTTAGGATCTTTGCATCTAAATTCATCAGGGAAATAGGCCGGTAGTTTTCTTTTCTTGTGGCATCTCTGCCTGGTTTTGGAATTAGGGTGATGCTAGCTTCATAAAAGGAGTTGGGTAGCTTTCCCTGTTCATCAATTGTGTGGCACAGTTTGAGGAAGATTGGTTTGAGTTCTTCCATGAAGGTTTGATAGAATTCAGCTGAGAAGCCATCTGGTCCTCGGCTCTTCTTTTTGGGGAGGTTTTTTATTACTTTTTCAATCTCCATGAGTGTGATGGGTTGATTGAGATGATTAATCTGCTCTGTGTTTAGCTTTGGTAGATGGTATGCGTCCAAGAATTTATCCATCTCCTCCACATTATCCAGTTTTGTGGAGTAGAGGTTTTTGAAATAAGTCCTGATGATTCTCCCAATTTCACTTATGTCTGTTGTGATCTCTCCTTTTTCATTTTGGATTTTGTTAATTTGAAGCTTCACCTTTTTTTGCTTGATCAGATTGGCCAGTGGTTTGTCAATCTTGTTTATTTTCTCAAAGAACCAGCTCTTTGTTTTGTCAATTGTCTTAATTATTTCCTTGGTTTCCAATTCATTGATTTCTGCTCTGATTTTATTTATTTCTTTCCTTCTGGAGCTCTTTGGGTTGGATTTTTCTTGTTTTTCCAGTGCCTTTAGGTGGATGGTTAGGTTATTGATTTGGGACCTTTCTGTCTTTTTTACGAAGGCATTGAGTGCTATGAATTTTCCCTGAGGACCGCCTTCATTGTGTCCCATAAGTTTTGATACGATGTGTTCTCATTGTCGTTCAATTCCAGAAATTTTGCAATTTCATTTTTTATTTCATCCACTATCCATTTATTGTTTAAAAGTGTGCTGTTCAGTTTCCAGGTGCCTTTGGGATTCTTGGTGGGTCTTTTATTGTTGATTTCTAGCAATATAGCATTGTGATCTGATATCATGCAGGGAATTATATCAATCTTCCTAAATATGTGGAGGCAGTCTTTGTGACCCAATATATGGTCTATTTTAGAGAATGTTCCATGGACTGCTGAGAAGAATGTGTAATCTGTGGATTTGGGATGGAATGTTCTGTAGATGTCCGTTAGGTCTAAGTGATCTATGGTTTTGTTGAGCTCTCTTACTTCCCTGTTGAGTTTCTGTTTGGATGATCTGTCTATTACTGATAATGGTGTATTGAAGTCCCCCTATGATGGTGTTTGTGGTTATTTCTGTTTTATTGTCAAGTAGGTTTTGTTTTATGAACTGTGGTGCCCCTGTGTTTGGTGCATACAGATTTATGATTGTAATATCCTCTTGATGGATCGTTCCTTTGATAAGTAGGAAGTGGCCTTCTTTGTCTTTTTTGATTATATTTGGTTTGAAGTCTATTTTATCCGATATTAATATAGCTACACCTGCTTGTTTCTTATTCCCGTTTGCTTGGAATACTGTTTTCCACCCTTTCACCCTAAGGAGATGTCTGTCTTTAATGGTGAGGTGGGTTTCTTGAAAGCAACAGATTGAGGGGTCTAATTTTTTGATCCATCCTGTTAGCTTGTGTCTCTTGATGGGTGAATTAAGGCCATTAATATTTAGGGTAATGACTGTGAGATTTGATTTGATCCCTGCCATATTGTGATGGTAAATGTGGGTTGGAGTTTTCATGGACATTGAAGTTTTTTGTGCCTACTCTGAGTTTGGTTGTTGTGATCTGCTTCTTGTAGGCAATTGTGTTTGATTATTTTTTTCTTCTCTGTGTAGAATTTCCTGAAATACTCTCTGTAGGTTTGGTTTTGTGTTCATATAATTGTAAAGCTGAGTTTTGTCATGGAAAGTTTTTCGTTCACCATCTATTATGAGGGATACTTTTGCTGGGTAGAGTAGTTTGGGTTGGAAGCCATAGGTTCTTAGACTTTGCAGTGTTTCATTCCAGGCTCTTCTAGCTTTCAGGGTTTCCATTGAGATGTCTGAAGTAATTCTGATGGGGTTACCTCTGAAGGTGGTGTGCTGTTTTTCCCTAGCTGCTTTTAGGATTTTCTCTTTGGTGTCAATGTTTAGAGTCTTAATAATAATATGTCTTGGAGAGTTTCTCCTTTGGTCCAGTCTGTTTGGAGTTCTATTGGCTTCTTGTATCTTGATGGGCCTTTCTTTTAAGAGATTGGGGAAGTTTTCTTCAATTATTTTGTTAAATAAGTTCTCCATGCCTTTGGTCTGGATTTCTTCTCCTTCTGGTATTCCAATGATCCTGATATTGGGACGTTTAACTGTATCCCACAATTCCCTCATGTTCTGTTCACAGGAGCTTTTAAACTTACTGAAATTTTTGAACTCTCTAACTGTTTCTTCCATATTGTCTTCCAGATCAGAGTTTCTATCCTCCACTTGGCTGACTCTGTTCTTGAGAGCTTCTAGTGAGTTTTGGGCTTGTTCAATTAAGTTTGCATTTTCTATTATTTTTCTATGTATAATTTCCATCCCTCTGTCAAGCTCCCTTTTCACATCATTTTCTGATTTTCTTGATGATTCTTGGCGTTCATCCTTGCATTTCTTTATGCCTTCATTTAGCATGGCCAGCTGATTTTTAAGGTCTTCTTTTTTTTCACTCTCCCTCAAATCTCTTAACTCTCTTTGAAATCCTTCCATTTTCTTATCTAATCCTTCCAATTTCTTATCTATTAGTTCTAGTTTAGTGATGGCAGCATCCACACGATTGTCGGCCCTTTGTTGCTTTCCTGCAAGTTCTACCAATAGGTTGGTTAGAGTTGCATTGCTCATAGCTTCAATGTGGTGTTCTGGTCCTATTTGTTCTTCTATGTTTTGGTTAGAAGTATTCATTGTGGGAGTGGGTGATATAATTGGATTTTCTTGCATTTGATTATTCATGTTATTTCTTTTGTGCTGTGTTCTGCCCATGACAGTGTATGGGCAGATAAGTGGGCGTATCAGCCTGGGCTCAAGAACAATGGGAATCTTATGCAGCCTGGGGGCGTTGCCAAGAAGCCTGGGCTTTGGCTGTCACTTGCCAAAGCCGCCTATCTACTGCCTGGCAGGGGCGCCGAAGTTGCCTGAGTTCTCAAGCGGTAATGTGCCAAGGCTGCCTGTGTTCGAGCTAGGAGTGGCACTGAGGCACCAAGCACTGAAGCCGCCCAGACTTTGGCTGGGAACGCTGGGACCGGAAGCAGTCTGCGCTCCCCCGCCACAAGACAATTGTGGACGGCCGGCACGGCAGACAGAGGGTGAGTGGAGGAGAGTGCGGAGCAGTCTAAGCTTCTGCACGCAGGGAATAATCTCACTTGCCAAAGCTGCCTATCTACTACCTGGCAGGGGTGCCAAGGTTGGTTGAGTTCTCAAGCGGTATTGTGCCACAGCTGCCTGTGTTCGAGCTAGGAGTGGCACTCAGGCACCAAGCACTGAAGCCGCCCAGACTTTGGCTGGGAACGCTGGGACCGGAAGCAGTCTGCGCTCCCCCGCCACAGGACAATTGTGGACGGCCGGCACGGCAGACAGAGGGCGAGTGGAGGAGAGTGCGGAGCAGTCTAAGCTTCCGCACGCAGGGAATAATCTCACTTGCCAAAGCCGCCTATCTACTACCTGGCAGGGGCGCCAAAATTGTTTGAGTTCTCAAGCGGTAATGTGCCACAGTTGCCTGCATTCGAGCTAGGAGTGGCACTGAGGCACCAAGCACTGAGGCCACCCAGACTTTGGCTGGGAACGCTGGGAACCGGAAGCAGTCTGCGCTCCCCCGCCATGGGACAATGGCGGCCCGCCGGTGTGGCAGGCAGGTAGGGGGTGGCACCTGAGCTGACGCAAGCGAGAGATACAGTCTGAGCTTGTGGGACTGGGCACACTCAGTAGGTGGGCGAGTGGACAAGGGTGCGGAGCAGTCTAAGCTTCCGCGCGGAGGGAACGATTGGCGCGCAGTGGCAGCCGTGCGGGCTCCGGAGCAGCAGCAGTGGCAGGGGTGGAGCTTTGAACACGGCGGTTATTTGGGGCGAGGGGTGCCTACCCGCCCGAAAGGGGACCAGCAATTCTCTGTTCCCCCACCTCTGTGCCCTCCCAGATTTCTCTCCCCTAAAAGCCACTATATACCCTTAATATCTTGCCTTTCTTTCCCCGGGATTTGCAGCGCAGCTACGCGGTCGCCATCTTGGCCAGAAGTCGAATTCTCTAAATTTAAGGCAATCATTTCAGAACTAAGGTAGTATTTTTGTAAGACTTGACAGGTTTCTTCTAAAATGCATATGTAAATTAGAGGGTATTAAAATGACAAAATAACTCTGAAAAGAGAAAAAATAAACTATCTTAACTTTTTAAAGAATTATTATAAGGTTGTGGTATCAAGAAGACATGGTATTAATATAAGGTGAACAGTGAAGTCATTAGAGGTGACTCTGCATGCCTATGAACAGTTGGGTTTGAACAAGACAATGCAGTGAAGGAAGAACTCTCTACAAATTTATTCCAGAACTATTGGATATTGAGGAGAAAAAGAAAAAAAGATGAGCTTCTCTCATGATTCCTGCTGAGTCCCTCATATAAACTCCCAAACTAGAAAACTTCTACAAGGAAACAGAAGAGTCTTTGTTCCTTGGGTTTAACACAGATTTCTTAGCTATGTAACCAAAAGCATCACCTGTAAAAGAATGTGTAAATTGGTAACTTCAGCAAAGTGTGAAACTTCTGATGTTCAAAAACCATATAAGAAGTCAAGGCCAGCTGCAGACAAAATTAAAATGTTGGGAAAGTATTCTTCTAATAAAATCTTGGGTCCAGAACATATAAAGGAGCCTTAAAGCTCACCAGAAGGAAGAAAAAAAAAACTCAATTAAAACCTGGACTAAATATTCTGCAAGACACATTCCTAAGGAGAAATGCTACTCTTCATTCACTGTGACAGAACTGCAGCTGGAAACCTCAGTAAGATTCCATTAAACACCCAGTAGAACAGTCATTGATTTCCTAACTGTAGGAGAGACAAGTACCATTGTTTCCTCCTTTTAAAGTCAAACAAATAAAAAGCATTTCCAGACAAACAGACTTACCTAAGATTTCTCCTCCAGTAAAGGCTGAAGTGACAATAAAGCCCAAGACTACATGCTCCAAAGTTTACACTCATTCTATGACATGCTAAGTAATCTTTAAGTATCTCATTTAAAGTTCCATGCTTCCTATAATATCGTAAGCTTATTAATAAAGTTAAAAGCAAACCATAATTTTAAAGCAAAGTAATTAAAAACTTTGTCCTAGCACACTATTCCTTGTTTATGTCATGTTACTCTTCTGACAGCAGAAGGAAGATGGCAGTGGTGTTGCCATTGCCTTTGTGGGTCTATCAATTTAATAGACATAGTTTAAATCTGAAATACAGCTTAAAATAACTGGAAACACAAAATTTTCTATGATGTAAACTCTAGTGTATATTCATTATAATAATGGGTCCAGCAAATTCTGTGGTAAATTTTAATAAGATTGATTATTGAACTTGTGAAGTTTTTCTTCTAGGATTACTATACTCTAAAGAAATTCAGAAGAAGTGACCATGTAAGGCCTTCAGCCCACATCACTGTTTAAGTGAACTCTTCCAAGTGAGAGTTTTCTCCTTCCATTGCAGTCTGGCCAGGTCATACTTCAATATGGTCTATAAAAAGGGAGACTGTGGGCATCCTTGGCTGCCTTTCAGGGACTAGCCATAAGGAAGAAAGCATGGAAACACAAGCTTTCACCCTACTGTAATGGAGCACAGACATGGCAGAGCTCCTGCCTAGAGTCAACAGAACCTCTGCCTGCTTCTCATTGATGGGTAGAGCTCCAATTCCAGAGCTCATGGGCCATGAAGGCAGTGGCACTACCATCTTTCTCTTCTCCCTCTTGTATTGTCAACAAACTGTCATGTCAGCTATCTTTGCTCTCTCCACACTGGTTTTAGAATTTCCACTTCTGAAGAGTACTGACTGATGGCATTAATGTCAGGAAACCTGATAGTGGAGAACAAACTCCTCCTATCTTCCTGGCAGGTTTCCAGAATTCCTATAATTCTTTCCATAGCATGTGTTTATACAAAGGGAAATTGATGTCTCTAAGTCACTAATTTTCTGATTCAGTAAAAGATTGTGAAACACATTGTCATTGTTGCACTGAACTTCTTGAACTACATGTACAAAATGTAATTTCTAGTGTAAGAAGGCCTAATTTCTTATCCTGTTACCAATTCTTATTGAAATAAATGAAAACTTTGTCTTGAAAACCAAAATCTCACTGATCATGGTAGTACATGTCTGTAATACCAGCTTTTAATAGGCCTTAAGGCAAGAGGATCTTGATTTCAAAGCCAGCCTGGGATACATAGGCCCTACCTCCAAAACAGAAAAAATAAGTCTCTGTACAGTCTCGCAGAAATACCATCTTTGCGTGAAGTACAAATAGTAATGGAGTGAGAGTTGTAAATAGCAAGTTCATCTTAGAAACTTATTGAGTCAATCAGGGTATACTGGAGCTGATCATTTTAAATACACTTGTAAATTGTTGTGATGCTCAATGGTTCATGTTGCCACATTAAAGGGCTTCCAGTGGTAACTTTGATAATTACAGTTTCCTTCTTTCCCAGAAGCTTTAACAATTACATTTTGCTTTTCTTTTAAAGGAGATGTTGGGTGAACTCTTCACTCCTGTAGAACCACCAGAAACGCTAAACAGGGGATTCGTTAAAGGGTTGTTCGGAGGTGGTGCACAACCTCTTGATAGAGAAGAGCTATGTGAATCTATTTGTTTAACTTGGGGGATGTATTTTTAAGGTAAAAATGTTAATTCCATTGCCTTCAACTGAGTTACACTATAAAGCCATCATTGAGTAAGTTTTTGAAATAAAACTGTACTAAACTGCTATTTATTGTCATTCAATGTTATCGTTTCTCTGTTGAAACATACAAAAGGAAAATTCTGAAATTTTATCAGAAGAGGAAAAGATTCCAGTACAGACAGCTCAATCCAGGCACAGTGGTGTACACCTTTAGTCTTAGCATTGAGGAGGCTGAGCTAAATGGAATGCCTTGAATTTGAGGCCAACCTGTGCTATAGAGTGAGTGGCAGGTCAGCTTGGGCTCAGAGTTAGATTATGACTCAAAACAAAACCAAAAACAAAAGAAGAACCAAAAGAACATTAATATTTATTGGTTGATTAGTCTATTCAGAAACCAAATGTTAATTTATGTCAAGTATGTGTAAGGCAGTATATGAACCAAATTTTATGCTAGATGATCATGTAACACAATGAAGAGTTTGAGAGGTTTTGCAAGATGGATTACATTTAAGACCTTTTTAATGTTAAGGACATTGCTTTGGATCTAAGGTATCTTCCACTGTCTCAGACCTCGGGGAGGTGGTGGAACTTTCAGAGGTACGACCTGGTGGAGGAAGGCTGGGCAGCGGAGGATTGTCTTTGAAGGGGATAGTGAGACTCTGGCCCCTCTGCCTCCTTTTACTAGCCACCAGCAGACAAGAAGCTTTGCTAACCATCGTAACCATGATGCTCTTTCTCCCTCACCACAGGCCCCAGGACCGCAGCTCCAACCAACTGTGGGTTGAGTCCTCTGAAACCATGAGCAAAAGTAAATCTCAGTGGGGATAGATCTTAAGGTAGAGTGTTTGCCTGGCAATTCTAACTAGTGAAAAAATTCTTCCCTTTACATTGATTTTCTCAGGTACTTTGTCAAAGTGACAGAAGTCTAATTATCATTAATTAAAGGCAACCACTGGAATAAAATGATGCAGACCACATTTAACATGAAAAACACAGTTCCTCATAACAATAAAACTCATAATAATACATCATATATAAATAGAATGCTTTCCATTTAAAATTGTAAATACTCCTTTTTAGACACATGACACTCTTCTGATTTTGTTTACCTGAGGAAAGGCTTCCAGGAGCCTTGCAAAGCACATCCCAGGTCCTGGTGTAATCAAAGTTATGAAAGGGGCAGCGTCAGGAGCTGTGGGTAAGCTAGTATGAGCCAGGTTGACCCAGCATGAAAGAGAGCAGATGCTTGGTGACTTGGAGAAAAGAACTGCAGCTCTGTTATCAAGGGCAAACTTGTTTTCCAAGCATGCACACATGCTATGTCTGTCGTGCAGTGTCAGGCACAAATCTAGTTTAAGTAAATATTTAAACTGCTGCATTTTGGATCTTTTTTATTTCTATGAACACATCTTTTGTGTATTTGGAAATTCCAGATTTTCCCCACCAGAGGGATATCTTAGCCTTTTATCTCTTGTTGTAGAACATAAATTGTGAAGAACCTGCTCACCTTCAGGGTCCTTATACACAACCACCAACATCTTCTTGGACTAGAATAAAAGTGCTAACTTTCCTTAAGACCTCAGTCTGCTACTGCTTGGCCCAAGAGAAGGAAATATTTGATCTTCTTTAATTCTCCTAGGTAGATCTAAATAACTAAAACTGGTAAGCATTTTGATTCCAATAAACAGCATTTAGCCTATCTTGTAAACTAATGTGTGTGGAGAGGTAGTGGGGTGGCTTTAGCAATGAATTCATGAACCCCACAGTAGGCATGATGGAGCTCAGAAATTGATGTCATGAAATAGGGATCTGTAAATAACCCTCACTCAGACAGCTAATTTTATTGACTAATAATAGGGTTGTTTTAGTAATTGAGGTTAAAAATGCTTACCACTCCTCTGTGCTTTGGACTAGAATATTTCCCATATTTAGCTCTTGGCTGACTCAGGGCTTTTGACTAAATTTCGTGAATGGGCACTATCAAGGATGTTTTTATACTGGATCAGCCAACCTATAATAATGGCTTTCATTTAGTATTCAACAAGTCATGTCTACCTCAGAATGCATGAAGGAGGTAACTTCACCTGGGAGGTGCTTGTCCAGAGCTTCGGACAGACTCACAGGTCCTATGTGCCTATTTGTCCTGGCACATCAGATGGAAGCTCTGAATTCCAGTCTAGGGCATGATTTTTGCTTCCATAATTGCACTGGATTGTAAGCCTCTAACTTGGACCTACCCTCCCTTAAACTGACTAGTGATCAGTATCATTAGTAAAGAAGAAGCAAACTGCTTGTTACCATATCTTTCCACTAAGGTGAGTGGTGGACTTTAAGTAATCAAAGTGTACACACAGTTGACTGGTGTGGGGGCTACTCTGACTCCTTTTATCATGTCTTCTGTTCAGCTCACATTTTGTCAAAAGGAAAACAAGGCAACATATCACTTTTCATTGCAGACAAAAGTATAGAGCATGACTGAATTGCTCATTGTTCTGGGAGTTTTCATGTAATGGCCATGCAGTGCGGAAAGTGAGAAAAGCCTCCATCGTGGTGAGGAGAATACTTCACTGTCTGTTCTCTGTGTTCTCACCAATTTAGCTATAGGGGAATTTGAGCAAAACAACCACTAGTTACATTTGAAGAAAAGCTGAAATTGGTTAAATTTTTAATTTTGCTTGAATTTTTATAACATGTTTAACCAAATTCACCTTTGCATTACTTAATTAAAACTGCTAAAACAATAATGTTTCATTATTCTTTCAGTAAAATGTTCAGCTTTCTTTTCTAAATGCCCTTTTTTTGCTAACAGTCCCAGAACATTCTAGTGGTGAGGAAGTTAAACCTGTTTTGGAAAATATTTTATTTATTTATTTGAGAGAGAGAATGAGAGAGAGAGAGAATGGGCACACTCGGGCCTCTAGCCACTGCAAACAAACTCCAGACACATGCACCACTTTGTGCTTCTGGATTATGTGGGTAGTGGGGAATAGAACCTGGGTCCCTAGACTTTGCAGACAAGTGCCTCATCTCTCCAGCACAGAAGTTAAATCTTAATGCTCATGCAATTGCATGAAAACCCACAAATATTTCTTGTCAGTAATTATGTAAGAATCTAATCTGGTGATTTACAAAATATTTTCTGTAGAAATCTAAATCTATGCATGCTTTTCAAGGTATTTCAATCAAAAGGAACGGGAAATCTATACAGTTTGGTAACTGAATTTTATCTGTCATTGAGGATAGTGTAGGTTGTCATGGCAGTGGGCAGTGAATAGCAGGTTCTTTGAGAAACATTGCTGACAGGAGAGGAACCACTCCATACACCTACCTGAGAGTCAGTGCAGGCTTGTTGGAGATTCTGCTTGGTTGCTGTCAAGGCAACAAGGAACAAGTGAAATGGAAAAGTTTAAAGTAATGGTAATGAAATCTAAATACTGTTTTCCATGAAAAAAAGTCTGAAATCATTTCCTTTTTTCATTATGAGATAAGCAGAACATAGATTGATAGCAAACACGGTTGTTTCTCTATCCCATATGATCATTAGCGGTATTGTAGAACAGGTTGCCTCTTTCATGCACTCTGTTATGCATCTTCTCCTCTTTACTCTTTTCATTAATAAAGTTTGTATATAATGTGCACTACCATATGTCAATGTTTACATCAAACCTTAATAGCATTAAGTCTAAATACATGTGATAAGAGGTTATGTTATTAAGCCAAAAAATTTTAAGAGTACAGTCTTTTTTTTTTTTTTTAATCTTGCTCTGTACAAAGCCACATTTCTGTTTAATTCCAGCTCTCTGGTGGACATCAAGTAGTTTATGGATTGCTGAGTTTGCATTATATACATATTATGCATCAAATCCTATGTCACATTAAGTATTAAGGCCTTCTTAAAAGGTATAGTTTCATGGACATCAGTAAATCAACAGATGTGTAGATTTTTAAAGGTTGAAAAGTATTAAATGAAGTAACACACTTGTTGAATTCCTATCCATTTGGATGACTATTAGTTTCAGTTATGTAACGTGTGATTTTTGTTCTATCTATCTATCTATCTATCTATCTATCTATCTATCTATCTATCTATCTCAAGTGCATTTTTACAGCCTCTTCTCATGCTATATATAAAGTGCATCAAACTAGCAACAATATACTAATAGAGAAGTAAATTCCTTTACCTGAGATGGCTTTTATAAGAATGTCTTCTTTATTTTGTTTCTAATTGTGTACAACAGATGAGAGTTAGGATTAGAAAGCTTAGAAGTATTTTGAATACAGACAGTAAGCTCCTCAGAGCTGTCTTGACTCACCTGTAAATAAAGGAAAGTCTGCAGTAATAACTACTCAGTGAATTTACTGGAAGTAGAGAGATAACCTATTTCTCTCTCTCCCTTCCCTTCCTTCTTTCTATTTCTTTCCCCCTTCCCCCAGTCTGAGCTAGCCAGGCCAGCTTTTATGTATATTTGTTTATTTATGTAAAAATCCATAGTCACCAGCAAGCCAAGATTTCAGGTAAACTATCAAGAAAATGAAGTAAAAATACAAAATACCAGGACACAAGAGTGTTTTTTGTTTGTTTGTTTGTTTGTTTGTTTTGGTGTGTTTTCCATATGTCCACAGCACATTGTGTAGCATCTTTCCTTCAGTCTAAAATTGAAGTACTTCTCAATTGTCAGTTTGTCCCTAGGAACTGCTTTTCCTATACGGACCTGTTTATTTCACTTAGCAAACTAAACTGCCTGTATTTGCTTAGAATTTTTTTTTTTTTAAATCTTACAATTGGTAAAAAGCCTATTCATCATATCCACTTGAAGGTTTGGGTCATCTAACCCCTCTGCATCTGAGTCCTGCAAAATTTTCTTTCATAGCATCAATTGACCTTTTATTAGTACCTTCTTAAGTTGAAGTTCCTGGGGGTATTTTTTAAAGCTGCTATTTACCTATGTTATTGTCATGTACATTGCTATCATTTCCCCCTGCCATCATGGAGTTTCCCCTGAGTCTGCAAGCCAAAACAAACCCTTTACTCCCTCAAGCTGCTCTTGATTGGGTGTTTTTTTTGCCAGCAGTGTGACAGAGTAGGGCATTTTGATGTCACAGTTGGGCAATGTGATGTCCAATGTGGCATTGTAATGCCACAGTGGACATTATGATGTGACAGATGGGAATTTTGATGTCACAATGGGACATTGTCATGAGACAGTGAGGTATACTGATGTCCCAGTGGAGCATTGTGATATCACACTAAGGAATTGTGATGTCACAGTGGTGTATTGTGATGAGAGAGTGAGGCATTGTGGTGCCACAATTGGACATTGTGATGTGACAGTAGGGTATACTGCTGCCACAGTGGAGCATTGTTTTATCATAGTGGGGCATTGTGATGTCACAGTGGGACAATATGATGTGACAGGTAATGACATGTCAAAGTAGGGCATTGTGATGTGACAGTGGGATATTGTGATATCACAGTGGAGCATTATGATGTGACAGATGGATATTGATATGTCACAGTGGGGCATAATGGTACCACAATGGACCATTGTGATATCACATTGGGGCATTGTGATGTCACAGTTGGGTATTGTGACATCAAAATGGAGCATTATGGTCAAGAAGTTGGATATTATACTGTCTCATTGGAGCATTGTGAGTCATAGTTGAGCATTGTTATGAGACAATGATTCACTGTGTTGGGCATTATGCTGTGGCAGTAGGGTGTTGTGATGTCACAGTGGAACATTGTGATAATACAGTGGAGCATTGTCATGTCATATTAGAGCAATGTGATATCACAGTGGGACATTGTGAAATCACAATAGGACTTTTTATGTCACATTAGGGCCTTGTGATGTAAAAGTGGGGAATCATGATATAAGTGAGGGGCAATGATGTAATAGTGGGGGCTGACCAATGTCATAGTGGGGAATTGTGATGAAAGAATGGGCATTGTGATGTCACAGTGGACCATTGTACTATCAGTGTATCATTGAGATGTCACAGTGGGGCCTTATTATGAGAGCATGGGGCATTGTTATGTGACAGTGGACTCTTGAGATTGACAGGGAGGCACTGTGATATCACAGTGGAATATTATGTTAAGTAAATTGAGAATTATGATACCATATTAGAGCACTGGGATATCATAGATGGGCATTATAATGAGATTATGAGTCATTGTGTTGTCACAGTTGTGCAATGTGATGTGGCAGTGAGATATCGTGATTACACACTGGAATATTGTCATATTACAGTGAGGCATTGTGATGTCATATTGTAGCATTGTGATGCCACATTGGAGCAATGTGATATCATAGTGAGTCATTGTGAAATCACAGTGGTGCTTTGAGATGTCATAATAGGTCATTTTGATATCAGAGTGGGGAACTAAGATGATACACAGGGGTTTTGTGATGTCACAGTGGACAATGATGTTACAGTGGGGCATTGTGAAATCACAGTCAGGCTGTGTGATGTTACAGTGGGATATGGTGCCTCACTGTGATATCACAGTTGAGCATTATGATATGACAGTGGGGTAATATGATGACACAGAGGAGCATGGTGATATCAGAGTGGGGCATTGTGATGAACAAATTAGGTAATATGTCCTAATGAAATATTGTGATGTCATATCTGGGCACAGTCACAAGACAATGAGTCATTGTGATGTCACAGTTGGACAATGTGATGTGGCAGTGGGGTAGTGTGATATCACATGGAACATTGTGATATAAGAGGCATTGTGATGTCATAGTGGGGCTTTGTGATGTCATAGTGGAGCATTGTGATATCACAGTGGGGTATTCTCAAACCACAGTGGGAATTTTTGATAACACAGTAGGGCACTGTGATGTCACAGTGGGGATTTGTGATGAAACAGGTGGACATTTTGATGTCACAGTGAGGTACTGAAATGTCACACTGTGATAAGAGAGTTGGGCAAATTGTTCACTGTTGGGCATTGTGAAGTCACAGTAATATATTGTGAATTCACATCAGGGCATTTGATGAACAGGTTGAGTACTATGATTTCATATTTTTGCACTGTGATGTCACAGGCCAGCATTTTGGTGAGACAATGAGTCCTTGTGATGCCACTGCTGAGCACTGTGATGTGACAGTGGGGTATTGTGATATCACAGCAGAGCACTATGTTATCATAGTGGGTCATTGTGATTTTACAGTGGGGTATTGTGATGTCACAAATCGTCATTTGGTTTGACAATTAGGAACTGAAATGTCATAATGGGATATTGTGATTTCAGAGTCAGACATTGTGAAGTGAAAGTGGGGCATACTTATGTCATGGTGGGGCATGACATTGTAATTATGGGATATTGTGAAATGTAAGAGTGGTATTGTTATGTCACAGTTTGACATTGTGATGAGAGAGTGGGGAATTGTGATGCCACAGTGGGGCTTTGTGATGAAACAGATGAATATCTTGATATTACAGTGGGGCTTTGTGATGTCACAGTGGTACATTAAGATTCTACAATGTGGCATGGTGATGTCACAGTAGAGTACCGTGATGACACAGTGGGGCATTATGATTTTATGGTGAGACCTTTTGATATCACAGTAGAGTCTTATTATGAGAGTATGTGGCATTATGATGTCACAGTGGACCACTGTGATTTGTTAGCGAGGCACTGTGATATCACAGTGAGGCATTATAATGAGAAAGTTGAGAATTATGATATGTTATTAAAACATTTTGATGTCATAGTTTGGCATTGTAATGACATTGTGGGTCATTGTAATGTCCTAGTTGGCATTGTGATGTGGCATTGAGGCATTATGATGTGATGTCAAAGTAGAACACTGTGATATCACAGTGGGACATTGTTATGCCATAATGTTGCATTATGATGTCACAGTGGATGCATCAGACAGCTTCAGGTTTGCTGAGATTAACTTCTAGACCAGCCACTGTTATGGAGGAAGAGATTTATTGAAGCTTAGAGATCCAGGGGACGTTCCATAATGGCAGAAGAAGCTGGCCTGCTTTCACAGGACCAAACACAGAAAGAGAAGATCCACACCAAAAGTCACACATCACACTTCTTGAACTCCAGCTAGGCACTTTGCATATCTGTAGATTGGAATCTGAAGCCCACCGCCACACCCTAGGGCTGGACTCTTAAAAACCACGGAATGACACCAATACAGCCAGGTGGCTGCAGATGGAAAATACAAACTAATAAAATACTGAATATATTGGGGATCATCTATTCAAGCTACCACATTCTGCCTATGAACCCCAACAGATGCATAACCACCACACATTGTAAGTTGTACTCAGTCTAGTTTCAAAGGTCTCCAAGGTCTTTAACAACTTAAGATGGTGAGTTCCGTAAAATCAAACAAGTTAAAAAATTTCAACATATAAAGGCAGAGTAAACATTTTCAACTGGTATAAGGCATACCAAGGAGAGAATAGAACAATGCAAATTCAACAACCATCAAGAAATTATCAAACTTCTGCAGTTCAAGTTTAATATAACCAGGGACTAACAATCTCCAACTTTTCCAATTTCACCCCTTCAGCTGGGCAGAGAAGTCAGGGAATACTTCCATCACAGGCCAGCAGTGTGCTCCCTGGTAGCCCTTGCAGTCCTGCCATATCCAAAACATCTTCAGGTCTCCATGAAAAGCATGCTTCATCTTCTAAAGGCTCTTTCAGCATATCAGAGCACCATGCTCTGTCTCGTGCCACATCTCACCAGTGGCTCCTGGAACCATGTATCATTCTTGACCACTTCATGCATTTTTTTCATGCTTCCCAAACTAATACCAGGTGTGCAAGACATAGCCATATTCTTAATTCAGGGATGAAATAAATCATAACCTTGAAAAGCAGGTTTCTTCTCCAGCCAACTCTTTCCAAAAGAGTTTACATTTCTACTAGTCTTTCCTCAGGCATCTTCACCATCATTTTAATGTAAAGTAGTTGGGTCATCTTTCTTAAGATTGTTAATGTGTTGACAATAGCAGCTTTAGTAGCCTAAAACCAGTCTCAGTGCCTCTAATTTTAACTTGCTTGATTTTTTTCTAACTTAAAATCATAAGTCTCTCAGTCTAATATCTTCAGCCAAGCACATCAGCCCATTAAAAATTTAACCTTGTTCAAAATCTCTGGGCCTGGCCAGCAGAACACATCCAGCACTTATGTGAGTAGCTCAGTTCCAACAAAGTCCTCTGCAGTCTTTCTTTCCCCTTCGGAAGCTCATAAGCCAAGCATAGAAGTTCAATACTGTATGAACTTAGCACTATCAAACTCTCATCAGAATATCCCATAAAACTTGGCTTATCACTCCAAAGGTGTCTTCAGTTGCAAGGGACAAGTCCATTCCCATTCCTCCAAAACAAAGCTTCCAAAAGACCAAAACCCACATGGTGAGGTTCATCTCACCCCACTCCTGGTACCAGCTATTGTAGCAGACAGCTACATGTTCACTGAGATGAACTTCCAGACCCAGCACAGTTATGTAGGAAGGGAGTTATTGATGCTTACAAAGCCAGGAGAAGTTCCATAATGGCAGAAGAAGCAGACCTGTTTTCACAGGACCAAACACAGAGAAAGAAACCCCAAGCCAAAATCTGCACAGCACACTTCATAACCTCCAGCTAGTCACTTTGCATATCTTTTGATTGGAATCTCAAACCCACCACACCTTAGGACTGGACCTGAAAATCCACCGAGTGACACCACCTCCAGCTAGATGGCTGCAGATGCAAACTACAAACTAATTAAACCTTAAATATATTAGGGGCCATATATTCAAACTACCACAGTGAAGCATTGTGATATCACAGCAGGGCATTTTGAAATCACACTGGTGCTTTGTGATGTCACAGTGTGATATTGCAATATTACAGTTTGGAATTGTGATATAACACTTGGGGATTGTGATGTTATGCTGTAAAATTGTGATGAGATGGTGGGGCTTAGTGATGCCACTGTGGATCATTGTGATATGACAGTGGGGTGGTATTGGGATGTTACAGTGGAGCATTGTTATATCACATGGGGCAATGTGCTGCCACAGTTGGACACTGTGATGTCACAATGGGGCTTTGAGGAATCATAGGCATTGTTATGTCACAACAGGTTATTGTGATGTCACAGTTGAGGATTAGAATGAGACAGTGATTCATTGTGATATCATAGTGGGCATTGTGACAAACAAATTGGTTATTATTATATCACATTGGAGCATTGTGATGTCATAGCTGGACATTGTTATGGGACAGTGAGTCATTGGATGTCACAATTGGACATTATGATGTGGCAGTGGGGTACTGAGATGTCACATGGAACATTTTGATATCACAGTGTGGCATTATGATGTCACAGTGGGGGGTCTGTGATGTGACAGTTGGACATTATGATGAGGAGTGGGGCATTGTGATGTTACAGTGGACCATTTTGATATCACAGTGGGGAATTGTGATTTAGTGAGGCTTTGTAATGTCACATTAGTGTATTGTGACATCACAGTGGGCATTTTGATGTGGGAGTAGGATACTGTTATGTCATAGCGGGATGTTGTGACATCACAGTAAGGTATTGTCATGTCACAGTAGGGCAATGTGATATCACCGTGGGGCATTGTTATATAATAGTTGGACTTTGTGATGTCAGTGATGCATTGTGGAATCAAAGTCGGGCATTGTGAAATCACAGGGGGGAGGGTTGCATTATGGTATCAGAGGGGCACAATGATGAACAAGTTGAAAATTATGATATCATATTGGAGCATTGTGATACTATAGCTGGGCATTGTAATGAGATTGTGAGTCAATGTGATGTCCCAGTTGGGCATTGTGATGACACAGTGAGATATTGTAATGTCACAGTGGAATATTGTCATACCATAGTGGGGCATTGTGATGCCATATTGTAGCATTGTGATGTCACAGTAGGGCTTTGGATTGTCACAGTGGATCTTTGTGATGTCATAGTAGGGCCCTGTGATGTTACAGTGGGAAACAATGATAATACAGTGGGGCTTTGTGATATCACAGTGAGGCATTTTGATGTCACCATGGACTTTGATGTCAGAGCGGGGCTTTGTAAAATCACATCTGGGATTTGTAATGTCTCTGTGGGATATTGTGATAACACAGTGAGGCACTGTGATGAGACAGTGGGACATTGTGATGTCACAGTTGGGAACTGTGATGAGACTGATGGGCAATTTGATGTCACAGAATAGTATTGGGATATAACAGTATTGAACTGTGGTATATCAGTTGGGAATTTTGTTGTTATATAGAAAGTTGTGATAAAAAACAGAACATTGTAATATCACAGTGGGACCTTGTAAAATCACAGTGGACCTTTGTGATGTCAGATTAAGTTATTGTGATGTCACAATGGAGCATTGTCATATCACAATGGGTCATTGTGATGTCAGAATGTGGCACTGTGATGTCACAATGGGGCTTTTTTTATCATTGTGGGGCAGTGGGGAACTGTAAAATCAGAGTGGGACTTTGTGATGTCACAATAGGATACTGTGACATCACAGTTCAGCATTGTCATGTGACATTGGATATTGTGACATTACAGTGGAGAATTGTTATAGCACAGTGGGAAACTGTGATGTCACATTGGGGCAATGTGATGCCACATTGGGGTATTGTTATGTCACAATGGGGCATTTGATGAGAAAGCTGGTTTTATGTTATATGGGAGCATTTTGATGTGATACCTGCTTGTTATCATGAGACAGTGAGTCACTGTGATGTAACAGTGGCATATTGTGAATTCATATTGGGGCTTTGGGATGTCCCAATAGGGCACTGTGATGTACCGCTGGGACATTATGATGTTACAATTCAGCTCAGTGATGTCACAGTGGGACATTATGATGAGAGAGTGAAGCAGTGTGATGTCACAGTAGACCACTCTGATATCACAAGTGTTTACTGTGAGTCACAGAGGGGCTTTCTGATGAACAGTGGACATTGTGATATCACAGTAGGGCATTATGAAATCCTAGTGGGGTTTTGTGATGTCATCTTAGGGTAATGTGATCTCATAATAGAGCACTCTTATATAAGAGTTGTGCACTATGATGTCACAGTGGGGGGTACTCTGATATCAAAACTGGACTTTGTGATGACACACTGCCAAATTGTGAAATCTGAATTGGGCTTTGTGATGTCATATAAGGGAATTGTGATATCACAGTGGAGTATTGTTATAGTGCATTAGGGCATTTTGATGTCACAGTGGGGCACAGTGTTATCACAATGGGATTTTTGGTGTCACAGTGGTACATTATGAAAACATAGAAGGATTTTTTGTTTTCACAATATGGTATTGTGATGTCACAGTTGAGCATTGTGATGGATGTGAAAGTGGAGTATTGTATGTCACAGTGGAGTGCTGTGATGTCACAATACGGCAATTTGATGTCAAAGTGGGACATTGCTGTTACTGTGGTGAATTTTGATGAACAAGTTAGTTTGATTATGTCATATAGGGGCATTGTGTTGTATTAGCTGGGTTTTATCATGAGACAGTGAGTCATTGTGATGTCACAACGGGACCTTTTGAAATCACAGTGGGGCTTTTTGATGTCACAATTGGGCATTGTGATGTCATACTGGAACACTATGATGTTACAGTTCAGCTTGGTGATGTCACAGTGGGACATTATGATGGGAGAGTGAGGCATTGTGATATCAAATAGACCACTGTGATATCCCTGTGGTTAATGATGATGTCACCAAGTGGCTTTGTGATCAATAGTGGAGCACTGTGATATCACAGTGTGGCATTGTGAAATCATAGTGAGGCTTTGTGGTATCATATTAGGATATTGTGATGTCACAATAGGGCATTGTTATGTCACAGCTGGGCATTGGGATGTCACAGTGGGCATTGTGGCAAACAAGTTGGTTTTAATATATGTCATATGGGGTCATTGTGTGGAATAACTGTGCATTATCATGAAATGGTGATTCATAGTGATATCACTGTAGAGCATTTTGATATCACAGTGGGGCATTGTAAAATATCAGTGGTGCTTCTTGATGTAAAAATATGGCATTGTGATGTCACTCTGGGACATTATGATGTTATAGTTCAGCTCTGTGATGTCACAGAGACACATGATGAGAGAGTGTGTCATTGTGATGTCCAGTAGACCACTGTGATATCACAGTGAGGAATTGTGATGTCATAGAGGAACTTTGTGATGAAGAGTGGAGCATTGTGTTATCAGAGTTGGGGATAGTGAAATCATAGTGAGGCTCTCTGATGTCACATTGGGTATTGTTATGTCACAGCGGAGCATTGTTATATTACAGACGGCATTGTGATGTCACAGTGGAGTAATATATTGTTACAATTGGGGATTGTGGTGTAACACTGTGGCATTGTTAATTCAGACTGCGGCTTTGTGATGTCACAATAGGGCATTATGATGTCACTGTTTAGTGTTGTAATGTGACATTGGGTATTGTGATGGCATAGTGGAGCATTGTTATATCACAGTGGGTCACTGTGATGTCACAGGGAGGTTACATTCAATCACAGTGGAGCACTGTGATTTAAGAGTGGGGCTTTGTGAAGTAAATTATGTATTTGTTATATCACTATGAGTTATTTTGATCAGTCAATTGGTCACTGTGTTTTGACTATTAGGCATTGGAATCGCATAGTTGGGTATTGTGGTGAGAAAGGTGGGTAATTGTGATGTTACTGTTGAGATTTCTGTTGTGACTATAGAGTATTGTGATACCACTGAAAATAATGGTGCTATTACAGTGGGGCCTTGTTATGTTACAGTAGGAATTGTGATGAAAATGGTTGTATTATGTCATATGGGACATTGTGATGTCACAGCTGGGCATTATCATAAGACAGTGAGTCATGATGTGGTGTCCTGATGGGTCACTGTGAAATTAGAGTGGGGCTTTGTGATGTCACAATAGGGTATTGTGACTTCACAGTTGACCATTGTGATGTGACATAATGTATTGTGATGTCACACTGGGACATTATGATGTTACAGTTCATCTCTGTGATGATTAGAGTATTGTGATATCACAGGGGGACATTATTATAACACAGTAGGGCATTGTAATGTCACAGTCGGGCTCTGTGATGTCATAATGGGGTTTTGTGATATCACAGTATGTCACTGTGAAATTAGAGTGGAGCTTTGTGAAGTCACAATATGGTATTGTGACATCATAGCTGAGCACATTGATGCAGCATTGGGTATTGAAATATCGGAGTAGAGCATTGCTATATCACAGTGGGACACTGTGATGTCACAGTGGGACAATGTGATGTTATGGTGGGGCATTGTGATGAACAAGTTGACTTTGTTATGTCATATCTGAATCTTATCATATCATAGCTAGGCATTATCATGAGACAGTGAGTCATTGTGTTGTCAGAGTTGAACATGGGACTATCACAGTTGGGCTCTATAAAATCCAGTGGGGCTTTTTGATGTCACAACAGGGCATTGTGATGTCACACTGGAACATTATGATGTTACATTTCAGCTCTGTGATGTCACAGTGGGACATTATGATGACGGAGTGGGGCATTGTGAAATCAAAGTGTGGATTTGTGATGTCACATTAGAATATTGTTATGTCACAGTGGAGCTTTGTTATATCTCAGTGAAGTGTTGTAATATCGCAGTGGAACACTGTGATGTCACAATGGGTCTTTGTGTTGTAGGGTATGATTTTGTGATGCCACAGTTTAGCATTTGGATGTGACATTAGGTGTGGCTTCTGGTTGCCCTGGGGCCACTGCACATCAGTTTCCCAGGATTGTCCTGGCAATGCAGAGCAGGGTCTTGAGTGACTGTGACTGTGACTGTGATGGGAAGAAACAACCAGGAGACTGTGTCAGAGGACAGCTCATTTATTTGTTGGGGGAGTGGGCTAATAAGTGTTCATGTAGTGGTGGGAAAAGTTATGGGGTATGGGTCACAGGGGGATTGACTGTGTGAAGGCTGCTGGATGATACCTCATTAACATATAGGGACCATCCAAGTGAGCAGTAAAAGGTCACATGGCTATATGAAAACCAAAACCTAAGTCTTATCAGGATGTGCCCCAGGCAAAGGGAGGGAGTGGTCCCACTCCTGCCAGTCCCAAGGCACGATTATCAGGGTCTAGGCCCACTATAACCTGTCACCCTTAGCTGAACCTAACAGCTCAGGACTACTTTAGCCTCCAGTGGCCTGGGCCCCATAACTGTGCCTGACAGTTTCCCCTTTGTTTTTATAATGGAGCAGTATCATCACATTGAGTGAGGTCCTTGTAGTTTATCACAGGTTTAGACAGAGCTAGGTGATACACAAAGCCTGATTGGTAGCAACCTTAGCAAAGTTAGTTATTTGTTGTCTGAGAAATATGGTAAGACAGGGGGCCACAAGTAACAGGTTTCCTATAGTCACAAGGGGGCCAGGGAAGGGGAGGAGACAAGTGACTAAGGGGTTTGAGAACCAGGTGGTGGGGTCATTAGATTTATAGTGGGTTGGGAATAGTTCATTGTAGATGTGGAGTATTCAAGTGTGGCATTAATAGGGACCATAGTTGGCAGGGGATGGGTGGTGGAGGCACAAAAGAAGCAGATAGAAGCATTGGGGTGGTTAGTAAAGGAGAAAACAGACTTGCGTTTAAGATGGCAGCATAGGAACGACACCAAATCACCTTACGAGAAAAATCCCCCCCGCCAAAATAAATAAAACCCAGCAAAATACACTCTTCTACTAAACAGTGAGGTGTATAAGAAATTACCAATGGCAGCAGAGAAGTAGGAGAGATCCAGAATGTCCAGAGCCCACATAGGCAAGCAGAAGTGGCTCCAGCAGCAGTGGCATAAGGTACATGGGGCCACAGCTGCAAGGCTCAGCTTGGGCCACAGGAAAAGCCAGGTGAGGGGATTTTCCACTCACACCAGAACTCTTCACAAACTCAAGAAACATGGAGAACTGCAGCAAACAACAGAGGAGCATATCATGAGGTAGAGGAACATATGGACCAGTGGGAGAACTAGAACAACCATCCACAACCTCCCCTCCCCCACCACCAGTGCAAGCGCCAGCAAGCACGAGAGACCAGGGGAAGGGAGATCACAGCACCCAGCCCTAGCAACCAGAGCAGCAATCCAACGACCCAGCCAGCCTACTTGAACCCAGAGGGCACCAAAGGGGACCCAAGCAAGAACACAGCAGAACTGAGACCAAAATCATACCACAAGGTAACTGGGATTACACCAGGTCAGTACCCACCAAATAAGCCTGGTATATAGGCCTGAACCAGAAGTGCTAATTGCACCTTCCATATCAGGATAAATTATATGTTAAATCTGATGGATGGTCGAATTTGCCATTCTTAAATAAGCTATATTTGGGGCTTCTTATTTGTTGCTTCTTGATTTACAGTGGCTTTGTTTCCTCTTCTGTTCTACATTAGGGAAGGGTCTCACATGGTCCCAAGCTAACTTGAAACACTCAACAGACCAGAAATTTTAACCTCCTTGTTGACAGGATTAAGGGTGTGGGGCACCACATACCCTAAGGGACAGTGATTTTGTTAGAGGATCTGGTTGTCATAATACCTACTCTTGCATAAACACTCTGTGCTATTTTTCATTGAAAGTGTACATTGTTTAGTTAAATTTTAGAATTTGCCTTACTTTGTTCCACTCAGCCTACTTGAATACTCTCATAGTGGGCCAACCAAACACCTAGAGTCACTTTTGTAGATACTCTGAGAGTCTTGAGAGCCACACTTAGGAACTTAGGCTCCTACCCTGAAGATATACAACATCAGATTGATTGATACATCTAATAATACTGCAGCTAACTAGAAAATCCAAGCATTAAATTAATCTAAGATGCAAAAATATATACATTATAACACAAGAAACACCAAAAATCAAGACAACATAAATCCACCAAAGTATTAATGCATCAGAAATGACCTCCAGTGAGAATGATTTAGAGCAAATGCTTGAGAAAGATTTCAAAAGAATGATTATAAATATGCTCAAAGAAGTCAAAGAGAAAATCAAAGGAAGGGGAAATCAAAGGAATCAAAGAAGACACAGGACACCAATTTAGTGAAATAAAGAGGTCAATACTAGACATAAATAAGGAAATAGAAATAATAAAGAAAAACCAGTCAGAATTACTAGCAGGGAAGAACACAGTTAATGAAACAAAAAACACTGTAGAAAATCTCACCAGTAGAATGGATGAAGGAGAGGACAGAATATCTAAACTAGAAGACCAAGTGGCAGATCTAATACAGTCTAACAAAGAGAAGGACAAACTAATAGAAAAGTGTGAATGGGAATTTCAAGATATTCGGGACACTATGAAAAGATCAAACATAAGAATTCAGGGCATAGTAGAAGGAGAAGAATTTCACTCCAAAGGCATAGTAGGCATCTTCAACAAAATCATAGAAGAAAACTTCCCCCAAATTAGGAAAGAGGTGCCAATGCAGACACAGGAAGCCTTTAGAACACCAGCCAGAGAAAACCTGGAAAGAACCTCTCCTCGCCATAGTATAATGAAACTACCAAACAAACAATCCAAAGAAAAAAATATTGAAAGCAGTTAGAGAGAAAAATCAGGTTACCTACAAAGGCAAGCCCATCAGGATCTCACCAGATTACTCAACACAAACTTTAAAAGCTAGAATGGCTTGCAATGATGTACTCCCAAGTTCTGAAAGATAACAACTGTCAACCAAGGTTAATTTCTCCTGCAAAGCTATCCATTCAAATAGACAGAGAAATAAGGACATTTCATGACAAAAGCAGGCTAAAGGAGTATTTGAAAACATAACCAGCTCTGCAAACAATACTTGAAAGGATCCTCCATGCTGAAGAGAAAGAAAAGCACACATATGAGGAAACCTGGAAAAAACAAGCAATACTCAAATACTAGTTAACACAATAGAGCAAAGGTAATACTGGAAGAACTACAAAAATTGGCAATAACATCTCTTAATATCAACGGCCTCAATGCTCCAACCAAAAGACATAGGTTTGAAGACTGGGTTAAAAAGCATGACCCTTCAATTTGTTGCCTCCAAAAAACCCACCTTTTTACAAAGGATGGGCACTATCTTAGGGTGAAAGTTTGGAAAATGGTGTTTCAAGCAAATGGGTGTAGAAAACAATCAGGGGTTGCTATCCTAATATCTGACAAGGTAGACCTCAGTGCAACATTAGTTAAGAAAGATAAGGAACGTCACATTACATTGATTAAAGGCACCCTCCAACAGGAGGACATTACAATCCTAAACATATATGCACCTAACATGGGGGGCCCCAAATTCATCAAATAAATGCTATTAGAACTAAGGTCATAGATAACACCAAACACAGTGGTAGTGGGTGACTCAGGTCATCCCCTGGTAAAAAATAAACAGAGAGGCATCTGGATTAAATAAGGGCATACAATAAATGGGTTTAACAGATATATACAGGACATTGCATCCAAATGCTGCAGAATATACATTCTTTTCAGCAGCACCTGGAATATTCTCTAAAATAGACCATATAATGGGACACAAAATAAATCTTAGCAAATGCAGGAAAATTGAAATAATTCCTTGCATTCTATCTGACCACAATGGAATCAAACTACAAATCAATAGCATGAAAAGCTATAGAGCATACACAAAATCAGGTAAACTAAACAATACACTACTACATGATGAATATGTCAATGAAGAAATCAAGAGGGAAATCAAAAAGTTTGTCAAGTCAATGATAATGAGAACACATCATACAAAAACTTTTGGAAAACAATGAAGGCAGTCCTAAGAGGTAAATTTATAGCTTTAAGTGCCTATATTAAGAAATTAGAAAGATCTCAAGTAAACGACCTAATGCTTCACCTTAAAGCCTTGAAAAAGAGTAACAAGGGAAACCAAAAATCATTAGACAGGAAGAAATAACAAAGATTAGGGCAGAAATGAATGAAATAGAAACCAAAAAAACAATCCAAAGAATCCATGAAACAAATAGTTGGTTCTTTGAAAGGATGGAGAAGATTGACAAACCCTTGGAAAATCTGAAAGAAAGAGATAAAAATTAATAAAATTAGAGATGAAAAAGGCAATATCACAAGATACCAGAGAAATTCAAAAAATCATAGGGACATACTATAAACACATATACTCCACTAGTATGAAAATCTGAAAGAAATGGATGATTTCCTTGATTTATATGACCTACCTAAATTAAATCAAGATGAGATTAATCACTTAAATAGACCTATAACAAGTATGGAGATCCAAGCAGTTATCAAAAATCTCCCAACTAAAAAAAGTACAGGCCCAGATGGTTTCACTGGTGAATTTTAGCAGACCTTCAGGGAAGAACTAACACCTTTGCTTCTTAAGCTTTTCCATAAAAGAGAAAAAGAAGGAATCCTACCAAAATCCTTCCACAAAGCCAGCATCACCCTGATACCAAAACCAGGCAAAGCAAGAACAAAGAAAAAAAAATTACGGACCAACCTCCCTCATGAGCATAGATGCAAAAATTCTCAACAAAATATTGTCAAACAGAATACAAGAATATATCAGAAAAATCATTCACCCCAACCAATTAGGCTTTCTCCCTGAGATGCAGGGATGGTTCAACATATGCAAATTGATAAATCGATACATTATATAAATGGACTGGAGGACAAAAATCACATGATCATCTCATAAGATGCAGAAAAAGCATTTAACAAAATCCAATATCTCTTCATGATAAAAGTACTACAGAGACTGGGAATAGAAGGAACATATCTCAATATAATAAAGGCTATTTATGACAAGCCTACAGCCAAAATATTACTATATGGGGAAAAACTAGAAGCTTTTCCACTAAAATCAGGAACAAGACAAGAGTGTCCACTGCCTCCACTTTTATTTAATATAGTACTGGAAGTCTTAGCCATAGCAATAAGGCAAGAGAAGTACATAAAAGGGATAAAAATTGGAAAGGAAGAGATCCAAGTTATCCTTATTTGCAGATGACATGATTCTATACATAAAGGACCCTAGAAAGTCTACCATCAAACTGTTAAGAGGTGATAATCACCTAAAGCCATGTATCAGGACACAAAATAAATACACAGAAATCAGTAGCCTTCCTATATGCTAACAACAAACACATAGAGGGTGAAATCAGAGAATCACTCCCTTTCACAATTCCATGAAGAAAAAAAATAAAGTACTTTGGAATCAACATAACCAAGGAAATGTAGAATCTCTACAATGAAAACTTTAAACCACTCAAGCTAGAAATTGTAGAAGACTCTAGGAAATGGAAAAACATCCCTTGTTCCTGGATTGGAAGAAACAATATTGTGAAAATGGCAATCTTACCAAAAGCAATCTACACATTCAATGCAATCCCCATCAAAATTCCAAGGGCATTATTCACTGAAATAGAAAAAAACTATCCAAAAATCCATTTTGAATCACAAAAATCTCGAATATCTAAAGCAATGTTGAGCAACAAAAATAAGGCTGGTGGTATTACCATACCTGATTTCAACCTATACTACAGTAACAAAAACATCATGGTACTGGCACAAGAGCAGACATGTAGATCAATGGATCAGAACAGAGGACCCAGATGTAAGTCCAGTTAGCTATAGCCACCTAATATTTGATAAAAATGCCAACAATACTCATTGGAGAAAAGACAGCCTCTTCAGCAAATGGTGCTGGGAAAATGGGATATGTATCTGTAGAAGGATGAAAATAGATTCTTCTCTCTCTCCATGCACAAGAATGAAGTCCAATAGATTAAAGACCTGCAACTGCTAGAGGAAAATGTAGGCGAAACCCTTCAACATATTGGCCTTGGCAAAGACTTTCTGAATATAACCCCAATTGCTCAGGCAATAAAACCACAGATTAACCGCTGGGACCTCATGAAATTACAAAGATTTTGTATGGCAAAGGACACTGTGAATAAAGCAAAGAGGCAACCTACAGAATGGGAAAAAAATCTTTTCCAGCTATACATCTGATAGAGGATTAATATCTAGGATATACAAAGAACTCAAAAAATTAAATAAGAAATCAAACATGCCAGTTAAAAAATGGGCTATGGAACTAAATAGAGAGTTCTCAAAAGAAGAAATATGGATGACATATAAGCATCTAAAAAATGTGCAACGTCCCTAGTCATCAGGGAAATGCAGATTAAAACTACATTGAGATTCCATTTCACTCCTGTCAGATTGGCTACCATCATGAAAAGAAATGACCATAAATGCTGGCAAGGATGTGGTTGTTGCTGTTGGTGGGAATGCAATCTGGTCCAGCCATTGTGGAAATCAGTGTGGAGGTTCCTTACACAGCTAAAATATATATCTACCGTATGACCCAGCTATAGCATTCCTAGGCATATATCCCAAGGACTCACCTCATTCCCTTAGAAATACTTGCTTAACCATGTTTATTGCCACCCAATTCACATTATCTGGGAAATGGAACCAGCCTAGATGTCCCTCAACTGATGAGTGGATAGTGAAGATATGGCATATTTATACAATGGAGTTCTACTCAGTGGTAAAGAAAAATGAAGTTATGAAATTTGTAGGAAAACGAATGGATCTGGAAAGGATTATACTAAGTCTGGTAACCCAGGCCCAGAAAGCCAAACATCACATGTTCTCTCTCATATGTGGATGACTGGACTTCTGTGTGAGTAGAAAGAAAACTCAGTAACAAAGGCCAGTAAACTAGAAAAGAGATATAAAGGGAAGAGAAAGGAAGGGAGGGGGATACTTAATAGGATGGTATTGTATATATGTAAGTAGAAGAATAGATTAATGGGGGTGAAAAGGCCTAAATTGAGGTCAGGGGAAAAGACTGAGTAAATGAAAGGTGAAGGGAGGACTGATAAAAATCTAAGAGAATATAAATAAATCACATGCAAACCTACATTTTTGTATAATGGAACATCCAGGAGCCATAGATTGTTGCTAGAAAAATTTTGGTGCCAGTTATGGGATATCTTCCAGTGAGTGTTGGCCAGGGATGTCCCTGATGCCCCCAAAACATTATAGGCCATTGTCAAGGCCCTTGGTTTCCCACCAGGAGCAGATGGTAAGAGCCTATTGCTGAACACTCCACATATTTGGGCTGCAAGGCCACTGAGATATCCTGCTGGAACTGAGCTGAGAACCTCCGCCGTGTAGACCAGCTGACAGAAAGCTGGAAGAAGACATTCCACATGCAGTTCAATGGGAGAAAGATATACCACCAGTGAATATACTCACCAGTGGACACTGCAAGCCTTTTATTTGGCCAGCCAGGCCATATGAGGCAATGGGTGCAATAGTGGACGCCTGTCATGGTGGTAACCAACTGCCCTATAGTTGGACTCGAGGCCCACTCCATGGGAGGGAATACATCGCTGATACTGCAAACTTAAAACAGGGGTAGTCATGAGTCCTGGGGGTGTAATGTCTGCTGCTGTCTGGCTAAATGTGTATACTATGCTTATCAAACTGCCCAGTAAGCACTTCTCTTAATGTTCATGCCCTTATATTAATGCTACTCTCACTTTGGGTAGATAATCTTCTCTTTTCAGATGGCAGTGACCTTGGGATGACTCAGAAGGCATAATGGTGTTTGGAAGAAGTGACAGGAGTGCTCAGTACTTCAATATTTCTATCACACCTTCCAAGGCTCAGGGTCTATTGCAGAAGAGGTGGCAGAAAGAATGTAGGAACCAAATTAAGGGTAGGACTCCTTACAATGTGCTTCCCCAGACATAAAACGCCTGGATATCCATGATCTCATAGTGCCTGACACTACCTACACAAGACCATCATAATAGGAGGAAAAGATCATGACATCAAAGTAAAAGAGAGACTGATTGCTAGGGCGAGGGGATATGATGGAGAATGTAGTTTCAAAGGGGAAAGTGGGTGGAAGGAGAGCATTACCAGGGGATATTTTTTAATCATGGAACTTGTTAATAAAAAAGTTGAAAAAAGGGGGAGAACATTGGCTACATATTGGATGTATTGTGCTCAGGTTATGATGACTTGTATCTTTTCCATGACTTGTTTTTCCTGTGAAAGAATGTTGTGTTGTGTAAGAACTGGGTGAGTAGTGGGGCCAAGCTGTCCAGACATATGGAGGTTGGCAGTGGGAAACAGTGTGAGGTCATAAGCCTAAATTTTTCCTGTCACCCTCATCCACCAGTGTTCATCACATGGGTCTAGTATGTTTTTTCTTTTCTTTCTAGGTTTGTTCTTGTACTTAATATAAGGTCAGAGAGGGTTTCCTCTGGTTTTTGATGGAGGAACAGCAAGAAGGACATATTATCTTGGGGGATAGAGGGGCCACTATTCTATCCCATGCTTGAAGAGCACAGAGGTGGACTTGGTCATAGTACCCTGGGGGATGTTGTTCACTCAACTCCTGTGAGGAAATAATCCTGTTCGAACAGCTCATAAAAGCCCCAGAGGAATGTTTGGTTGGTTTTGAGTTCTTCTCATTTGTTGGAGGCATTCATCTCAGTGATTTAGAGTGGGGCTTTGAAATGTCACATCAGTGTGTTGTGATGTCACATATGGCATTGTGTTGTAACACTGGGTTATTGTGATGTGATGGTTGAGCATGATGATGTTACAGTAGAACATTGTGATGTTCCAGTGGAGCACTGTGACATCAACATGGGGCATTTGAAGAAACTGTCGTGCTTGTTGATGTAGGGCATTTTGATATCACAATAGGATGTTGTGGTGTGACAGTGGGGAGTTGATGTCACAGTGGGGCATTGTTATATAATTCGTGGCCTTTGTGATTTCAGTGGTGCATTGTGTTATCAAAGTCAGGCATTGTGAAATCAAGGGGGGGATTGTGGTATCAGAAATGGCACAATGATGAGCAAGTTGAGAATTAGTTTTGTTATGTCATACAGGTGCATTGTCTTGTATTAGTTGGGCATTATCATGAGGACAGTGAGTCATTGTGATGTCACAGTGGGACATTTTCAAATCACAGTCAGGCTTTGTGATGTCACAATAGGGCATTCTGATGTCATACTGGAATATTATGATGTTACAGCTCAGCTTGGTAATGTCACAGTGGGACATCATGATGGGAGAGTGAGGTATTGTGATATCATAGTATACCACTGTGATATCCCAGCGGTTAATGGTGATGTCACAGAGTGGCTTTGTGATGAATAGTGGAGCATTGTGATATAACAGTGGGGCACTGTGGTGTCATATTTGGATATTGTGATATCGCAATAGAGCATTGTTCCATCATAATTGAGCAATGGGATGTCACAGTGGGGTACTGTGATGTCACAGTGAGGCATTTTGATAAACAAGTTGGTTTTAATATGTCATATGGGGGTATTATGATGTCATAGCTGGGCATGATCATGAAACAGTGAGTCATTGTGATGTCATTGTGGAGCATTTTGACATCACAGTGGGGCATTGTGAAATATCAGTGGGGCTTTTGGATGTCACGATATGGCATTGTGATGTCACTCTGGGACATTGTGATATTATAGTTCATCTATGTGATGTTACACTGACACATTATGATAAGAAAGTGGGTCATTGTGATGTCCCAGTAGACCACTATGATATCACAGTGAGAAATTTTGATGTCATAGAGGATCTTTGTTATGAATAGTGGAGCATTGTGATATCACAGTTGGGCATAGTAAAATCACAGTGAGGCTCTTTGATGGGTATTGTGATGTCACAGTGGAGCATTGTTATATCACAGTGGGGCATTGTGATGTCACAGTGGAGTAATATGTTGTTAAAATTGGGCTTTGTGGTGTCATACTTTGTACTGTTAAACCAGACTGTGGCTGTGGGATGTCACAATAGGCTATTATGATGTCACAGTTGAACATTGTAATGTGACATTGGGGAATATGATGGCACTGTGGATCATTGTTATATCACAGTGGGGCACTGTGATTTCAGAGTGGGGCTTTGTGAAGTAAAAGTGTGCATTTGTTATATCACTATGGGGTATTTTGATCAGACAGTTGGGCATTGTGGTGTTACAGTTGGGCATTGGAATCTCATAGTTGGGTATTGTGGTGAGAAAATTGGGTAATTGTGATGTCACTGTTGAGATTTCTGTTGTGACTATAGGATATTGTGATGTCACTGAAAATCATGGTGCTATTACAGTGGGGCATTGTTATGTTACAGTGGGCATAGTGGTGAAATTTTTTAATTTTATTTATTTACTTATTATTTTATTAGTTTTTAACACTTTTTTCTCAATTTTTATTAACATTTTCCATGATTATAAAAATATCCCATGGTAATACCCTCCCTCCCCCACTTTCCCCTTTGAAATTCCATTCTCCATCATATCCCCTCCCCATCTCAATCAGGCTCTCTTTTATTTTGATGTCATGATCTTTTCCTCCTCTTATGATGGTCTTGTGTAGATAGTGTCAGGCACTGTGAGGTCATGGATATCCAGGCCACTTTATGTCTGGAGGGAGCACGTTGTAAGGAGTCCTACCCTTCCTTTGGCTCTTACATTCTTTCCGCCATCTCTTCCGCATTAGACCCTGAGCCTTGGAAGGTGTGATCGAGATGTTACTCAGTACTCCAGTCACTTCTTTCCAGCACCATGATACCTTCTGAGTCGTCCCAAGGTCACTGCCATCTGAAAAGAAGATTCTCTACTCAAAGTGAGAGTAGCATTAATATAAAATGTTTTTTATGTCATATGGGAGCATTGTGATGTCACAGCTTGGCATTACCATAAGACACTGAGTATGATGTCACAATGGGGCATTGTGGTATCACAATAGGTCATTGTGAAATGAGAGTGGGGTTTTGTGATGTCACAATAGGGTATTGTGACTTCACAGCTGAGCATTGTGATGTGACATAGTATATTGTGATGGCACAGTGGAGCATTATTATATCAAAGAGGAACAATGTGATGTCACAGTCGGGCCCTGTGATGTCAAAATGGGACATTGCAATGAATCAGTTGGTTTATTATGTCACATGGAAACATTTTGATGTTATAGCTGGGCACTATCATGAGGCAGTGAGTCATTGTGATTTCATGGTGGAGCATTGTTATAGCACAATGGGGCATTGTGAAATCACAGTGGGGCTTTGTGATGTCACATTAGTATATTGTGATTTTGGAGTGAAGCATTGTTATATCACAGTGGGGCATTGTGGTGTCACAGTAGGACTTTGTGGTGGCACAGTATGGCATTGTGAAATCACAGTGGGGATTTGTGATGTTACAGAATATTGTGATGTCATCATGGAGCAATGTTATATCACAGTGGGACACTGTCATGTGACAGTGGTGAAATGAGATGTCACAGTGGGGCATTATGATGAACAAGTTGGTTTTATTATGTCATTTCAGAGCATTATGAGGTCATAGTTGGGCATTATCTGGAGACAGTGAGAGACTGTGATACCACATTTGAGCATTATGATATCACAGTGGGGCTTTTTGATGTCACAATAGCACATTGTGATATCACTCTGGGATATTATGATGCTACACTTCATCTCTGTGATGTCACATTGGGACATGCTGATTAGAGAGTGGGAAATTGTGATGTCACAGTAGGAGACATATTGGGGAATTTTTATGTCACAGAGGATTTTTGTGATGAACAGTGGAGCACTGTGATATCACAGTGGAGCATTGTAAATCACAGTGGGGATTTGTGATGTCACATTAGAGTATTGTGATATCACAGGGGAGCATTGTGGTAACACAGTAGGGCATTGTAATGTCACAGTAGGGCTCTGTGATGTCACAATGGGGTTTTGTGATATCACAGTTTGTCATTGTGAAATTAGAGTGGAGCTTTGTGAAGTCACAATATGGTATTGTGACATAACAGCTGAGCACATTGATGTGGCATTGGGTATTATGATATGAGTAGAGCATTGTTCTCTCACAGTGGGACAATGTGATGAACAAGTTGGTTTTGTTGTGTCATATCTTAATCTTCTGATATTATAGCTAGACATTATCATGAGACAGTGAGACATTGTGGTGTCACAGTGCAACATTGAAATATCATAGTGGGACATTATGAAATCCAGTGGGGCTTTTTGATGTCACAATATGATATTGTGATGTCACATGGGAACATTATGATGTAACAGTTCTGTGATGTCACAGTGGGACATTATGAGGGACTGAGGCATTGTGAAATCACAGTGTGGATTTGTGATGTCATATTAGAATATTTTTATGTGACAGTTGAGCATTGTTATATCTCAGTGGGGGTGTAGTAATATCCCAATGGAGCATTGTCATGTCACAAAGGGGCTTTGTGGAATCAAGGTGTGTAACTGTGAAATTAAGAGTGCAACCTTGTGATGTCACAATAGGGTATTATGATTCCACAGTCTAGCATTTTATGTGACATTGGCTGTAGTTCCTGGCCTCCATGGGGCCACTGCACATCAGTTTCCCAGGGGTGTCCAGGTAACTGCAGAGCAGGATCTTGAGTGGCTATCAGTGTGACCAGAAGAAACAACCAGGAGACTGTGTCAGAGAACAGCTCATTTATTGGGGGAATGGGCTTATAAGTGTTCATGTAGTTGTGGGAAAAGGTACAGGGGGTACAGGTCACAGGGGTATTGGCTGTGTGAAGGCTGCAGGATGATATCTCATTAACATATAGGGACCTTCCAGATGAGAAGTAAAAGGTCACATGGCCACAAGGAAACCGAAACCTAAGTCTATCAGTATGTCCACATGTCCCAGGCAAAGGGAGGGAGTGGTCCCACTCCTGCCAGTCTAAAAGTGAGGTTATAGGGGTCTAAGCCTGCTGCAACCTCCTGCAGTCTGGGCCTTTATCCGTGCCTGACAGCTCAGGCCTACTTTAGCCTCCAGTGGCCTGGGGCCAATACATGTGCCTGACAACTTCCCCTTTGTTTTTATAATGGAGCAGTATCATCACATTGAGTGAGGTCCTTGTAGTTTATCACAGGTTCAGCAGAGCTAGGTTATGCATGTGAGCCTGATTGATAGCAACCTTAACAATGTTAGTTATTTGTTGTCTGAGAAATTTGATAAGGTAGGGGGCCACAAGGGACAGAGTTCCTATAGCCAGGAGGGGGACAAGGAAGGGGAGGAGCCAAGTGACTAAGGGGTTAGAGAACCAGGTGGTGGGGTTGTCAGATATATAGCAGCCAAGTAGCTCCTTGAAGTTTTTTGAGGATTTTAACATTTTCATTGACAACATTTGATTCATTGACAGAAAATACATTCTTCTCCCAAAACCACACATGTTCCCCCATGTTCAACAGTGATGAGGTCTAAGGTTCTACAGTTTTGGAGTACCATATCCATGAGAGAGCTTAATTGTCTCTGAACATACTCGAGGCTGTTGGTAGTGGATACCATGGCCTGGTCAAGCTTGTCTCGGAAGTCCCCTATGAGGTGGTTGGTTTGAACAACAGCAGCTCCTGCAGCATCAGAGACACCCAGGTATAGCATCACACCAAGACCCACCAGTAGGGGGATGAATATCTCTCTTTGTTCACACAGGCAGAGATTGTGGGCCACTTCTTCTTTGTAGAGATACAACTGTGGAACAATGAAGACTGGGGAACAATAAGTGGGAGAGGAAATGTTTATGACAGGGTTGTAATTAGCCCTTTGCACCATAGGAGAGTCGGTGTCTTCACACAAGTGGTCCTGGTTATGGAAATACTGAGGAGACATTCAGTTCTGGTCAGCTTGGAGCTGGAGAGTCAAAGGAGCATACCTTGACCAGCATCAAAGAAGGGAATGTCAGGCATGGTTGGGAATACTTCATTGCAGATGTGGGGTATTCAAGGGTGGCATTAATAGGGACTGTGGTTAGCAGAGAGCTGGTGGTGGATACACAAAAGAATCAGTTAGGAGCATTGGTGTGGTTAGTAAAGAGGTGGTTGGCCACATATTGGATGTTTTGTGCTCAGGTTCTGGTGGCTTATAACTTTTTCGTGACTTGTTTTACCTGTGAAAGAATGTGGTTGGTGAATAAGAATCCTGCAGGAAACAGGGAAAAGTTGTCTAGAGATATGAAGGCTGGCAGAGGGAGATAGTGAGAGGCCATGAGCCTAAAGTTTTCCTCTCACCCCCACCCACCAGTGTACATCCCAGGGACCTAGTCTTCTTTTTAAAATTTTTTTCCTTTTTCTTTTTCTTTCTAGGTTTGTTATTGTTCTTAATATAACATCAGAGAGGGTGTGCTCTGGTTTTTGACAGAGGAACAACAAGGGAGAGGTATTATCTTGGGTGCTAGAAGGGGATGTTATTCCATCCCATGCTTGAAGAGTACAGAAGTGGACTTGGTCATAGTACCCTGGGGCTTCTGGCCTGCTGGACTCCTGTGGGAAAAAAAATAACCTTGTTCGAGCAGCTCATCAAAGCCCCAGGGGAAGTTATTTGGTTTTGATTGCTTCTTATTTGTTGGAGGCATTCATCAATATAGATGGCTTCCCATTGAAGGAATAGGGGGCTAGGCAGCAAAGACCAGCAGATATCACCCCATTCTTGGGGGCTGTTAAGGGAGCCCCATAGGCTCTGTAGTAGGGACTTATTCAATGGCACATGGATCCCATCCTCTCAGACTGTGTCTGAGTTCTTTAAGGTCCTTAGCTTAATCTGTATACCATTATAGGGGCTGAGCCTGAGTTGGTTGGACATTAACAGGAAAAGATGTGATTCCCTGATTATATGTATTTGTATTGCTATTTAGAGCTTGCATAGTTGTTGTGTGATTGTCAGTGAGGGGGCAGATGGAGAAGGGTCCTGGTCAGGGGAATTTATCATGATAGGATTATTTTGGCCTGCGTAACATGAGTCTAGAGGGGAGCAGCCTGGATCAGGATGTGGGTAAGTTGGTTGGAGTGGATAAAGGTGGGTGGGCATAGGAAAGTCTGGGGTAATTTTCTTACTAATTTCTTCTAAAGCCTTTTCAAGGGAACGGAGGTCCACGACTGGCCAGTCCTCAGGGCCCTCCTTAGTGGAGTCATCATCTGATTTTGGAGTGGTAGTGATCTTAGAAGAACAAATACATTGTCTAATAACCACTATAATTGGGAGGAAAGAGAGAGAGAAGGGGTTTCCTTCCTGAACTTCCCATCTCCTTGCTAGATAAGCTATGTGGGTCCACACATCAGGGTCATATGGATTGCCAGATATCACCCAGGGAGCAATCTGGAGGACTTCTTCCCAAAAGGAGATGGCTTCCTTCTGGGAAAGCTTAATGCCTCTAGCCTTGGGAAGTGCTTATAAACCTTGAATTTGTGATTCCTTTTGGTGGGAAGTGATAATACCCATGATAGAAAAAGAAAGAGAGGAGACACCAAGACCAGAAGGAAATGTTCTCAAGGGCTGGACAGCACCAGGGGGAATTCCCCAAAGGACCAGACACAAGCCTGTCTGCAAGTTTAAGAGACCTTCCTACAGGTTAAGATGTCGTTGCATTACTGGTTTCTTGTGTTGGAGAGAAATAGGGGGCTGTTGCCAATACCTGTGTGGGCTGTCATGGTACAGACAGAAGGCTAGGGGCCTTCAGTCAATGCCAAAGAGTGGCCTCAGCCAAGAGACGTCAGTTCCCCTTTTGCTGTATTTGGTCCATAGTGATGGTGCAAACCTAAAGTAAAGGAGGAAAGGGAGAAACCTGCCATCCCTCAGTCATGGAGGCAAGGCCACAGAGGCCAATGTCCCTCAGAGGGAGCACTCACCTATCCCAGCGCATCTCAGAGGGACCAGCTGTGGTTCCCAGCCATCCTGGGGCCACTGCACATTGGTTTCCCTGGGACATCCAGGCAACTGAGGAGCAGGGTCTTGAGTGGCTATGACTGAACAGGAAGAAACACCTGGGAGACTGTGTCAGAGGACAGCTCATTTATTTGTTGGGGGAATGGGCTTATAAGCATTCATGTAGTGGTGGGAAAAGGTATGGGGTATGGGTCACAGGGGTATTGGCTGTGTGAAGGCTGCTGGCTGATACCTCATTAACATATAGAGATCTTCTGGGTGAGCAGTAAAAGGTCATACAGCCACAGAGAAACTGAAAGCTAAGTCTTATCAGGATGTCCACAAAAGGTGGTTTGGTTTGAGATGGAGAGATGGGTTAGTGGTTAAGGCGCTTGCATGCACAGCCTAAGGACCCATGTTCAACAATCTAGATACCACTTAGTCAGATGCACAAAGGTGAGGCAAACACAAGATTGAAAATGCCCACTAGGTGGCACAAAGGTCTGGAGTTCAGTTGTAGTGGCTGAGGCCCTGGCATGCCAATTCTCTGTCCTCTCTCTAAAAAACAAAAAAGAAAAAAGAAAAAAGAAAAAGAAAAAAAGGTGGTTCATCTATGCACTGAAATATAGAAATAAAGAAATGGTTGATGTACACCATGGGTGAGTGTTGAATGCATGAAGCCAAACAGCAAATGTCATGCAGTGTTTTATTTCATTTATATAAATAATATAAAATAGGTAAGTTCACTGAGACAGAAAGAACGTTTGGATATATACAAGTTAAATTGATATGATAGCCAGGTATAGTGGCATAGACCTTTCATTCTGACACAGGGTAGGCAGAGGTAGGATGATTGTGGCTTTGAGTCCGAGGCCACCCTTGCAGTATACATAATGAATTCCATGTCAGTCTTACTAGGGTGAGACCCTAAGTAGAAAAAAACCAACATTTTGTAAAATAAAAATAAAATGAGATGGTCAATAGTGACTTAGGGATGGAGGAAGAAAGTCTACATTCTATAGACGACATCTACCTAGTAACAATGGGTTGCTGAGAAGGTCTCTTTTAATATCTTATTTATTTATGTGAAATAGATAAAGAAGGAGGGGGGAGAGAGAGATAAAATTGGTGTACCAAGGCCTACAGCTGCTGCAAATGAACTTCAGACCCATGTGCCATGTTGTACATCTGGCTTTACGTGGGAACTGGGAAATCAAACCTTGGTCCTTTGGATTTGCAGGCAAGCACCTTAACTGCTAAGCCATCTCTCCCACCCTGAGATCTTTTGACATTCATGTCACATACAACATGAAGGTATGAGCCCATAGATGCTACACCAGGTTTTCTGGTGCAGACAGATCACTTCTTCAATAAAGAAATGAAGGAAACAGTAGGTTTGTAGGCAGAAATGGACAGACACTTGGGTGGTAAATGTGGCAAACCCTTTCTTTTTTAAATTTATTTTCAAGGAGAGAGAGAGAAAGAGTCAGATAGAGGGAAAATGTGTGCACCATGGCCTTCAGCCACTGCAAATAAACTCTAGACACATGTACCACCTTGTGCATCTGCCTTTACATGGGTCCTGAGGAAGCAAACCTGGGTCCTTAGGCTTTGCAGACAAGTGCCGCAACTGCTGAGAAATCTCTCCAGCCAGACGCTAAACTCTTGACTCTTATGCCCCCACCTGTCAGACGCTGAGATTACTGGCACATAACACTCACCTAGCTCAGGTGATGATGATGATGGAAGCCAGGGTTTTGTGGATGCTAACAAGCATGCTACCCAGCGAGACATATGGTCAACCCAGGATGCAACTTATAAGACTGACATGTTGCCTCAGATATCAGAGCAGATATCCACATCATTTTCCCCAAACCATCTCACTATGGTAAGCAGCATTAGGCTCATCTCACCTTCCTGGTTTTTTTTATTATTATTTTAGAGAAAGTGAACAAGAGAGAGAGAGAGAATTGGTGTACCAGTGTGTCAGCCATTGCAACTGAACTCCAGATTCTTGCAACAACTAGTGGGCATGTGTGACCTTTCACTTGCCTCACCTTTGTGCATCTAGCTAATGTGGAATCTGGAGAGTTGAACATGGGTCTTTAGGCTTGGGAGGCAAGTGTCTCAACTGCTACACCATGTCTGCAGTTCCCTTTTTTGGCCAAATTTGTACCTGTGTCGGTTCTTGTACAAAATGTTGAGTTTCTGTGTTACACTGTAATTAATATGTGTATATAATGGACTTTATACACTGCATCTCATTACTTTTCACAAATGGCTCCCCTTCTACACTCATTTTCTTTTCCAATCTAGATTCTGATTCACAGTTTAAAAGCAAGTGATATTTTGTCTTCCTGACTCTTAAGTTTGTCTTTAATGGTGTGGAAGAAAAATGCTAATGACCTCAGTAGCCCATTTAAACCATCAGAAGGTAAGAAAATGTTATATATTATCATTATTATTTGTTTTGTTATGTTGAGGTATCATATCACTCTAGCCTACACTTGCCGTGGACTGGCAAAGCCGGGACCACCAGTCCGAGGGAAAACAGGGCCTTGGGAGGTGGGCAAGGAGTCAGTGACAAACAGACACACACACAAGGTTAATGTATGTGAGTGTATTTTACTGAAGTAGAGCATCAGGTTATAAACAATTCTGGCTTCATAAGCTTAGCCTTTGTTTATTTAAGCGGTACAATTTCTATGAATAGCCTGTTCCAGGAGAGGCACAAATACATTGAGTAAATATTACAATCACAAATTTAATAGTTAATATCTCACCAAAATCAGTGTTAGACAGTCAGTGGTTACAAATGACATTTGGTTTTTAGCCTGCTTCAAGCATCAAGTATTTTTAACAAAAGTTCTAACAGGGGGACTTCATAACTCTAATATATTTTTTTTTCCTTGAACCATGCCATAAAAATGTAAGAAAGCACCAAGGTGGCCTCGACTTAGCAAGTCTGTCCACAAAAGTTAAAGATTACCAAGAAACATGCTTGTCACCATTGTTTACTAGCGTATCCCCATTCCTATACACTCCTGTATAAGGTAATGGTTTATTGATTGGTTCTGGTCCTCAGAATTCTGACTATGGCTTGATACAAACAGCAGGGTCTCTGGAGGAAGCGTCACACCATCAGGTGACTCAATTTTTTGGAAACTTGTTCCATATCTAATTTTTACTAAATTGTGAAAGAACATCATGCTTCTGTCATGTCAGGAACAGAACAATAGTAATGAAGAAAACAGCTGTTAGAGAGCAGCAAAAGACACTACAAACCTGAAGAATGCATGTCCTTTCAGGAGGTTTTCTTCCTTGAAGCTTTCGCCTTGGCCTGGTGAACAAGTCACGCAGACTCCACTGGAGTTGGCGTGGCATACACTGACCTGGAATTCAGTCAGTAGCCCCAGGCTGGTCTCAAAATCATGGCCACAAACTTCCTACCTCAGCTTCCTAAGTGCTGGGATGAAAGGTGTGCACTACCACATCTGGATTAAATTTCATTTATTCTTATCATACATATAGTATATAAATTCTGGTCATGAAAAATATGCGAGGAATATTGGTGACACATGAACATTCACAGAGAATGTGACCAAGCCACATCTTTTTTTTCCCCAGAAAATATCAACGGTTTTTATTTTAACATATTTATTTAAGAGAGTAGAGAAAGGAGGAGAGAGAAAGAGAGAGACAGAGAGAGAGAGAGAGAGACAGAGAGAGAGAGAGAGAGAGAGAGAGAGAGAGAGAGAAGAACACACTAGGGCCTCCAGCCACTGCAAATTGAACTCCAGATGCATGAGCCACCTTATGCATCTGGCCTATGTGAGTACTGCAAAATTAATCCTGGGTCATTAGGCTTCACAGACAAGTGCCTTAATTGCCAAGCCTTCTCTCCAGTCCCTCAGAGGGTTTTTCATAAATGCAACTAGTCTTATTCACCTACCATAGAGGTCTGAGAAAATTTTTATTAAAGGAGAGAAATTGCTATTAGCATAAGTAGATTCCAGAATTTGATTGCATTTCTGTAGTTTAACTGTAGTATGACCCTCATGGGCTCATCTGTGTGAACACTCAGTCCCCAGCAGGAGGCACTGTGTGGGAAGGTGGTGGTACCTTTAAGACCTGGAGCCTGGCTGGAGAAAAATGTGTCACTGGGAAGAGGTGGACCCTGACAGTTGATTGACACCCCACAACTTTCTCTTCCCCTTCTGCTTCCTGACTATGGGTGCAATGTACCCAACTGGCCTGCTCCTTCCACTTTATGGGTATTTTCTTTCATCTGACTTGTTTTTATAATACAAAATGAATTTTTAAATGAAAATAATGATGGAGGGAGGATTCATTAAGGTGTCACATGCATCTGGATTTCATTGGCAATGGCTGAAGGCCCTGGTGTGCCCAGTCTCCCCCCCCCTTCCCCTTCCTCTCTCTCAATTTTTTTTTTAAATTTGAAAATGAAAGTAAATAAAATCAAAAAGTCTACAAAAAATGGCTCAGTTGGCAAAGTGCTAGCCACTATTGTATGAGATTCTGAGTTCGAATACCCAGCATCCAGGAAAATGCATCTCATAGCACCCTATGCCTGTAATTCAAGCACTGAGGAGGCAGAGACATCCATGGGGTAATCTGGTCAGCTACAATACCCTCCCCCCAATTATTAATGTCCAGGGTCAACCCTACCTCAGATGAGGGAGAGAAATTGAGGAACATACCCAACATATATCTCATTTGCACATGCATGTGCATATTCACTTATGTACACACACACACACACACACACACACACACTCACATGTGAGCCTCTAAATATGCCACATGCATGCATATATGTACACATGCCATAACACAAATATATACAATCAATACATTTTAAAAGGGCTGGTGAGATTGCTCAGTGGTTAATGCACTTGTGTGCAAAGCCTAAGGACCCAGGTTCAATTCCCCAGGACCCATATGCACAAAGGTGAGGCAAGCAGAAAGTCATACATGGCCAGTAGGTGGCACAAACATCTGGAGTTCAATTGCAGTAGTTGAGGCCTTGACACACCAATTCTCTCTCTCGCTCTACCTCTCTCTGTCTCTCTTGTACTCTCTAAAAATAAGTAAAATAAGAAAACAAATAAAATATATTCTAAATCCCATTGCAAATATATGACAGAATGTTGGATTATAGGCAAAAGTGCAAAATTAAAATGCAAGAGTCCTTATAATATGACACCAAAGAATAAATGAGGAAAAAGATGCAACTGGATTTTACAAAATAACCTGAAGTGGGGGCTGGAGATATGGCTCAGCAGCTAAGTCACTTACCTGTGAAGCCTAAGGAACCAGGTTCAATTCCCCAGTACCCACATAAAGCCACATGCACAAAATGGGGCCTGCATATGGAATTCACTTGCAGTGACTGTAGGCCCTAGCATGCCCATTCTCTGCATTTGTCACTTTTCCCAAATAAGTAAAATAAAATAAGTCACAAGTAAACTATGATATACAATTAATTGTGTATGAACTACAACTAATTTTTAGTAACAATAGTAATTAATATGTACTAATAAAGATGAAATATGAAGAAAGGAAAGAAGTCACATATAAGAGATGACTAAGGAAAGTTATTACTTTCTTTTGTATTTTTTTTTAATTTTGGAGAGAGAAACAAAGAGCACATGCAAGAGAGAGAGAGAGAGAGAGAGAGAGAGAGAGAGAGAGAATTGGCATACCAAGGCCTCAGCCACTGCAAGTGAACTCTAGATGATTGTGCCATCTAGTGGCCATGTGCAACCTTGCTCTTGCCTCACCTTTGTGCATCTGGCTTACTATGGATCTGGGAAGTCCAACATGGGTCGTTAGGCTTCGCAGACAAGCACCTTAATTGCTAAGCCAGCTCTCCAGCCCCAGGAAAGTTAACTTCTAAGTCATGTTTGGCAGGATCTACCATTAGCAACTGTACATGAATATGATTAACTGGGTAGGTCGACTGAGATGGAAAGAACAAATTTAACTATGGGCAGGATCTTGGACTGTACCAGAAAGCAGAGAGTTGAGTGACCACAAGCAATGCATCTCTCTCTCTCTTTCTCTCTCTCTTTATCCCCCCTCAACTTCCTGCTGATGTATGATGACAGCAGCTTTCTGCCTCTGACATGCTTTGCTCACCATGATGGGCTCGACCCTGTAATGCTGTAAAGCAAATTAAACACTTTACTTACCAATGTTAGTTCTGGCCAAGTATCTTTTAACAGTAATCAATCAATTAATAAAAACAAAATATGGTAAAAAAAAAATAACAACTACACGTTGTCTTGTGGGAACATGGAATTGAAGAAAAGTGATTCATCAAAATTGAGAAATATGAAGGGGAATTGGAGTTTACCCAAGGAAACAAGTACAAACAGGGCTGGACAGATGGCTTGGGGGTTAAGGCACTTGCTTGCTAAGACTGACAACCTGGGTTCTATTTCCCAGCACCCACGTAAAGCCAGATGCACAAAGTGGCACATGTGTCTGGAATTCATTTACAACAGCTAGCAGCCCTGTGCACAGGTTCTCCACCCCCCTGCTTGCAAATAAAATAAAAGTAATTTTTATATGTGCATATAACCTCATACTTTCAATCAAATGTTTAACTCCAGAGCACAAAGGTGACAGAATGAGAAATTGTGGTGGACTGAATGAACTAAATACATTTTTCCACAAATTTTCTGTAAGCCAAGATAAACACAAAAATTTTACCTAAGAAGCTATTGTAGATAACAGTTTCTCAAAAGTGCAAATTTAGTCATTTTAAACTTTTTTCTTTTGGGTTTTTCAAGGTAGAGTCTTGTTCTAGCCCAGGCTGACCTGGAATTCACTATGTAGTCTTATGGTGGCCATGAACACACAGTGATCCTCTTACCTCTGGCATCTGAGTGCTAGGGTTAAAGTTGTACACCACCATGCTAACCTTTATTCTTACATTTTTATTTTGGTGTGTGTATATGCCCTATGGTCATGACACCTGCAATATTCCATGGTCTCCATTGCAACATAGGTTTCACATTCAAAGATTCACACAGTTCAGTACTCAGGAAGCAGAGGTAGGTGAATTGTTGTGAGTTCCTGGCCAACTTGAGACTACATAGTGTATTCTAGGTCAGCTTTCTTCCTCTCCAACCCATCACCACACAAGTAATGTGGCAAGGTTGGAATAAGAGCTGGCATCCCATGGACTATAGCTGTTACGGGTTCTGTAATACTGACAGTGGGGAGCAGACAGAACACCTTCAAACACTGTTCTTTCAAATCTAATTCACATTTTCGTATCTCTAATTCACATTTTCGTATCTTGAACCTTCAGTGGGTTCAGTCTTGTATTCAGGACATCTTTCTTATTGTCTTCATGATAACCAGAGCAGTTGCCTTATTTCTAATGGTGACAATCTCTTATTTTATTTTTTACTTATTTTTTAAAGAGTGAGAAAGAGGCAGACAGCTGGCGGGGGGTAGGGTGACAGGGTGAATGGACAAACGAGGGCCTCCAGACACTGCAAATGAATGCCAGATGCATGCACCACCTAGTGCAATCTGGCTTATGTGGGTACTTGGGAATCTAACCTAGTCCGTAGGCTTCACAGGCAAACACGTTAACTGCTAAATCATCTCTCTAGCCCACTAATCTCTGATCTTATTTATTTAAGAGAGAGAGAATTGGAGCACTAGGGCCTCTAGCTGCTACAAATGAACTCCAGATGCATGCACCACCTAGTACATCTGACTTACATGGTTACTGGTGAATAGAACCTAGGCTCTTAGGCTTTGCAGGCAAGTGCCTTGTGGTTGTTTGATTCAGGTGTTCCCATAAACTTAGGTTTTCTAAATTCTAGGTTCCCAGCTGATGGAGATTTGGGAATTAATTCATGCCTCCTAGGGGGAGTGTATTGTTGGGGGTGGACATATGGGTGTTATAGCCAGTTTCCCCATGCCAGTGTTTGGCACACTCTCCTGATGCTATTGTCCACTTTATGTTAGCCAGGGGTGATGTCCACCCTCTGCTCATGCCATCATTTCCCCCTGTCATCATGGAGTTTCCCCTCAAGCCTGAAAGCCAAAATAAACCTCTTTTTCCACAAGCTGCTTTTGGTCATGTAATTTCTACCAGCAATGCAACCTGACTACATCATGCTTTACTGCTGCACCAGTTCTCTAGCCCTTAAATTTTTATTGTTTATTTATTTATTTATAAGCACAGAGAAATAGAAAGAAAAGAGAGAGACAGAATGAGTATGCCAGGGACTCTAACCACTGCAAACAAATTCCAGACACATGCACCACTTAAAGCATCTGGCTTTACATGGGTACTGGGGAATTGAACCCAGGTCAGTAGGCTTTGCAGGCAAGCACCTTAACAACTGAGCAATCTCACTAGGCCTGTTTACTTCTTTTTATGCAGTCCAGGGTCCAAACCCATGGAATGGTACCACCCAAAGTTAAGCTGAATCTTCCCACCTCATTTAGAAATTCCCTCACAGGCATCACTCAAGGATTTTGAGCATGACAATGCCAAATCCCTTCAAGTTAACAACCACAGAAAAACCTAACCAGTCCCCATTGTATGCTAAAGCTTTAATTTCATAGAAAGTTCATTAAACACACATATAAATAGACAAATGAATCAGTGTCAACTGAGTCTTCCATTCACAGAGGCACACACAATATGGAAACAGCCATACCTCTTCAGGGTACACATACACATTCGAGCACACTCGTGATGAACAAGTATGACACAAATGAATATGTATAACACACACAAATAGGTATCACACAAATACGTATAACACACATGAACATACATGACCCACATGAACTTGTATAATACACATGAATATGTATAACAGTCATGAATATGTATTACACACATGGATATATATGCATACCCACACACATGTATATGAATTGACTATATATACATACAAAGTCATGGAATGCATGCAACAGCATACATATATAAGTGCCCACAGGCTTACACATGAATATACACACATATATAAATGCATGCACTTGTATGCACATACCACACATAGGCAAATAGAGATTGACACATGTATAGATACACACACATATAGGCACCCCACATACGAATGTCAAAATGCATGCATGTGCACACAGACACACACTGTATACCACAGAAGCATGGTCCACACTTATTGCCCCACCCATGCACAGATATTTACACACACACATGAACACACAAATGTCCTTGTACCTAATTCCTACACATGTAAAATGGGATAATTTTTATATATGAAAGCTGAATTTTACTTAAAACATATTCTTCTTCTTCATTAGTTTAGTAATCAAAGTCAGGCAAAGGACCTATCAAATGTTTATTTTTTATTTTTTATTTTAGATAGAGTAAGTGTGAGAGAGAATTGGCACACTAGGGCCTCAGCCACTGCAATAAAACTCTAGATGCTTGCACCAACTAGTGGGCATGTGCAACCTTGCACTTGCCACACCTTTGTATGTCTCACTTACATGGGATCTGGGAAGTCAAACATTGGTTCCTTGGCTTTTAGGGCAAGCACCTTAGCCACTAAACCATCTCTCCAGCCCCAAATGTTTTTTTTGTTGTTGTTGTTGTTGTTTGTTTGTTGTTTTGTTTTTCTTAGTGTGGGAACTCAGTAAAATCCAAGTCATGTGGCACTTAGTGGTTGACAGCAGATGATGGAGAAAATGTTGAAATAGTGCATGATCCTCTACTAAGACATGTTGCATGGACAATCTGGTCAGCTTGACCATGGTACACACTATCTGGATCCTAAGAAGAAGCTGCCATCTGTCACTCACAGTTTTTTTCCATAAAATTTATGCCTGTCTGTCAGTATGACAATCATCTTCTAGCAACTAATAAACCCAGTTTTCAAAACTATATTTTCATCTCAGTCATTCCATCACAAACCTTTCATCCCAGCACTTGGGAGGGGAATTCCAGGTCAGGCAGGCTAGAGCTAGAACCTACCACAAAAAAAATCATACCTTCCCAGTCTGAGTTCCTTGCACAAACAGTGTGGGTGGACACAGAGGTCTGGAGTGAGTAGGCCAGACCCCTGTCTCCAGGCTCCTCCCACCTCCCTGATCTGGGTTCCCTGTGCCTGTCAGTGTGTGGGCAGACATCGCAGTGTGGAGTCAGTAGGCCAGACCCCTGTTTCTTGGCTCCTCTCACCTCCTTGGTCTGCGTTCCCTGTGTCAGTCTGTATACTGGAGGGCATGGCACAGAGTAAGTAAGATCCGTGTTCCCTGGCTCCTCTCAGTCCCCTGGTCCTGGTAGGTCCCATTGTGTCCTGTTTGGGTAGGCCAGGTCCCAGTGTGAGCTGTGGAATCAGGCCTTTTGCTGTGGTATCATGACCGGCAACTGGGTACCAACATCCCTGAGTCAGAAGGTGCAAGGGCTAAAGGACAAAAACTTGCTTCCTCCTCAATAAAATGAAGAGTCTTTCAAAAATGGGTACACAACAATGCAAAAAAGCCAACAAAGGTCAGAAGACAGAGAGATCTCCACCAAGGATGCCTAGTCTTACAAAGGCAGCATCCAATAAAATCATAAAGAAATCAACAAAAAATCCATTCAAAGAATGAAAACACAACAACCAATGAGACCCTGATCAAAAAAAAAAAAAAAAAAGTCACTGAATTGGAAGCAAACCATTAAAGAACAATCTAATCAATGACATTGAACAGAAATGTCTCCTAGAGTGTTCAGCTATTGGAAGTAGGCTTAACTTGATTGGCAAAAACATTAGAACCCTCCAAAGAGATATGAATAAACTGAAAGGAAGTCAAGAAATGGAAGCTCCTAACAACCAGTTCATTAAAGAATGAACTCCAGGAAGCATCAAGAAAATCAGAACTTGAATTGAAATCGAACCTCAAAAAAGAGATGGACATGATGCAAAATAACATAGCAGAAAGCAAAAAAATCAAATAGAAATTATAAAAACCTTTCTAGAACCCCTCACCAACAGAGTTAATCATGTGGAAGACAGATCCTCTGACCTGGAACACAAGACAGAAGGAATTAACTGGGAGGGCAAAAATTTTGCTAAGTTCAAAAAATCAAGTGAATATAACATGAGGGAACTGTGGGACACCTTAAAATGATCAAACATCCAGGTCATGGGTATTCATTCCATAAAGGAGAGTATCCAGGCCAGAGGCAAAGAGACCACATTCAACAAAATTACTGAAGAAAATTTTCTGAACCTCTCAAAAGAGAGGCCCATCCAGATACAATATTCCCACAGAAGATCAAACACACAGAACCAAAAAAGAAACTCTCCAAGACACATCATTATTAAAACTCTTAACAAAGAAAACAAAGAGAGAGTATCAAAAGCACAAAGAGAGAAACAATTCACAAAATACAAAGGCAATCCCATCAGAATGACATCAGGATTCTCAATGGAAAAACTGAAAGCCATAAGAGCCTGGAATAAAACATTTCAAATATGAAAAAACTATGGCTTCCACCCCAAGCTACTCTACCTAGAAAAAATTATGCCTGATAATAGATAGTGAAAGGCAAATTTTTCAGGAAAAAAGTAAACTCTATGATATATGAACATAAAGCCAAACCTACAGAGAATGATTGAGGGAATACACACAGAACAGTCAAACAACCAATCTCAAGAGCCAACAAGGAGAAGATCACAATAACCAAAATAGACCAGGCTCTACATAGTTTAAAACACAAGAAAGTACTAAATGCCATAAAATACCTCATCATGGCAGGGCTTAATTCAAACATCACAGTAATAACCTTATCAGTTATTATGGTTCCTAACTCACCCATCTTATGGGTCTTAACTCACCCATCAAAAGACACAGATTATCAGGTTGGATCAAAGAAATGGACCTTCCTATTTTCTGTCTTCAAGAAACTGACCTTACCACTAAAGATAGACACCTCTTCAGGGTGAAAGGTTGGAATATGATATTCCAAGCAAATGGAAATAAAAAACAAGCTGGTGATGCTATAGTAACATCTGATAAAAATAGACTTCATGGGCTGGAGACATGGCTTAGCAGTTAAGCCCTTGCCTATGAAGCCTAAGGACCCCAGTTCGAGGCTCAATTCCCCAGGACCCACGTTAGCCAGATGCACAAGGGGGTGCATGCATCTGGAGTTTGTTTGCAGTGGCTGGAAGCCCTGGCGTGCCCATTCTTTCTCTCTCTCTCTATCTGCCTCTTTCTGTCTCTGTCACTCTCAAATAAATAAATTTAAAAAAAAATAGACTTCAAACCAAAAGTAATCAAAAAGACAAAGAAGGCTACTTCTTACTCATCAAGGGAACAAGGGAATGATCCAACATGAGCACATCACAATCATATATAAATTTTTTATTTTTTATTTTTTATTTTTTATTTTTTATTTTTTATTTTTTATTTTTTATTTTTTATTTTTTATTTTTTATTTTTTATTTTTTATTTTTTATTTTTTATTTTTTATTTTTTATTTTTTATTTTTTATTTTTTATTTTTTATTTTTTATTTTTTATTTTTTATTTTTTATTTTTTATTTTTTATTTTTTATTTTTTATTTTTTATTTTTTATTTTTTATTTTTTATTTTTTATTTTTTATTTTTTATTTTTTATTTTTTATTTTTTATTTTTTATTTTTTATTTTTTATTTTTTATTTTTTATTTTTTATTTTTTATTTTTTATTTTTTATTTTTTATTTTTTATTTTTTATTTTTTATTTTTTATTTTTTATTTTTTATTTTTTATTTTTTATTTTTTATTTTTTATTTTTTATTTTTTATTTTTTATTTTTTATTTTTTATTTTTTATTTTTTATTTTTTATTTTTTATTTTTTATTTTTTATTTTTTATTTTTTATTTTTTATTTTTTATTTTTTATTTTTTATTTTTTATTTTTTATTTTTTATTTTTTATTTTTTATTTTTTATTTTTTATTTTTTATTTTTTATTTTTTATTTTTTATTTTTTATTTTTTATTTTTTATTTTTTATTTTTTATTTTTTATTTTTTATTTTTTATTTTTTATTTTTTATTTTTTATTTTTTATTTTTTATTTTTTATTTTTTATTTTTTATTTTTTATTTTTTATTTTTTATTTTTTATTTTTTATTTTTTATTTTTTATTTTTTATTTTTTATTTTTTATTTTTTATTTTTTATTTTTTATTTTTTATTTTTTATTTTTTATTTTTTATTTTTTATTTTTTATTTTTTATTTTTTATTTTTTATTTTTTATTTTTTATTTTTTATTTTTTATTTTTTATTTTTTATTTTTTATTTTTTATTTTTTATTTTTTATTTTTTATTTTTTATTTTTTATTTTTTATTTTTTATTTTTTATTTTTTATTTTTAGGGAATACACACAGAACAGTCAAACAACCAATCTCAAGAGCCAACAAGGAGAAGATCACAATAACCAAAATAGACCAGGCTCTACATAGTTTAAAACACAAGAAAGTACTAAATGCCATAAAATACCTCATCATGGCAGGGCTTAATTCAAACCTCACAGTAATAACCTTATCAGTTATTATGGTTCCTAACTCACCCATCTTATGGGTCTTAACTCACCCATCAAAAGACACAGATTATCAGGTTGGATCAAAATTTTCTGTCTTCAAGAAACTGACCTTACCACTAAAGATAGACACCTCTTCAGGGTGAAAGGTTGGAATATGATATTCCAAGCAAATGGAAATAAAAAACAAGCTGGTGATGCTATAGTAACATCTGATAAAAATAGACTTCATGGGCTGGAGACATGGCTTAGCAGTTAAGCCCTTGCCTATGAAGCCTAAGGACCCCAGTTCGAGGCTCAATTCCCCAGGACCCACGTTAGCCAGATGCACAAGGGGGTGCATGCATCTGGAGTTTGTTTGCAGTGGCTGGAAGCCCTGGCGTGCCCATTCTTTCTCTCTCTCTCTCAAGGGACAAGGGAATGATCCAACATGAGCACATCACAATCATATATAAATAAGTGCATATATACACATATACATGTGTGTGTGTGTGTGTGTGTATACACACACACACACGCACACACACACACACACCCCAAGCACAGGTGCATCACAGTTTTTTTTTTTAAAATCTACTCAACAATAAAACAGAAGTAAACACCAACACCATTATAATTGGGTATTTCAATACCCCATTATCATAAACAGACAGATGATCCAAGCAGAATATCAACAGGGAAATAATAAAGCTCAACAACATCATAGACCAACCAGACCTAACAGATATCTACAGAACTTCCCCAACTCCACAGAATACACATTCATCTCAACAGCCCAAGGAACCTTCTCCAAATTGGCCATATATTAGGCTATAAAGGGTGCCTTCATAAAGTCAGGAACATTGAAATAACTTCCTACATCATGTCAGACTGTAATGCTATGAAGCTTGAAATCAACAAAAGTCATATTCAAAACTCCCCCACCTCCTGGAGATCAGACAACATACTCTTAAACAATGAATAAGTCATGGAAGAAATCAAAAAGTAAATTGCAAATTTCATAGAATTGAATGATAATGAAAACACAACATAACAAAACTTATGTGGCAAAATGAAGGTAGTCATAAAGGGAAAATTCATAGCTCTAAATACCTTCCTTAAAGAGAAAAAGAGATCCTAAGTTAACAAGCTGACTGTCACCTAAAGGTGCAGGAAAAACAAGAAGAATCCAACCCAAAGAGCTCCAGATGGAAAGAAATAATCAAGATTAGAACAGAAATTTATGAATTGGAAATTAAGAAAATAATTTTAAAAAAATCAATGAAACGAAGGGCTGGTTCTTTGAAAAAATAAACAAGGTTGATAAACCCAAAGCCAAATTGGTCAAGAAAAAAAAAAAAGGAGAGAGAAATCTCAAATTAACAAAATTAGAAATGAAAAAGCAGACATCAATGAAATTGGAAGAATCATCAGGGCATACTTCTAAAAACTCTACTCCACAAAATTAAATAATACAGAAGAAATGGGTGAATTCCTTGACACATACCACCTACAAAAACTAACCTCAGAGCAGATTAATCTCCTAAACAAACCTAGCACATCCATGGAGATTGAAAAGGTAATATAAAACATCCCCCCACACCACCCCCTGCCAAAAAAATCCATGACCAGATAGCTTCTCAGCTGAATTCTATCAAACCTGCATTAAGGAATTGAAACAAATTTTTCTCAGACTGTTCTGCATAATCAGAGACCAGGGAATCCTCCCCAACTCCTTTTATGAAGCTAGAAACACCCTAATACCAAAGGAGACAGAGATGCAACAAGGAAAGAAATCTATAGGTGTATATTGCTTATGGCCTTAAATGCACAGATCCCGAATAAAATCCTTGCAAACTGAATTCAACAGCACATCAGAAACAGTATCCAACTTCATCAAGTAGGTTTCATCCCAGGGATACAGGGATGGTTTAATATACAGAAATCGGTCACCATAACGCACTATATAACTAAACATAGCCATAAGAACCACATGATCATCTCAATTGATGCAGAGAATACCTTTGACAAAATGCACCACCACTTCATGATCAAAACACTGGAAAAATAGGCATGGCATTTTAAATATCAACACAATAAAATCTATATATAAAGCTCATAAAACCCAAATAATACTTAATGGGGGAAAACTTTAGAACTTCCCACTGAGATTGGGAACAAGACAGGGGTGTACACTCTCACCAGTGCTCTTCAAGATAGTACCAGAGGTACTAGCCAAGGCAATAACACAGGATAAAGAAATAAAAGGGATTCAAATTGGAACCAAAGAAGTCAAGTTGGCCCTACTTGCAGATGACATGATCCTATATATAAGTGATCTGAAAGTCTCCTTTTCAAAACTTCTAAAGGTTATAAATTCTTTTAGCAAAGTGGCAGTATGCAAAACCAGTGTCCCAAAATAGTAGCTTTTCTATTTTCAAAGGACAAATATACAGAGAAAGAAATCAGTGAAGCTGTCCCATTTTCAATAGCAACAAAAATAATTAAATACCTTGGAACAACACAAACTTAGAATGTGAAAGGCCTATGTAATGAAAACATAAAAACACTCAAAAAAGAAATAGAGGAGGACCTTGGATAGGTAGTCTTAATATTGTGAAAATGGCAATACTACCAAAAGCAATACACAGATTTAACACAATACCAATAAGAATACCAGCACCATTCTTCACAGCTATTGAAAAAAAATCATCTCAACTTTCATATGGAATGGTAAAGGGCCTCAGATATCCAAACCTATCCTCAGGAAAAAACAAACAAACAAACAAACAAACAAACAAACAAAAACCTCTGGCAGTATCACCATACCTGATCAAAAGCTATATTGCAAAGTCAGAGTGACAAAAACAGCATGGTACTGGAATAAAAATAGAAACATAGACCAATCAAACAGAATTGATGACCTAGACCTTAGGTCATGTAACTACAGCTGCTTGATCTTTGACAAAGGTGCCAATAATGTAGACTGGAGAAAAGAGCATTTTCAACAAATGATGTTGAGCAAATTGTATGACCATATGTAGAAAAATGAAATTAGACCCACTTATTTCGCCATAAACAAAAATCATGTCCAAATGGGTTAAAGACATCAATATAAGACCTGAAACTCTTCAACTACTGGAAGAAAAAATTGGGAGCACTGTCTATGATATAGGACTGCGAAAAGACTCCCTGAACAAAACCCCAGTATCCCAGGAAATTAAATAAGCAGTCTTGCAATGGGATCACATGAAGCTAACAAGCTTTTGCACAGACAAACATATCATAATCGGAGCCAGTAGATTACCCACTGAATGGGAGAAAATCTTTGCTTGCTATACCATGGAAGGAAACCTAATATTTGGAACCTACAAAGAACTCAAAAAACTAAACAATAAAAAATCAAACACCCCACTCCAAAAGTGGAGCACAGAACTAAATAGGGAGTTCTAAGAGGAAGAATTACAGATGGCTAACGCACACTTAATAAAGTGTTCAACATAACTAACTATTAAGGAAATGCAAATTAAAGCAAATATGAGATTCCAAATTACCCTGGTAAGGATAGCAAACATTTAAAAATGAGATGAAAACAAATGTCACTGAGGGTGTGGAAAAATAGGTATACTCATTCACTGTTGGTAGGAATATAAGCTGGTAAAACCACTATGAAAATCAATATGGAGACTCCTGAAAAGGATAAATATAGAGTTACCAACAGACCCTATTATTCCCTTGTTGGGCATTTGCCCTAAAAGCTCCATATCTCAGTTCAGATATATTTGCTCAAACAAGTTTATAGCTGCTCAATTTATAATAGCTAATATCTAGAATCAACCCAGTTGCCCATCATTGGATGAATGGATAACTGTTGCAGTCTGGTTCGCATTGCTGGTAGAAATCACCCAACCAAGAGCAGCTTCTGGGAAAAAGAGGTTTATTTTGGCTTACAGGCTCGAGGGGAAGCTCCACGATGGCAGGGGAAAATGATGGCATGAGCAGAGGGTGGACATCACCCCCTGGCCAACATAAGATGGACAATAGCATCAGGAGAGTGTGCCAAACACTGGCATGGGGAAAACTGGCTATAAAACCCATAAGCCCGCCCCCAACAATACACTCCTTCTAGGAGGCATTAACTCCCAAATATCCATCAGCTGGGAACCTAGCATCCAGAACACCTAAGTTTGTGGGGGACACCTGAATCAAACCACCACAATAATCAAGATGTGGTATATCTACAGGATGGAATTCTACACAGCAGTAAGAAAAAAAAAATGGCACAATGAAATCTGTAGAAAAATGGTCAAACCTGGAACAGATCATTCTAAGGGAACTCACACAATCACACAAAGACAAATGTCGCATGATCTCACTCATCTGCGGTTCTTAACCTGGATCAGCCTGAGTGGCTGACATACCTGAAGGTTGGACACAGGCAGGGCCCTGGGTTAAAGCAAACCTAAGAAGTCTGACATGAAGGCCCCAGGCTAGGGAGTGATCAAAGCATCCGGAACCACAGGTTAAATCTCAGGGACCACGGGCACCGAAGCTTCAACCCCCATTATCAGAGGTTGCAGTGAGCCAGGATCCTCCCCCAATTCTTGGGGGTCACAGTGAGCCTGGATCCCTGAAAAAAATCTTGGAACCCAAGATTGGCAGGAAGTAATCCCACTCCCTCTCCAAGCACAGGATACCTGGACATTCAGATAAGACTTAGGCTTTGCCCATAACCTTGTGATCTTTGGCCAGTTGCCTAGGAAACTCCTTATATGGTATCAGTCAGCACCTTTGCACAGCCTATTCCACTGTGCCCTGTACCTTCCCCTACCTCCATTGCTTATGTGCTGGAATGTATGTCCCTATATGCTAATTAGGTATCAGCAAGCAACCTTGTACATCCAATCCCCTTAGGACCCTCAACTGCTTATAAACCCATTTCCCTATTGATTAAAGAGAACCATTCACAGAGTCTGTCTCCTGAGAATGAATCTTATGCGCTCACCATCACAGTTGCCTGGGTGCCTTGGGGGACCAAGGCTACCCCAAGGACACAAGAACCTATAGCTGGCACCTGAACAGGGACCCTATGAGACAGAACAGGATAGGGGAGTGCTCTCCCAGAGGGGCTGGGAGATATTGGCCCACGTGACCTTGCCTCCATGTTTTTGAGGGCTGGCAGGTTTCAGCTTCTTCTTCCATGAGAGAAAGGCAGATTTCTCCTTTCTCCATCAGAGAAGTCCAGGTTTCTCTATACTCCATCAGAGAGAGGCTATTTTTCTCTTTTTTCGCCTTTACTTTGGGTTGGTGTAATAGTCTTGGCTTTTACACTCTTTTTCTATCATGAATAATATTGTCTCCCACCAAAAGGAATCACAGATTCATAGTTTCAGGGATTTCCTTAAAGTTAGGGGAATTAAGCTCTCCCAGAGGGAGGCTAGCTCCTTTTGGGAAGAAGTCCTCCAGGTTGCCCCTGGATGATTTCTGGGGATACATGTGATCCAGACATGTGGCATAGCTTATCTAGCTAGAAAATGAAAAGTTCGGGAAGGAAATTTCCCCTCACTCATTTCTCGTCTCCTTTCACATTTCTCCACTAGGGCAGCAATGAAACTGCAAGCCAGCTTTGCAAGCACTCTAAATCAGCTCGGGTCAAGCAGCAGGCTCACACATGCCCAGACAATGGCACCTCCGCCCGTGCAGGTGCCATGTCTCCCCCTACTTTCCCAGTGGCCCCCAACTGTCCCAGGAGCCCCCTCCCTTCTTTCCTCTTTGGGTAGCCAGACTCGGGCTGGTGGGCCAGCAGTCATCTTGGCCATTACCTCCACATGTACCAGACCAGACCCTGGGTGAATGTCTGGAAACAGGGTGGGGATGAGGCAGGGAAGGGCTGACCTCCGCCCAGCCACTGCAGTGCCTGCACCATGAAGCAGAAAGAAAAAAACAAAAAACCACATTTAACTAAAGCCTATGGTAAACTGAAGTTTTATGTAAACAATGCCATATTTTGTTACAAATCATAAATATAATTACTGAATTTATGTTCTAGGTCAACTTCAACTTACATAGAGGATTATTGTAAATAACAAAATTCTCTCTGAGGTGGTGACATAATTTGTCAGGTTTTTAAAATTAAAAACAAAAGATAGTAATGTCCTGTTACTTAAAAGGAGGAAGCAAGCCGGGTGTGGAGGTGTATGCCTTTAATCCCAACCCTTGGGAGGCAGACATAGGAGGGTCACTGTGAGTTGGAAGCCACCCTGAGACTACATACTGAATTCCAGGTCAACCTGAGCTAGAGTGAGACCCTACTTTGAAAAACCAAAAAAAAAAAAAAAAAAAAAAAAGAAAAAGGAGGAGGCAACTGACCTGACTTGTAGGCTAGCCTGCATTCAAGCAAGGAACAAACTTTGCCTTAGTTATTCCTAATAAAATCATTTCCAAGTGTGTTGTAGGTATTGTCATTAAATTAAATTGTCTTTAATCTATACTACTTGCTTCTTTGTCATTGAATAATAGGATTAATCAATTCGTTGTAGTTTCTTTTAATAGTCTTATAAGAAAGATAGTAATTATGGGGTGAGATGAGTTGACTGGAGGAACTGAGAAGGAATTTTTCAATGTTGGGCATAGAAATCTCATTAAAAAGGTTTTTGTGTGGTAGTTAGATCAAAATGTTAAGGTATGTGGATAAAGATGTACGTGTGTAAGAAAGAATTTTCAGGCTAAACCTAAACACCATGCCTAATGTTAAAGATTTTTCAACTCTTTACAAACTTTTAAGAAACAAAATCTGATTTTCAAGCCAAAATATGTTGGTAGCTTTCTTAAGCCTTATCAAATTTATGTCATGGGGAAAACAAAATTGTATTATGTTAATAGAAATTTCTATGGTACATAAAATCAATGGCTACCAGGATTAAGCTAAAAATCACTGGTTGTCAAATGGTGTTTTTTCTTTCAAAACAGATTTGTCAAAGGTGGTATTCAATTTAGCTGACTGTTTTGCCTCAAGTAAGACCAGATTCTGCTGTATTATATGCAAAGTAGCTGTCTCTTTTCTAGCATCTTAAATCCAGTGCTTATAACAAAATTAATTCTTAAGACATATTCCCTAATTTAGGGTACAGTCTCACGCTCAACCAATGGTCCTCATCTGAGAAAAATAATTTCAAGTTCTCTGGCTCTGTTTCCAATGTTCTCTGGGTAATTGGTACCCACACAGTTATCTAAACTAATCAGAGATGTTTACAAACCAGATGTTAAGACTTTATACTGTCTTGTCCTTTCCTGACAATTTCCAGATTAAATTAATTAGTTTGTTTGTAAGGTAAGTGGTGGTGTTTTCAAGACTGATAACAGCTTCTGCCTGTATTTGTAGCTATTAGATAATTAAAGTGTAAGATGTGCCTACCTTCTATGCCTCAGATATGGCTTGTGCTGCCACAGTACAACAAAAATTTAAAGGTTGTACCAAATGATTTTAATAAGCTCTTGTGCCATTCTTTAACTAAATCTATTTCAGTAATCAAATGTGCTCTATATGTGCATACATTTAGGCTGGTGTAACTTCCTTTCTAAGTGTGTTAATCACCTATGTAGAGGCCAAAGACAATTGGAATAATCAGAGCAAAAAGTGCCAATATATTGGCCTTTGCTCCCAGGTCATGAGGCCACTGGAGATGATGGGACACTTCTACACTGGCTCCCTGGTAAGTCACCTGTCTTCCCGAGTAGGGAGGATACAGAAACCCAAACAAAACTGGTGTATAGTCTGAAACAGGAGAGTCACAGTTGAGGAGCAATCAGTCCTCCTGGCTTTCCAAAGAAGGGAAAACTACTTGGCCAGCATGACCCTAACTAATCCTAACAGACAAAAGACACCAGTAAGCTATGGGGCTACTCCTGGGTCCCTAAAGTCTCTTTAGAGAGCCATTAGTGACCTCCAAAATTAATCTTTAATTAGATTTTGGCTATCTGCATGGTCTTAAACACTCAGAGAGAAATGTATAACTAAAGATTAAAAAAAACCTTAAACATAAATGGCCTATTAAGTAATAAAACAAGAGTTTTCCAAGAGGAGAAACATACACAACCTTAAGACATTTTCATCATCTTTATTAGTTCTAATTCTATAATAATAATAACAAAACTACAGATGTCAAAAGGGTTATTTTCAAATCTAAGAATATATAAGTAAGTTCTGCAACCAAAAAAATATATTTTCATAACTGGGACCATCTGTGTCAAGACACCCACTCTCCTGTGGTGTGAAGGGCTAACCACCCCATGCATAAATATTTCCTCTCCCACTTATTGTTCCCCAGAATTGATTGTTTCACAGGTGTATTTCTATGAGAAAAAAGTGGCCTACAAACTTTGCCTGTACCAACTGAAAGAAATTTTCATCCCTCTGCTGGTGGGCCTCATTGTGATGAGAGACCAACAGCCTCGAATGTCTCCAGGGACAATTAAACTCTTTCACAGATGTGGTACTTTAAAATTATCTAGCCTTAGACATCATTACTGCTGAACTTGGGGGGATATATGTGGTCTTGGGAGAAGAATTTTTTTAATGAATCAAATGTTGTTGAACAAGATGTTAAAACTCTCAAAAAACTCCACAGGAGCTGCTTAACCTGCTACAAGCCTGAGGAACATATCACCTGGCTTTCTAACACTTTTGTCACTTGGCTTCTCCCCCTCCTTAGCCCCCTCCTTGCTATAGGAACACTATTCTTTGTAGCCACCTGCCTCATTAAATTTCTCAGACAACAAATAACTAATATTGCTAAGGTTGTTACAAATCAGGTTCTAGTTAGTACACCATCTAGCCCTATCTGAGCCTGTGACAGACTATAAGGATTTCATTAAATATAATGACACCTCCCCATTATATTAAAAAAAAAAGCAAAGGGGGAGCTGTTGGACATAGGCAGGGCCCTGGGTTAAAGCAAATGTAAGCTGTCTGACATGAATGCCCCAGGCTATGGAGAGGTCGCAGCAGCCTGAACTGCCAGTCATATGTCAGTCATATCTTGGGGACCAGACAGGCAGAGGAGCTCCTCCCCCTATTCTTAGGGATTGCAGTGAGCCAGGATCCTCCTCCCCATCCTTGGGGATCGCAGTAAGCCTGGACCCCTAGACAACATCTCAAACCCAAGATCGGCAAGAAGTAAGCCAGTCCCTCTCCATGCACAGGATTCCTTGACATTCAGAGAAGACTTAGGCTTTGCCCATAACCCTGTGGCCTTTGGCCAGTTGCCTAGGAAACTCCTTATATGGTATCAGCCAGCACCTT
>CM070791.1:11273429-11507316 GCA_036346955.1 Dipus sagitta | reverse complement strand
TGGTCAGAGGCCAGAGGCCTCCGCAGTGGAGTGTTTCTGCAATGTCCTTGAAATGGAGATTCCCCAGAAACTTTAGGGAGGAAGGCAGTGATTGAGCAAGCAAGCAACGTTTACAGAAGCAAAGGTTAGCACAGTAGCTGGCTACTTCTCTATCTAAGTCAGGCTTGGGCCTTTTTACTTAAAATGGTTATATTGAAAGGCCAAATATAACCATTTTAAGCAGAAAGGCCCAGACCTGACTTAGAGAACTAGCCCGCTAATGTGCTGACCTCTGCTTCTGTAAACCTTGCTTGCTTGCTCAATCACTGCCTTCCTCCCTAAAGTTTCTGGGGAATCTCCATTTCAAGGACATTGCAGAAACACTCCACTGCGGAGGCCTCTGGCCTCTGACCAACTGCTTAGATAAGAAACTGAGGAATCTCCACTTCAAGGAAGTCCTAAAATACCACTGTTTACTTAGCCCATCACAATGGAGATTACCTCATCTGCGTGGAGTGCCCCTAGCTCCTGCCCCCAACTTTGCCCGCTGAAACCCCAAGCCAATCAGAACTGTTTAAATCAACCAATTATATATCTGTCCCCTACTTCTTTGTTCAAATTCCTATATGAACCCCTTCCCCCAAAAGGGAGGGGCTCTCTCCCTCACTGCCACTGTGCCGGACAGTAAGAATGGAGCCCAGGCCTAGGCGTGCAATAAAGAAACCTGTTGCTTTTACATTCGAGTGTCTCGGCTTCTGTGGTGGTTCACTGGGTGACTCCTGGGTGCCCGGGGGTCTTGGCTCCTGGTCAGGGGACTTGGCACAACAATATTTGGTCTCACACCACTGTCCAGCCACTAAGCAAGGTCACAGAAACCAGATGCAGCATATTACTCCTCCTTGGTCTCTCAAGATAAATGTAGGGCCTCCAGAGACTGCAAGTGAACTTCAGAAACATGTGTCACCTTGTGCCTCTGGTTTACATGGGTCCTGATGAATTGAAACTGGGTCCTTCAGCTTTGAAGGCAAGCACCTTAATGGCTAAGCCATCTCTCCAAATCTCATTTAGTAATTTGAATGCTGTCCAGGCAAGTATGAGGACCTGAGTTTGAATTGCCAGCACTCACATAAAAACTGTGTGTGATGGCAAACATCAGAATGCCAGAACTGGAGAGGCAGAGACAGAAGGATCCCTGGGCTAGCTGGTCAACTAGTCTAGCTGAAACAGTGAGCTCCAGGCTCCTTGAGAGACCTTGTCTCAAAGAATAATGTGAACAGTAATTGAAGATGACACCCAACTTTGACCTCTGGCTGCCACATTTACCTGTACACAGCACCATAAAACACATGTGAGTGCCCATATGCACAGGAACACATACACATGCCAAAATGACAATGAAAAACCCGTTAAGGCACTTGACTGCAAATTCTAAGAACCTAGGTTCAATTCCCCAGTACCCATATAAAGCCAGATGCACAAGGTAGTGAATGTATCTGGAGTTCATTTCAGTGACTGGAGGACCTGGCAAACCCATTCTCTCTCTCTCTCTCTCTCTCTCTCTCTTGCCCTCTCCTTCTCTCCTTCTCTCTATAATAAATAATTTGGTGCACAAGTATCTGGAGTTCGTTTGCTGTGATGGTTACATAGTGAATTCCAGGTCACCTTGGCCTAGAGTGACACCTTACTTCTAAACAACAACAAGAATGTCACCATAAACTGTAAGGAATTTTGTTTGCAGTGTCCAGAGCCCCATTATGTGCATTCTTCCCCTCCACCTGCCAGTAAATTAGAGAAAAAGCCTGTGACAGATGCTTTTCTCAATCTTTCCTATGACCCCATCCTACAGTTTGCCTTCTCCTCTCATTTCCCTTGTCTTCTCAGCCTCCTGTCACACATCCACTGAGATCCACTTCCTACAGGGCCCTTAAGCTACCTCTCCTGAACCCCAAGCTGATTTCCTCCAACTGGAAGGAAGCAATGTCTATGAATAGGGGAGGGAAGGCACATGATGGTGAGGGATTTGGATGTCTAAAGAGAATTAATGAACACAGGCTGACAATGTTGCTGTGGAAATGTACTCAGTGTCCCCTCTTCCTCCCTTGAGCTCTGTTCAAAGGAGGAAGAGAGATTTTTTTCTTCTTTTTTTGCATTAGTATTATATTATCCAGGGGTTTTGCAAGCATAGCTATAAATAGATACCTATTTTTAGGAGCGCGGTCCAAAGAGCTGCTGAGAGCAGCCACTGAAGAGCCTTTCGGGTGATCTTAGGTGTGGGATGGGATGGATGGAAATTAAAGAAAGCTATTCTAGATGGTAAAAAAAAAAAAAAAAAAAAAACTCCCCTCCACATTTAAATTATCTCCACTCAGGATTCTCTTAGGCTTCCTTTCCAGAGCTCTTAAGGATCCTTTCTTGAAGGAGAAATTCAAATGCTCTTTATTTCTGATGGGTTCTTGAAAGAATAGTTAAGGCAACTTTTAAGGCCCTTTTCTTGAAGAAAAAAAGATACATATGTATGTATGTATGTATGTATGTATGTATGTATGTATGTATATTTAGTGCTGGAGGGATGGCTTAGGAGTTAAGGCTCTTACCTACAAGGCCAAAGGACCCAGGTTCAACTCCTCAGGACCCAAGTAAGCCAGATGCACAAGGTGACACATGCATCTGGAGTTCGTTTGCAGTGGCTGAAAGCCCAGGCATACCCAATATGTCTCCCTCTCTCAAGGCAATAAATTAAAAAAATTTAAAAAACATATATTTAGCTATCCACTTTGAGAGAGGAAGAGAGAAGGAAGGGGATGCAGATAGAGAATGGGTATGCCAGGGTATCTAGCTACTCCAAACAAACTCCAGATGCATGTGCCCCCTTGTGCATCTGATTTATGTGGGTATTAGAGAATTGAACCTAGGTCCTCAGGCTTTGCAGGCAAATGCCTTAACCACTAAGGTATCTCTCCTGCCCTACAAGGCCCTATTCTTTTTTAAAAATATTTTTATTTATTTATTTGAGAGTAAAAAGGCCCAAGCCTGACTTAGATAGAGAAGTAGCCAGCTACTGTGCTAACCTTTGCTTCTGTAAACGTTGCTTGCTTGCTCAATCGCTGCCTTTCCCCCTAAAGTTTCTGAGGAATCTCCACTTCAAAAACATTCCAGAAACATTCCAAGCAGGGGCCCTCCAGCTTCCGACCACCTGCTTAAATAAGAAACTGAGGAATCTCCAGGGACATTCCAGATGTACCACTGCTTGTTTAGGGGATCACAATGGAGATTACCTTATCTGCCTGGAGTGCCCCTGGCTCCTGCCCTCAACTCTAGCTCCTGCCCCCAACTTTGCTCCCCAAAACCCCAAGCCAAACAGAACTGTTTAAATCAACCAATAATGTAGCTATCCCCTACTTCTTTGTTGGAATTCCTATATGAACCCCTTCCCCCAAAAGAGAGGGGCTCTCTCCCTCACTACCGCTGTGCTGGACTGTGTGGACAGAGCCCAGGGCTAGGCTTGCAATAAAGAAACCTGTTGCATTTACATTTGAGTGTCTTGGCTTTTCTGGGTGACTCCTGGGTGGCTGGGGGTCTTGGCTCCTGGTCAGGGGTCATGGCACAACAGTCTGAGTGAGTTCATAATCCCATAACTAACTGAAAGGCTCTTAGGTGGCTGCTCTCAGCAGCTCTTAGGACCATACTCTTAAAAAGAGGTTTCTATTTATGCTTGCAAAACCCCTGGATCATATAATACTTATGCAAAAAAAGAAAAAAAAAATCTCCCCTCCTCCTTTGAACAGAGCTCAAGTGAGGAGGAGGGGACAATGAGTACATTTCCACAGTTACATTGTCAGCCTGTGTTCATTAATTCCCTATAGGCATGCAAATCCCCCACTTTCATGAGCCTCCCCTCCCCTATTCATTGAGATTCCTTCCTTTTCAGTTGGAGGAAATCAGCTTGGGGTTTAGGAGAGGCAGTTTAAGGGACCTGTAGGAAGTGGCTCTGAGTGGATGTGTGACAGGAGGCTGAGAAGACAGGGGAAATGAGAGGAGAAGGCAAACTGTAAGATGGGATCATAGGAAAGTTTGAGAAAAGCATCTGTCACAGGTTTTTTTCTCTCATTTATTGGCAGGTGGAGGGGATGAACACACAGAATGGGGCTCTGGACACTGCAAACAAAGTTTCTTTCAGCTTATGGTGACATTATTTTAGTTGTTGTTTAGAAGTAGGATCTCACTCTAGGCCAAGGTGACCTGGAATTCACTATGTAACCTTAGGCTGGCCTTGAACTCAGGGAGATCCTCCTACTTCTGCCTCCCAAGTGCTAGGATTAAAAGTGTGTGCCACCATGCTCTCTGCACCTGTATAGTGACATTTTTTTTTGAGAGAGAGAGACAGAGAAAAAACAGAGAGAGAGAGAGAAAGAGAGAAATACAATGGTCACACCAGGACCTCCTGTCTCTGCAAACGAACTCCAGATGCATGTGCGCCAAATTATTTACTAAAGGAGAGAGGGAGAGAGAGAGAGAGAGAGAGAGAGAGAGAGAGAGAGAGAGAAAGAATGGGTTTGTCAGGTCCTCCAGTCACTGAAATGAACTCCAGATACATTCACTACCTTGTGCATCTGTCTTCATGTGGGTACTGGGGAATTGAACCTATGTCCTTAGACTTTGCAGCCAAGTGCCTTAACAGGTTTTTTATTGTCATTTTTGGCATGTGTATGTGTTCCTATGCATGTGGGCACTCACGTGTGTTTTATGGTGCTGTGTACAGGTAAATGTGGCAGCCAGAGGTCAAAGTTAGGTGTCGTCTTCAATTACTGTCCACATTATTCTTTGAGACAAGGTCTCTCATGGAGCCTGGAACTCACTGATTCAGCTAGAATAATTGACCAACTAGCCCAGGGATCCTTCTGTCTCTACCTCTCCAGTTCTGGCATTCTGATATTTGCCATCACACACAGTTTTTATGTGAGTGCTGGCAATTCAAACTCAGGTCCTCATACTTGCCTGGACAGCATTCAAATTACTAAATGAGATTTGGAGAGATGGCTTAGCCATTAAGGTGCTTGCCTGGAAAGCTGAAGGACCCAGTTTCAATTTGTCAGGACCCATGTAAACCAGAGGCACAAGGTGACACATGTGTCTGAAGTTCACTTGCAGTCACTGGAGACCCTGGTGTGTCCCCCCTTCCTCTTTCTACCAAATAAATAAATAAGTAAAATTACAAAGAGATACATTTGTATCTCTTACCCATCTTTGATTTGTTTGTGGATCACATAAGGCTGTGAAATGAAGAATTATGATCATTCCTGTTGTCTGCAGCTTACATTTGTCTGAGTGAGTTCATAATCCTATTACATACTTCAAAATGCTCCTTATGATTAGAAATTAGGACACACCAATGGTGAATTTCAACCTCCTGGACTGTGAGAAATAAATGTGTGTCCTTTAAGTGACTTCCAGTTATGTGTGTGGTCCTTTGTGTTGGCCCAAAGAGCAGGCTGAGGTGTGGATTATCTTAAAACAATACATCACAGTGCACACATGGAAATGATTATCCAGTGGTCAATTCAAAAGCTCAAGGAAGGGGCTGAAGAGATGGCCCAGTGTTTAAGATGCTTGCTTGCAAAGCCTAAGTACCCAGGTTCAAATCCCCAGTACCCACTTAAGCCAGATTCACAAGTTGGCACATGCATCTAGAGTTTCTTTGCAGTGGCTAGAGACCATGGTATGCCCATTGTCTACCCACATCCCCTTCCTTCCCTCTCTCTCTCTCTCTCTCTCAAAGTGGATAGGTAAATATATATATATTTAATTGTTTTATTTCTTTCTTTCAGAGAGTTAGAGAGATTGGGTATGCCTGGGATTTCAGCCACTGCAAACGAACTCCAGATGCATTTGTCACCTTGTGCATCTGACTTACTTGGGTTCTGAGGAGGTGAACCTGGGTCCTTTGGCCTTGTAGTCAAGTGCATTAACTGCTAAGCCATCTCTCCTGCCCTAAATATATATACAAACATAGATACATACATATATATATATATATATATATATATATATATATATATATATATGTTTATTTTTCTAGGAAAGGACCTTGTAAAGTTGCCTTAACTATTCTTTCATTAACCCATCAGAAATAGACAGCATTTGAATTTGTCTTTCAAGAAAGGATCCTTAAAGGCTATGGAAAGGAAGGCTGAGAGTCCTGACAGGATATAATTTAAATGTGGAGTGGAAAAATATTATTTACCATCTAGCTTTCTTAAATTTCCATCCATCCCATCCCACAACTAAGGTCACCTGAAAGGCTCTTAAGTGGCTGCAGTACTTAAGATTCTTTGCTTGCAAAACCTAAGTACCCAGGTGAAGGACTCAGGAACCAGATAGACGCCATGACAAGCTTCAGAGTCCTCAGTAGGCCTAAGTTTCTGTTTCCCAGCAAGATCTCCAGTAAGGGTGAGTTTAACAGTTACTGGAAACATCATGCCATGCATTCCTGTAGTCATAGATAAGCTCAATTCCCCTAGCCCCAGCCTGCCAACTTTGCCCACCAAAATCCTAAACCAACCAGAAGAGTACACTGTTTAAATCAACCAATCATGTACCCATCCCTTTCTTCTATGTTCAAATCCCTATGCAAACCCTACCCTCCCACTACTTGGGGCTCTTGTACAGATCCACTGAGTTGGTGAAGTCAAGAGACCGAGCTTAAGCCTGAAATAAAGCTCCTTGCCCTTGCATATGTGTTTGGTTCTCCTTGGTGGTCACTGGGGATGCTGAGAACTGGGCATAACATTTTGGGGCTTGTCCTGGATCTCTTTAGAGACTGCTGAGGACCACCAACATGTGGAGCTCAGGTCACCGGCTGGTAAGTGTGCTTCTGTGTTTTGTCTTTCCTGAAAACCTGTCCTTCATTCTTCTGTTCATTAGAAAATTGTGGCTGGGGTGGATGTGCCCCTGGAGGCCACTCTGTTTGGAAGGCGGGTCCTGGGTGCCCCAGGCCTGCCAGGCGGGGATTTCATCTCCCCATCTGTAGAGACAACGCGGATTGCTACCGCGGAACTGCGCATTAGGTAAAGGATATAAAGCAATTATTGGAGAAATAACAAATTCTTGTCTTCTAAAAAATTCCCATAATTTATTAGATGAAAGAATGATATTCATATTGTCCACTGAAAGAAACCAAGACCTGCTGTATAGGTTCACTCAATTGAAATAATAATTCTAATTTTTCTTTAGTAAGTGGAAATACAATAGTAACACAATTGTATCCTATCAATGTAATACATCTTTGCCTACCATTAATGATTAATCTAGCTATCATCTATTCATAAGTAGTCAATGTTTTAGGATAAGTATGCCAAGCATAGATCCATTAAAGAGTATTATTTTGTTGAGCTAATATGGCAGTTGGATAATTGAAAGTGTTCAATATTAATAATTTAATAGGATTTTGTAAATTAACTCTATGTAAAAAGGTACTTTTAATATGTTCTTCAGCAAATTCTAATTTTTTTAGCTTCTGTAGTTAATATCCTAGAACTATGCAAATTAGGATCTCCCTTTAATAATGAAAATCAGTGTTGTAATTTATAAGTGGGAATTCCTATAGTTGGCTGCAACCAATTAATGTCACCCAATAGTTTTTGGAAATCATTCAGAGCTTGCAATTTATCAGTTCATAAGGATATTTTCTAAGCATTACATACTGTCTGGTAACAGAAAATCCTAAGTATTTAATTAAGGTATCTCTTTGAATTTTTTCAGGAGCAATCACTAATCCATATGGGCAAAATATTTTAGGAAGGTTTTGTAAAATATCATCTAGCATTTCTATTTGTGGAGCACAAAATAATATATCATCCATATAATGAGCTATATATACCATAGGCCATTTCTTCCTAAGAGGCTTTAAAGCATGATCAACATATATTTGACACATGGTAGGAGAATTCATTATTCCCTGTGGTAATACTTTCCATTGATACCTGGCATGAGGCCCTGTATTATTAACTTGCGGAATAGAAAAGGCAAATTGTTTACAATTGTTTTGTGTGTGTGTACTGGAATAGTGAAAAAACAACCTTGAAGGTCAATTACAAGTACTGGCCAATTTTGAGGTAACAAGTTAGGAGGCGGTACTCCTGGTTGCAAAGCTCCCATAGTCATCATAGTGGCATTAACTCCTCTTAGATCTGTAAGTAATCGCCATTTTCCTGACTTCTTCTTTTTATCAAAAATATAGGTGAGTTCCAGGGTGAAGTAGAAGGTTCTGTATGTCCTTTATTTAATTGTTCTTTAATCAATTCATGTGCTGCTTCTAAATTACCTTTGATAATGGCCATTGTTCAATCCACAAGGGTTCATCACTTTTGCATAATATTTTTAAGGGTTCCATCTATAATATTATTAAAAATGTATATGAGCATCCCATTGCTCCATTACATCTCGGCCAAGTATACTTACAGGAATATCTAAAACATAAGGTTTAATAATAGCTCTTTGGCCATCTTTGGTAGCTAAAGTAACAAAGGAAGAGCTTTGTTCTATGGTTTTTACTGGGGCAGAACTTACTCCTCTAATATTACAAGGAATAGTAATAATAGGTAAACGTGATGGCCAAAATGTTTTTTGAATAATGGTTATATCAGATCCGATATCCATCATTCCTGTATAAGCTTTATCATTAAGATAAAATGAAATTAATGGTTGTTTATTACCAATTTGCATAGTCCAATACACCTTTTGAAATTCAGTGCTACCAAATCCTCCTTGTTGAATATTATCAGAACTTCCTATTGATATGTGGGGTAGAAGTAACAATTGAGCAATATGATCCCCTATTTTGATTTCATAATCTATAACAGAAGTCATCATAATTTGTATTTCCCCCTGATAGTCACTATCTATAATTCCTAAGTGAACAATAATTCCTTTAGAAGTTAAGCTAGATCTACCTGTTAATCATCCAAATGTACCATCAGGTAGTGGTCCATATATCCCTGTCTTTACTCTCTGTGGTATAGGTCCAGCTCGTAACACAAACTTCTCTATGGCTGGTATGTCCACTACAGCACTTGCAGTAGTTGCTGGCTGAAGGGAAAAAATGGTGGGGTAGCCTCGTTCATTTGTCTGGGGCCATGAGGCTCCCCCATATCAGAGTTTCCAGACATGTTATATGCATTCATAGTTTTGTTTAATGCATTTCCAAATTTATCTGACTTAGATTTACATTCCCTAGCCAAATGCTTTCCTCTTTTACACTTTGGTCAAATGCCAGGACTTTTATGAGGAGTATTATTACCTATTTTTATTTTTGGACAGTTCTTTTTCATATGACCTAAAGCCCCACATCCAAAACATTTTAATCTCTCCTTTGTTTGTTGTAACTTGTTATATGTAGCAGCCATGGTTTCAGCAAATAACTGCATCTTGCGAGATTTAGACAAAAGATCTTTACAAGCACGAAGGTACTTATTAATATCTCCTGTTTCTTTTACTGGTAGAATAGCCCTCTTACAATCCTCATTAGCATTTTCATAAGCCAGCATTTTTAGTAATTGTTTTCTTACATCTTCCCCTAACACTGTTCTATCAATAACTTTGTTTAATCTATCTACAAAATCTACATAAGATTCATTAGGGTTTTGAATTACTTTAGTCCATGACCCATAATGTTCACCAGCAGGTTTTATGTGATCCCATGCATTTAAAGCTGTTTCTCCCAATTGCTCATGAATCTGTTCTGGAGCATTAATTTGTTGATCAATGGTATCACATTGACCTGTACCAGATAACATAGGGTATGTGATAGCTCTCACCACAGGATTCTGACTCTGTGCATTTTCTGGAGCTTGATCAGCAGAAAAGTCCATGTACCACATTTGCCATTGTAAATATTCAGTGTCTTTTAATAAAGCTCTAGCTACAATTTTCCAATCCTCAGGAGCCCAATTATTATAGGGCAACATAACTTGATCCTGACATTTTTTTCTCAATTTTAACAATTTTCTCCATCATTTCAGATAATATACTTCCTATACCTTTATCTGTTGAGGCAACTTCAGAAATATCAGGAGGGGGAGGTACAAAAGGTTCTGCAGTCATTAATTGTGTTTCATCTGCAGAAATTAATTGCTTCATGTTATTATCTAAATCCAACTCTCTAACGGAAGGAGAGGCTTCCTTTTTCAAGTCAGCTATTAAATTTTCTTCATTCATAGCCTTGAAAATTGTATAAGTAAAAGCCCATATGGACCAAAATCACACGGGAATTTTTTTCCCCTTGCCTGACAGCCTTTTCCACATTTCTCTTTACTTGCTGCTAGTTCTCTGGATCTAATGTCCCTTCTTCAGGAAACCAAGGATCATATTCTTGTATAACATTTAAGCATTGCTCTAAATCAGAAGAAGATACATGAGCACCATGATCCTTTAATAACTGCTTTAGCACAGAAAAATAAGGAGTAGATTTAGCTTGTTCCATTACCCTGTAATAAAAGTTTTTATTCACCCTTCCTAAGTATCTGTCTTCAGGGTCCCTGTTCAGGCGCCAAGTGTCAATGTCTAGTGCATTGGGGTCCCTGGGTAAGGGTCTCGATGAAATCAGGACACAGGGATGCAGAGAAGCTAAATCAAATGCAATTGCAACTGCATACTTTATTTATAGCACTGTTTGTTTTGTACAGAAAGTAATCATGAAAGAAAGTCACTTCATACACACCAGGTGTTGTTTTTTAAAACAGTTTTGCTAGTGCACACAATAATTGAGAGCTAGTATAACTTCTTTCTTAATAATATTGAACAAAGCAGTGATGGTTTATGTTCCTAATTAAACTTCAAAGTAACTCAGCAAACACCTTTATCTAAGCAGAAACCACATTCTCAAGAGGCCTGAGCATAGGCAAAACATTCAGTCTTGTGGCCAAGAAGTATGCTTCTTGTTGATTTCAGTTTGCTGAAGTCCCATGACCTCAGTTCCCCCTGCTCCAAGGACACTCTGAGAATTGATTCTCATGCTTAGCCCATCTGAATTTCCTCATCCCTGCTTAAAATCTTGGAGCTCTCTGAACCTGAAAGTTCAGAGAAGTACATCTTGTAAGCTAATGTCATGACTGGCAGCAAGGAGGGGATTGTCTGAAGGACATGTCCATGATGAAAGGTGGAGCATCATGTGCACAGTGCCAATGCACTTGAAGAAAGCAGTAGGGCTCCATGCACCCCCACATCTCAGAGGATTTTATCTTTAGAAACAGAAGCAGGGCTCCTGTGCTTCCCAACTTTCTGGGATCCTCAGCTGTACTTATTTCCTGGGACATGATGCACAAAGTGGCACATGCATCTGGAGTTCATTTGTTGTGGCTGAAACTCTGGCATGCCCATTCTCTCTCTCTCAAATGAAAAAAAAAAAAAAAAAAAAGGAAAGAAAGAAATATTTAAAAGATTATCTGAAGACCATTATCATTAAAATTAAAAGATAACCATTTAAAATATTGACAAGAACATATGATGCTTGGCTTTCTAGGCCGGGGGTACCTCACTTAGTATAATTTTTTCCACATCCATTGATTTTCCTGAAAATTTCATAACTTCATTTTTCTTTATCGCTGAGTTGAACTCCATTGTATAAATGTGCCATATCTTCATTATCCACTCATCAGGTGAGGGACATCTAGGCTGGTTCCATTTCCCAGCTATTGTGGTAACCCAGGCCCAGAAAGCTAAGCCTCGCATGTTCTCTCTCATATGTGGATCCTAGCTACAGATGATTGGGCTTCTGTGTGAGAAGGAAAAACTCAGTAGCAGAGGCCAGTAAGCTAAAAAAGAGATATAAAGGGAAGAGAAAGGAAGGGATGGGGGTACTTAATAGGATGGTATTGTACATATGTAAGTAGAATAGATTAATGGGGGTGAAAATGCCCAAAGTGCAGTCAGGGGAAGAGGTTGAGTAAAGGAAAGGTGGAGGGAGGGCTTATCAAAATCTAAGAGGATATAAATAAATCATGTGGAATCCTCTGGATTTGGACAATGGAACACCCAGGAGCCATAGATTGTTGCTAGAAAATTTTCAGTGCCAGGGATGGGATACCTTCCAGTGAGTTGTTGGCCTGGGAGGTCCCTGATGCCCCCAAAACATTATAGGCCATTGATGAAGCCTTTGGTTTCCCACCAGGAATAGATGGTAAGACCCCATTGCTGAAAACTCCACATACTTGGGCTGCAAGGTCACTGAGAAATCCTGCTGGAACTGAGCTGAGAACCTCCTCCATGTACACCAGCTGACAGAAATCTGGAAGAAACCATTCTATATGCATTTCAATGGCAGAAAGAGAAATCGCCATTGAAGATACTCAACATTGGACACTGCAAGCCTTATATATTATCTAACCAGGCCAAATGAGCCAATGGGTGCAATAGTGGCACGTTTATCATGGTGGAAACCAACTGCCTTCTAAATGGACTGGAGGCCTGCTCCATGGGAGGGAATACATCCCTGATACTGAAAACTTAAGACAGGGGTTGTCATGAGCCCTAGGGGTGTAACATCTGCTGCTGTCTGACTAAATGTATATACTATCCTTAATCAAACTGCCCAGTAAGCACTTCTCTTATGTTCATACCCTTATTTTAATGCTACTCTCACTTTTGGTAGAGAATCTTCTCTTTTCAGATGGCAGTAACCTTGGGATGACTCAGAAGGTATCATGGTGCTGGAAAGATGTGACCGGAGTATTCAGTACTGTAGTATCCTGATCACACCTTCCAAGGCTCAGGGTCTAATGCGGAAGAGGTGGTGGAAAGAATGTAAGAGCCAAAGGAAGTGTAGGACTCCTTACAATGTGCTCCCTCCAAACATAAAATGGCCTGGATATCCATGACCTCACAGTCCTTACACTACCTACACAAGACTGTTATAACAGGAAGAAAAGATCATGACAACAAAACAAAAAAGAGACTGATTGAGAAGGGGAGAGGATATGATGGAGACTGGAATTTCAAAAGGGAAAGTGGGGAGAGGGAGTGTATTACCATGGGATGTTTTTTATAATCATGGAAGATGTTAATAAAATTTGGAAAAATGAAATAAAATACTGACAAGTCCTACAAAGTTTCTAGCAATGTGCTGTATAAGAAGACCCTCATAGTACAGCCTGCCTCTGCCTAGAGAAGGAGAGTAAGATAGACAGAGGCCTTGCCTCACCCATCAGGAGATGCCCAAATGACTCTTGAGAATGTGGCCTAAGGATAACTTGGTCATTCCTCCTAAGTAAGCACCCTGCATGAAAATGGTGTCCCCTGGTGACATTGCCCTCCACCCCCACCACCTTCCTTGCAGTGCCTTCCTTTGTGTCCAAGGCTGACCATAGTTTCTTGTTGATAAGGTCTTCAGCTACAGAGCATGTCCAAGTGGAAAAGATGTAGAGGTCTCCTACCATGCCCTAAAAATCTGGCCTGTTCATGCACAGACCAAGACTGGTCAACATTTAAAATTTTTATTTATGTTTGTTATTTATGAGAGAGGGAGAAAGAGTGAGAGGGGGAGAGGGAGGGAGAAATAGAGAATTACCACTCCAGGGCCTTAGCTACTGCAAACAAACTTCAGACACATGCACCACCTTTTGTGCATGTGCAGTCTGTGCACAGGAATCACTTGGTGTATTTGGCTTAAGTGGGATCTGGGAAGTTAACCTTGGTCCTTTGGCTTCATAGACAGGTGCCTTAACCGCTAAGCCATCTCGGTAGCCAGAATTTATTTTTGTAAACGTAAGAACAGTAAGTAAAATCTTTTCATGTTCTGTTGATCCATATTTTTGCCAGCCTTTGGTCATGTAAGTCTTCCAAAGGTCTGCAGAGTAATAAGCTTCAGTGGCATGCAATTTGAATTTGAATTTCTATGATTAATAATAATGTTGAACAACTGGATTGTTTTTCAAGTTAGGGTCTCACTCTAGTCCAGGCTGACCTGGAAATAACTCTGTAGTTCCAGGCTGGCCTCAAGCTTATAGTGATCCTCCAACTCTGCCTCCTAAGTTCTGAAATAAAATCACCACTATTGGTGAACTCCTGAGTTATTCTCCTCTTCCTCCTCCTCCCTCCTTTTTCCTCTTTCTGTTTCTTCTTTTCCATCTCTTGTTTTCCTCCTCATGTGGCTTCTTCTGCTCGTTGTCCTCCACCTTTTTTCTTCCGCTGATGGCTTTATTTGGACACTGGGGAATCAGACCTGGGTCTTTAGGTTTTAATTTGCATTTCCTTGATGATTAGGGATGGTGAACATTTGCTTAAATGTGTGTTTGCCATTTGTATTTCTTCCTCTGTAAACTCCCTGTTCAGTTCTCTGCCCCACTTTGTGAGTGGGTTGTTTGACTTTTTTTTTCTTTATTAGTTAGTTTTGTATTCACCAAATACAGTCAGTTTGGTACAATTATTAGGCTCATCCGTGACCCACCCCCTCCCATTGGGCCCTCCTTGTTGAGGTATATGGGTCATGCATTGTGGAGTTAGCCCACAGTTATGGGTAAGATAAATGTCTCTGCATATCATGACCCAACATGTAGCTCTGACATGCTTTCCACCCACTGTTCCCCAAAATTTTCCTGAGCCATGTTGGGTTCATTTTTGGTCTGCTTCAGTGATGAGGTGTTGGGGGCCTCTGAGGCTCTGGCTCTCTTGTTTGGTAGGAGTTGATTTTACTCTGTGCTGATCTCCTTCCCCCTTGTGCTTGTATCCGGTTCATCAGGAAAACAGCCCCGTTGCTTGTTTCTCCAATTTTTCTTAGTTTCAGCGGGGATACTTTGGAGGTATGATGGGGTAGCACTCTCCTTAGGATCTACATCTATCTGAAAAAGAGAAGCAGATTCTCCAACGGAGAGTAAGTTAGCACCAGGAAAAAGAGATAACCCTGAACTTTTGTACACAGAATTTAATAGGTGTAGGCCCTCTTGTAGCCCATGATTGATGGTAGCTTGATATTGGTGAGTGGGCTTATGTTTGGATATAGTTCTGACTTGTTTCCCAGCTCCAGCTATGGGTCCCATACCACTGTGGAGATCAGTTAGCCAAATTAAGAGCAATTGGTTCCCCACCGTGGCTGTGTGCCACTATTGCACTTGTGTGGGCATCACAACAAGTTATTTGCTGCTAAGTATGTTAGACCATGAGTTGTTTCGACAGATATTGGTCATTTTCCCCCAGTCACCCATGTAGCACCTCCTTGCACTAGACGCACTGACTGTCTGGGGACTGACTGTTCCAACTTCCAGCCATGGCATTCTATTTTGCATGTCAACCACATAAGGTGTCTTCATCAGTAGGGTCTTAGACTAACCTTTGGTGGGTCATCAAGTACTCTGACAGAAATCTGTCTGTCTTTTAGGAAACCTTGTAGGTCTCTCTGATCAAAAGGTCATTGTGGATGATAGCCCCATGCTGGCACTGGGAGTTACAGGTCAGTGCCCGCTAAGAAAATGAGGAAAAAGATAACTAATATACAAGAGTTATAGAGAAGAGAGAGGGAGAAGGAGAGGGAGAAGGAGGGAGGGAAGATGTAGAAGATTAAGGTTAGTCATGATCCTACCCTCTCCAGTGTCTTGTGCTTCAGGTGTTCCCTGTAAGGGCCTGGTGAAGGATCAGCCATTTGGTCTGCCATTTAGTAAGTTGAATTTAATGGTACCATTGCCATTAGGGTCTAGATTTGTGTTTCCCACCCCTTTGATTCATACCCCTCCATCCCCTTCCATCCTAGTGTCTAGTCCACGAGATGCTTGCAGGATATGTAAGGTATCTTGGGTAGATTCAGGTTAGGTGCTGTAGATGAGTGAGACTATGTGGCGATTTTTTTTCTGTGATTGGGTAAGTTCACACAATGATCTGTTCCAGTTTCAACCGTTTTTCCTCAAATTTTATTGTGTCATTTTTTCTTACTGCTGTATAGAATTCCATTGTGTATCTATACCACATCTTAGTTATCCATTCTTCTAGTGATGGGCATCTGGGTTGATTCCAGCTTTTAGCTATTACAAATTGAGCCGCTACAAACATGGTTGAGCAAATCTCTCTAGCCTGTGGTTTGAAGGTTTTAGGGTAGATGCCCTGTAAGGGAATAACTGGGTCTGTTGGTATCTCTATACTCAGCGTTCTCAGATGTCTCCATATTGCTTTCCAAAGTGGTTGTACCATCCTACATTCCCACCAACAGTGGATGAGTGTTCCTACTTCTCCACATCCTCGCCAGCATTTATTTTTATTTGATTTTTTGATGTTTGCTATACTTATTGGGGTAAGGTGGTATCTCATAGTTGTTTTAATTTGCATTTCTCTGATGCTTAGGGATGATGAACATTTTCTTAAGTGTACGTTTGCCATTTGTATTTCTTCCTCTGTGAACTGCCTGTTCAGCTTTTTGCCCCATTTTGTGAGTGGCGTGTTTGACTTCTTACTGTTTAGATTTTTGAGTTGTTTGTAGATTCTAGAGATTAGGGCTCTATCAGCTGGATAACCCGCAAATATTTTCTCCCATTCTGTGGGTAATCAATTGGCTTTATTTATTGTATGCTTGTCTGTAAAGAAAGTCTTCAGCTTCATGTGATCCCATTGGCTGAGTGATGGTCTTTGATACATTTGGACTTGAGTGTACTGCATGGTGAAATGTGTGGGTCAAGTTTCAGTTTCCTGCATATGGTTATTGAGTTTTTCCAGCAACATTTGTTGAAGATGCTGTCTTTTTTCCAACATATATTGTTTGGGCCTTTATCGAATATCAAGTAGGTGTAGTTGCTTGACCCAAAGTCCGGGTCCTGAAGTCTATTGCATTGGTCTATACTCCTGTTTTTATGCCATAACCATTCTGTTTTTATTACTCTGACTTTGTAATATAGCTTTAGATCAGGTATGGTGATGCCTCCAGAGGTATTTCTTTAGCTGAGGATATGTTTGGATATGCGAGGCCTTCTGCCTTTTCATATGAAATTTGAGATCATTTTTTCTATCTCTGTGAAGAACCCTGTAGGGATTTTAATAGGAATTGCATTAAACCTGTATATTGCCTTTGGTAAGATTGTCATCTACACAATGTCAATTCTGCCTATCTGGGAACATGGGAGGGCTTTCCATTTTCTCAAGTCCTCCTCAATTTCTTTTTTGAGTGTTTTTATGTTCTCATTGTATACATCTTTCACTTCCTTAGTTAACGTTATTCCAAGGTATTTTATTTATTTATTTTTTTGTTGCTATTGAAAATGGGACTATGTCCCTTATTTCTTTCTCTGTATCTTTGTCATTTGCATATAAGAAGGCTACTAATTTTTGTGCATTGATTTTGTATCCTGCTCCTTTGCTGTAGGAGTTAATCACCTTCAGGAGTTTTGGGATGGAGTCTCTCGGGTCTCTTACATATACAATCATGTCATCAGTGAATAAAGCTAGCTTAACTTCTTCCTTTCCAAATTGTATCCATTTTATTTCCTTCTCCTGTCTTATTGCTTGAGCTAGGAATTCCTGTACTATACTGAAAAGCAGACGTGAGAGTGGACAATGGTGTCTTATTCCTGATCTTAATGGGAATTCCTCCAGTCTCTCTCCATTAAGTGTTATTTGGGCCTTCGGAGCATTGTATATTGCCTTTATAAGGTTAAGATATGAACCAACCATGCCAATTCTCTCCAAAGTTTTGATCATGAAGTGATGTTGTATCTTGTCAAAGGCCTTTTCTGCATCTATCGAAATGATCATGTGGTTTTTATGTTTAATCTGGTTTATGTGGTGTATTACATTGACAGATTTCCGTATGATGAAGTACCCCTGTGTTCCTGGGTTGAATCCCCCTTGGTCAAGGTGGATAATGCTTTTGATGTGTTGTTGGATTCAGTTTGCAAGGATTTTGTTTAGGATCTTTGCATCTAAATTCGTCAGGGAAATGGGCCGGTAGTTTTCTTTTCTTGTGGCATCTCTGCCTGGTTTTGGAATTAGGGTGATGCTAGCTTCATAAAAGGAGTTCGGTAGCTTTCCCTGTTCACCAATTGTGTGGCACAGTTTGAGGAAGATTGGTTTGAGTTCTTCCATGGAGGTTTGATAGAATTCAGCCTAGAAGCCTTCTGGTCCTGGACTCTTCTTTTTTGGGAGGTTTTTTTTATTACTTTTTCAATCTCCATGAGTGGGATGGTTGATTGAAGTATTAATCTACTCTGTGTTTATGTTTGGTAGATGGTATGCGTCCAAGAATTTATCCATCTGCTCCACATTATCCAGTTTTGTGTAGTAGAGGTTTTTGAAAGAAGTCCTGATGATTCTCCCAATTTCACTTATGTCTGTTGTGATCACTCCTTTTTCATTTTGAATTTTGTTAATTTAAAGCTTCACCTTTTTTTGCTTGATCAGATTGGCCAGGGGTTTGTCAATCTTGTTTATTTTTTCAAAGAATCAGCTCTTTGTTTTGTCAATTGTCTTAATTGTTTCCTTCATTTCCAATTCATTGATTTCTGCTCTGGTTTTAATTATTTCTTTCCTTCTGGAGCTCTTTGGTTGGATTTTTCTTCTTTTTCCAGTGCCTTTAGGTGGATGGTTAGGTCATTGATTTGGGACCTTTCTGTCTTTTTCATGAAGGCATTGAGTGCTATGAATTTTCCCCTGAGGACTGCCTTCATTGTGTCCCATAAGTTTTCGTACAATGTGTTCTCATTGTCATTCAATTTCAGAAATTTTGCAATTTCATTTTTTATTTCATCCACTAGCCATTTATTGTTTAAATGTGTGCAGTTCAGTTTCCATGTGCCGTTGGGATTCTTGGTGGGTCTTTTGTTGTTGACTTCTAGCAATATAGCATTGTGATCTGATATCATGCATGGAATTATGCCAATCTTCCTAAATATTTGAAGGCAGTCTTTGTGGCCCAGTATATGGTCGATTTTAGAGAATGTTCCATGGGCTGCTGAGAAGAATGTGTAATCTGTGGATTTGGGAGGGAAAGTTCTGTAGATGTCCGTTAGGTCTAAGTGATCTATGGTTTTGTTGAGCTCTCTTACTTCCCTGTTGAGTTTCTGTTTGGATGATCTGTCTATTACTCATAATGGTGTATTGAAGTTACCAGCTATGATGGTGTTTGTGGTTATTTCTGTTTTATTGTCAAGTAGGTTTTGTTTTATGAACTGTTGTGCCCTTGTGTTTGGTGCATACAGATTTATGACTGTAATCTCCTCTTTATGGATCGTTCCCTTGATAAGTAGGAAGTGGCCTTCTTTGTCCTTTTTGATTATTTTTGCTTTGAAGTCTATTTTATCTGATATTAATATAGCTACACCTGCTTGTTTCTTATTCCCATTTGCTTGGAATACTGTTTTCCACCCTTTCACCCAGAAGAGGTGTCTGTCTTTAGTCGTGAGGTGGGTTTCTTGAAGGCAACAGATTGAGGGGTCTAATTTTTTGATCCATCCTGTTAGCTTGTGTCTCTTGATGGGTGAATTAAGGCCATTAATATTTAGGGTAATGACTGTGAGATTTGATTTGATCCCTGCCATATTGTGATGGTAAATGTGGGTTGGTGTTTTCATGGATGTTGAAGTTTTTTGTGCCTACTGTGAGTTTGGTTGTTGTGATCTGCTTCTTGTAGGCAATTGAGTTTGATTATTTGTTTCTTCTCTGTGGAGAATTTCCTGAAATACTCTCTTTAGGTTTGGTTTTGTGTTCAATAATTGTAAAGCTGAGTTTTGTCATGGAATGTTTTTCTTTCACCATCTATTATGAGGGATACTTTTGTTGGGTAGGGTAGTTTGGGTTGGAAGCCATAGGTTCTTAGACTTTGCAGTGTTTCATTCCAGGCCCTTCTAGCTTTCAGGGTTTCAATTCAGAAGTCTGAAGTAATTCTGATGGGGTTATCTTTGAAGGTGGTGTGCTGTTTTTCCCTAGCTGCTTTTAGGATTTTCTCTTTGGTGTCAATGTTTAGAGTCTTAATGATAATATGACTTGGAGAGTTTCTCCTTTGGTCCACTCTGTTTGGAGTTCTATTGGCTTCTTGTATCTTGATGGGCCTTTCTTTTAAGAGACTGGGGAAGTTTCTTCAATTATTTTGTTAAATAAGTTCTCCATGCCTTTGGTCTGAATTTCTTCTCCTTCTGCTATTCCAATGATCCTGATATTAGGACGTTTAAATGTATCCCACAATTCCCTCATGTCCTGTTCACAGGAAATTTTGAACTTACTGAAATTTTTGAACTCTCTAACTGTTTCTACCAACTTGTCTTCCAGATCAGAGTTTCTATCCACCACTTGGCTGACTCTATTCTTGAGAGCTTCTAGAGAGTTTTGGACTTGTTCAGTTAAGTTTGCGTTTTCTACTGCTTTTCTATGTATAATTTCCATCCCTCTGTCAAGCTCCCTTTTTACATCATTTTGTGTTTTTCTTGGTGATTCTTGGAGTTCATCCTTGCATTTCTTTATGTCTTCATTTAGCATGGCCAGCTGATTGTTAAGGTCTTCTTTTTTTTTTTCACTCTCCCTCAAATTTCTTAACTCTCTTTGAACAACTTCCAATTTCTTATCTATTAGTTCTAGTTTAGTGATGGCAGCATCCACTCGATTATCAGTCCTTTGTTCCTTTCCTGCACGTTCTACCGGTAGGTTGGTCAGTGTTGCATTGCTCATAGCTTCAATTTGGTGTTCTGGTCCTATTGTTTCTTCTATGGTTTGTTTAGATGTATTCATTGTGGGACTGGGTGATCTAACTGGATTTTCTTGTATTTGATTTTTCATGTTGTTTCTTTTGTGCTGTGTTCTGCCCATGACAGTGTATGGGCATGTAGGTGGGCATATAAGCCTGGGCTCAAGAACAATGGGAATCTGAGGCAGCCTGGGGCAGTTGCCAAGGAGCCTGGGCTTTGGCTCTCACTTGCCAAAGCTGCCTATCTACTGCCTGGATGGGGTGCCAAAGTTGCCTGAGTTCTCAAGCAGTAATGTGCCAAAGCTGCCTGCATTTGAGCTAGGAGTGATACTGAGGCACCAAGCACTGACGCTGCCCAAACTCTGGCTGGGAACACTGAGACCTGGAAGCAGTCTGCACTCCCCTGCCACAGGACAATGGCAGACGGCCAGCGTGGTAGACAGGTAGGGGATGGCACCTTAGCTGGTGCAAGTAAGAGACACAGTCTGAGCTTGTGTGGCACCTTCTGTGGGACTGGGCTCGCTCAGTAAGTGGGCGAGTGGAAGAAAGTGCGGAGCAGTCTAAGCTTCCGCACGCAGGGAACAATCGGCGCGCGGTGGTAGCAGTGATGGCCAGCGCAGCAGCAGCAGCAGCGGCGGTGCTATGAACACAGCGGTTTGGTATAATTAGCCAGCTTGTCCAGGGGAACCCTGTCTCCCTCTTCAGTGCTGTGTCTAAAGGTAAGCTCTCACATATGCCCAGCATTACATGGATGCTGGGAATCTGAACTCAGCTCCTCATGCTTCATCAGTAAGAGCTTTACTGAGCCAGTCAATTCCCCAACATTTTCCCTAATAATTTGAAGAAGAAAAACTCTCAGATTTCCCACTTACAGGTTATAAGTAACCACTTAGCAATAAACACCTTTTTCCCTAAATCTGCAGCATATTTTGGGTTGTGAAGTGTATTTTGAAGTACTGATGATATATGACCATAACAACTCTTTGCATTTTCTTATGTACTAGTCACTTTACACATGCCCTACAAATTAAAAAAAAAAAAGACCCACAACCTTAGATAGCTGAATAAATAAATGGAATTGTGAAATCCTGTTCCAGTTTCATTTTTAAAAATGTACAACTGTCACTGTACTCATTTACTTTTCAGGTTGGAACTCTTAGATCAATAATGAAAAGCCTTTTCCAAGCTGAATCAGAGAGGCCATAGTTGACACCTCAGGTGCAACAGAGCATACATACCACTTGGGGACACAATCACTGGCTGGAGCATTCTTTGCCCCCTCCCCAGGGGGAATGTTGAGAGTGATGACAAGTGCAGTCTCCAGCACAGTTTTCACCCACAGACATGGAGCAGTGCACAAATCTCCCTTCAGAGTAAAAGTTTCACAGAAATGCAGAGCAGAGCTCACTTCTCGGGATTCTTTATCAATGCTGGTTACACTTGAACGCTGTGATCTGCTGAAGGAATTATCTTTTACATCTGAAATGATGTAAGATGTTGTGAGATTACTCTAATTATAAAATATCATATTATTGGTATAAATTTGGATAAGTAATTAAATCTGTAAAATAACAAAATCCATGACAGTAATTTCCTTTTTAGTAAAAAGCAAAACAATTTCCCTTATGCAAATGGAAGTTCCCTTTTTTCATTGATTAATTAATTAATTAATTTGAAAGACAGAGACAAATAGAAACAGGCAGGTAGAGAGAGACAGGGAGAGAGAGAGAAAATGGGTGTACCAGGGCCTCCAACCACTGCAAATGAACTCCAGATGCATGTGTCCCCTTGTACATCTGGCTTACGTGGGTCCTGGGGAATCGAACCCACATCCTTTAGCTTTGCAGGCAAGTGCCTTAACTCCAGCACAGGAAGTTCCCTTTTATTTAAATATGAAATGCAAATGAATAAATAGTTTTTAGCACTGAGCACTTGACCTCTTGCATTTGGATGTTTTCTTTTCTAATTCTATTTTTATCTCCTTTCTGTCTCTCCATGCTAACTCTTCCTTTTGTAACACAATTCATGATTGAGTAAAACTACAGAAGTGACAATCTTTTCAATTTTATGCATATGAAATGTATTTATATATACCGGAATGAAGGCCTTCTTCTATTTTTCAATCATATAAAACCACATTTAAACACCTTAAAACCACAAAACCTTCACTTATATTTTCCTTGAACATAATCACCATTCATCTAAAGCCCTTTTCTTCAAAATGTGTAAATGGTCCCTGGATCACAATTGATTGCAGGTTTCTTCCCTTTACTCAGCTCTGTCTGTAATAAAACATATTTTAAGTTACACTAATAAACCTTCATTCTCCAGTTATTTTCTTTGTGGACAATCCCAGCCTCTCTCAAGCCTTGGCTTTGTGTTTCAGGGAACTACATTTACAAAGGCATAACAGACTATTTTCTGCTTCCTACTGTGCAAAATCAAATCACTTCATTAAACAAAACACCAAATTCTTTACATAACTAGCACTATTTCCATTAATGGCATTCCTCTTATTTCCAGAACAGTATACTATTTTATATTACCTAAACTAGTGCCAGGGTGCTGAGTTTTATATTAGTTCATTGCAGAGTTATTTCCTTCGATTAACCATCTATTACCCTCACTTCAGTTTCTAATCATGATTTACCTAGACTAGTGTCCCAACCTTTCATCCCTCTCGACTGATACCACCCAAGTAAGGTTTTAAAAACTGTTTTTATTTATTTGAGAGAGAAGGATACATAGATAGAGAAAGAGAAAATGAGAGAATGAGAGAGTGTCACACAAAGAGAGAATGGGTGCATCAGGGCCTCTTGTACTACAAATGATCTCCAGACACATGCACTACTTTGAACACCTGGCTTTATCTTGGTGTTAGGGAACTGAACCCATGCTGGCACTCTTTGCAAACAGGCATCTATATGATGAACCATCTCCCAAGCTTCCTCCCCCAATTAAGTTTTATATGGCCTGTAAAAGCACAGAGAGCATACTTTCATTAATTTACTTGCATATAAAAAAATCAAATGGGTCAGGCATGGTAGTGCATACCTTTAATCCCAGCACTTGGGAGGTAGAGGTAGGAGGATTTTTGTGAGTGAGTCCAGTCTGAGACTACATAGTGAATTCCAGGTCAGCCAAAGCTAGAGTGAGACCCTACCTCAAAATACCAAAAGAAGGGCTAGAGGGATGGAGACTCCTTAAAAGCTGAAAATAGACCTACCATTTGATCCAGCTATATCACTGTTGGTTGTATACCCCCAATACTACTATATACTATAGATATAATTTCTCAGCCATGTTTGTTTCTGCTCTATTCACAATAACTAGGAACTAGAATCATCCCAGATTCCCATGGGATGGGATGAATCGATAATGAAGATGTGGTACATACACACAATGAATGCTACAAAACAGTAAGGTAAAAGGAAATGATGAAACTTGCAGGAAAAGGGATGGACTTGGAAAAATCATACTAAGTAATCTCACAAGCACAGAAAGACAAATGCCCCATGTTCTACCTCATATGCAGTCCCTAACTTGGAGCAGCTTGAGTTGTGGGTAAGTGATAGTAAGTACCAGTATAGACAGGGAACTAGAATGACGGTGGGAGAAAGTGAAAATAGGGGAGGAGTGGTGGTGGTACTTAACAGGCAACTGGAAGAACAAGACACAGGGGATGGAAGGGTCATATACAGGAGGGGGAGATTTACACAAAACTAATGATATCATTAATCATTACCACAGATACCTCCCTCTGGGATAGAAAACTAAGAGATATAGCCTATAATAAGAGGGATCTGGATGGCCCAAGCAGAAGGACCTTGGAGAGGGTGAATAAAGCCTAATCCTAAAGCCAAGGGTGCTGGCCTTTAACTCCCAGTGTCAGAACATAGGTTACATCCTACAATGAGCTGTTGGTTGGGGAGAACTATGCAGTCCCCAAAACAATGCAGGCCATTATCTAAGAATTGGGTTACCTGGAAGAACTAAATGGTAAGCCTGTGCAGACACAGGACACTGAGAGAATATGCTGGAAATTTGAAGGAAATCAGATCACTGACTGGTTGACCCTCAGTGCTGGAAAGTGCTTTTCAAGCTGCTGGGAGACAATGGCTACCAATAGTATGAACAAGCAGGGGACCATGAAAGCTATGGAGTCAACTTGCAGAACAAGATGTACACACCTGTGCAATAGTGACACCCAGCCCATGAGGATAGTCATCAGCTCTCTGATTGGTTTAGAGACTCACTGTGTGGGAGAGAACTCATACCTGGTACTGAGAACCAGGTCAGAATCCTGCTGACATGATGGTCATAGACTCCAGAGAAACTCCCACTAGTCATTGGTCAAGATGAGTGTCCACACCCACCAAAAGTCTCTTAATTAACTATGCTTATTCCCATTAGTTCAAACTGCTCTTACTCTTGTTTGGAGAATCTGGGTTTTTAGAAATTTCTTTTGTAACAAAAAATCAAGACAAATCCAACAAAATGGAAGTGATAGGAAAGGGCAGATGGCATTCAGAGAAAGAGAACATGTGGCCACTAAACAATTGCCTGATTAACCTCAAAACACTCCCTCAAAAATGCAAAAGGAAATGCAGATGTTCACCATTATTAATGACTATAGGAATTCAAATTGCATGCTACTGAAGCTGATTCCTCTGCAGACCTCTGGAAGACTTACATGGCCAAGAACTGAAAAGAAATGGATCAACAGAACCTGGAAAGATTGCATTTAGTGGTCTTAGGTTTACAAAAAATTACCACTGGTCTTGGTTTATGCAATAACAGGCCAGATTATCAGGACTTGGAAGGTAACCTCTATAACCATTCCAACTGGAAATGCTGTGTAGCTGGAGACCTGCTCCACAGAAAAACTGTGTGATCGACACACAGGGGGAAGGTGCTGGAAGACAGATGCAAGAGTGGAGTGTGGTCTCACCAGCAGAGGGCACCATGTTCACCCAGAGTACTTACCTGTGAGGAGCAACTAAATTGTCCTTAGGTCACATTTTCATGTGCCATTCTGTCTTCTGCTGGTGGGTAAGGCTAGGCCTTGGACTATCTCACTCTCCTATAGAAAGAGGTGGGCTCCACACCAACACCACCCAATGCCCCAGGAAACAAATAGTGCTGAGGCTCCCTGACAGTTGGGAAACACCTGAGCTCCTGCTTCTGTTTCTGAAGACAGAAACCTCTGAAGTGTGGAGTGTGGGGTGCAGGGCCCCCCTGCTTTCTTCACTGTGTGTATATGATGTGCACCTTCCCTCTTGTGGAAATGCCCCTCAGCCAATCCCCTCTCTGCTCCCAATCACTCAATCTGCTTGCAGAGACAGAGTCTGAAGTAGCAGGTGCAGAGGGCTCCAGAGATTTAAGCAGGGGTAGTAACTCACGTCCTGGAAAGAAGGAGGTAATATCAGTTATTAGCCAGGCCACAGCCTCACACCTTTAAACTCAGTACTATGCAGGCTGAGGCACGGGAAGCACTGTTTGAGCCAAGCCTGGGTGACAGAGTGAGTTACAGGACAGCTTGGGCTACAATGACACCCTATCTAAATAAATAAACAAACAAAAAACTTACAGGAAAGGCAACTGCCAAGTAAGGCAAAAGTGAGTACTGGCCAAGACCAGGGATGATGGATAGGGGAAAACAGAGCTGGACCAGGCAAGGGAGAAGGATGGGCTAAGCCAGGCAAAAGGAAGGCAAGCTAGGCCTGGCAAAGGAGGGAGCAAAGAAACAGGAAAGGCCAGGCCCAGTCAGTGTGGACACCAGGCCAGGCCAGGCCACAGGAAGGAAAGGAGAGACCAGGCAAGATGGACAGCAAAGGACATCAGGCAAGCTCCAGCCAGCAAAGAACAGGAAATATGGAGTGCCAGGCAAGGGTGAAAATAAGGTCAGTCTAGGACCAGAGAATGTGAGACCAGGACAGGTGAAATTCAACAAGAGGGGGAAAGCAATGCAGTACATGGCAAGGGAGAAGAGAAGGCCAAACAAGAACAGGCAGGGAGGAAGGTAGGCAAGAAGCTAGACAAGGAAGGTGAAAATTAAAACACAGGCCAAAACAACCAAGGCCAAGGGGAAGGCAAGGGAGAATCCAGGCCAGGACAGGAGAAACCAAGGCTAACCCAAGCCAAAATGAAGGCAAGGTCAGATGGAGGGAGGCCTGAGGAAGGCATGGTCAGACAAGGGAGAAGGATGGGCAAGTGCAAAGATGAAGGGACAGGAGAGCAGGCCAGAAGAGAAAAGGAAGTGCAGAAGGCAAATTCATTCAGGAGAAAACAAGACCACACTGGAGACAAGGCACAGAAACAGATGTCCTGAGACCATGCAATGTGGAAGGCAAAGAGAATGAAGTCAGACAAAAGGCAGAGTTAAGGTAGCACAGGGACAAGGGAGAGTGAGAGGAGAAGGCAGGCCAGGGCTGGGGAAGACAAGACAAGGCCAAGCAAGGGGAAGGCATGGCCAGGCAAGGAAGGCAAGGTCAGGCCAGGCCGAATGTCAGTACAGGGAGAAAGCATGGCTAGGTAGGCAAAAGGGAAGGAAAGCCAAGACAGGCCAGGCCAGGAGCCAGTCAAGTGCAGGAGAAGGGTATGGCAACACTAGATCACCAAGGCAAAAGGAAAACAAAGCCATGTTTGGAGTAGGGGGAGGGGTGGTTGAAAAGCTAGGATAAGTAAGAGGTAAGGACAAGGGGCACCTCAAAGTAGGGAACGACAGGAGGAAGCCAAGTCCGGGCAAGGATAGAGGTAAGACAAGACCAGGCAAGGTGTAAGGCTAAGGGATTGAAGGGAAGGATAGCAAGGCAAGGCCTAATGGAAGGCCAGGCCAAGCAAGGGGCAACACAAGGACTGGAAAGGTGAAAGGCAGGCAGGTGAATGAAGACAGGCACAAGGCACATTCAGGGGAAAGGAAGGAGGCTAGTTAAGGGAAGATGAGGGCCAGGCAAGGTCAGGGGAAGGTGTGGTCAGGCAAGGTGGAGTTCACAGCAAAGGAGAAAATAAGGTCAGGGAATTCCAGGGTGAAGACTCAAGAGCAGGCAAGGCAGATGGCAAACGAGGACAAGCAATGGAGAATGCCAGGACAGGACAGACAAAAGGGAAGATGATAAGGAAGGCAAGGCAGAGCAGGCAGAAGGCAACAATGCAGGCATGGACAGGTTGTGCACAATAGATTGTGATTTAGGGCCAGGTACAATTCACGGTAAGGGAGACAGAAAGGCCAAGAGGGACAATGGGAGATGTGAAGGCCAAACCAGACCAGGCCTGGGGAAAGGCATGGTCAGGCAAGCTCAGAAGGAATGCATGTTCAAATTTGGCCAGGGCATCCCATGCTGAAGCAAGGGAGATCACAGAGTTCAAATGGATCAAAGAGCTCAATGTAAGACCTGAATCCCATAAACATATATAAGAAAAGGTAGTGAAAATACTTCCAAATGCAGTTGTAGAGAAGGACTTCCTGAATAGGACCCCAGTTCCCCAGGAAAGAAGACAACAGACAAATAGGACCTCATGTGAATTAAAAGCTGTTTTGCAACTAAGGAACCCTCATGTAAGTTCATAGGTAGCATGCAGCCCATTTGATATTTACCTCACTGCCTGGCCTGCCTGTCTGTGCTGCCAGAGAAGGGACAGCAGAGCTGCTCACACTCTCCAGCCACATTCCTTAACTCTGGCCACTAAGCAGGCCACTCAGGGCCCAGTCGAGTGCTCCCCTGCTCCCTACTTATGTCCATTTAGTCCCTTGGACACAACACTGGCCCAAATACACTCATGTTTGGAATCAGTCAAATTTGGCACTTACCTCACTCCATGTCTGCAATCCTGTACCACCCTTAGTAGGGACACTGGAGCTGACTGTGATCACAAGCCCAGGACACTGACAAGGTGACCCAGGGACCAGGTTAGTGTGCCACACCCATGATGCACAATATCAGTCTCATGTGCACAACCCTAACTTGTGCAAACTAAGACAGGGGATCAGGCCCATAAGGCACTGACTTCATTTTCTGGTCTGCACAGAGCTCTGCCCTATGTAGGGAATCCAAATCCAGTCACTTTCCCTAGTCTGGACCTGCATGGGGACTGCATATTTGAAAAACAAAAGTCTGTTCAAGTTCCAGTATGCCCATCCTAGAGATGTGGACTGACCACCAGCCCACATTCACCTGAATCAAGACACAACAAGCCATGCAGTGTGGGCTCTGCATGAGTTGTTGTTACTGCATTATCAGCAAGACAAGGAACTATCTGCAGATGGGCAATCCCCAGTGCAAAACAAATAACACAAGAAACCAAGGCAAGTTATACCCAACAAGAATGCCTAGTCCCATAGTGGAACACTTCAATGAAACCTAGTTAGATGGGCTGGCAAAGTGGCTTAGCAGTTAAGACACTTGTCTTTGAAACCTAAGGAACCAGCTTCAATTCACTAGGACCCATGTACATCAAAAGGACAAAGTGGCGTATGCTTCTAGAGTACATTTCCAGGGGCTGGAGGCCCTGGTGTGCCCATTCTCCATCCCCCCATTCAAAAAAAAAAAATCAATAACTACTTAGAAAAAACGCAAAAATATTAAAAGGGGCAATTACCATAAGCATACTTAACAAGTTTAATGAATCCATGAATAGATGATGAATGAAATGAAAGAGAAACAGCAAACACACCTTAACAGACAGCTGAAAAAAATGAAGCAGGATGAAGAAGACCTGAATAGAAGACAATAAAATGGATGAGTATAAAGGAAAAGAAATTAATGAATGGAAAAAAAATGAACTCACAAAAGACATAATCACATGCGGCAATGAATTTGAAGTAAAATTATGAAAGTCAAACCAATAAATGAAATGGAATTAAAAACGAAACTGATATATTGAAGGAAAAACCTAAAATGAAGCTGGGCATGGTGACTCACACATTTAAACACAACACTCAAGAGGCAGAGGTAGGAGGACTGCCATGAGTTTGGGGCCACCCTGAGATTACATAGTTAATTGCAGATAGCCTGCCTTAGGGCAAGACTCTACCTAAAAGAAGAAAGAAAGAAAGAAAGAAAGAAAGAAAGAAAGAAAGAAAGAAAGAAAGAAAGAAGAAAGAGAAAGGAAAGGAAAGGAAAAGAAACGAAATGAAAAGAAGAAAGAAAAGAAAAGAAACTAATCTAAAAGGCTTCCAGGTATCTATAAATGTGGAGATGATGCAGAAAATGAGGAACCCTCATCCACTGTTGGTAGGAGTGCAAACTTCTTCAGAAACTAGGAAAATCTGTATGGACGTTCATAAAAATCAAAATATATCTCCTGTTTTACCTAGTTATATAAGTTTTGGACACATAGGCAAAATACTGTAGTCTTTCCCATAGAGACACCTGTTTGGCCATGTTTGTTGCTACTCTACTCAAAAGCTAGGAAATAGAATCAGCCCAGATGCCCATCAGCTGTTGATTAGATAATGAAGATGTGGTCCATGTATACCATAGAGTTTTACTCAGTGGTAAGAAAAAAGAAATTATGATATTGGCAATAAAATAGAAGGATCTTGAAAAAGTTCTACTGAGTGAGGTTACATATGCGTAGAAAGAAATATGTCCCATGTTCTTGCTCTTATGCAGATCCTAACATGGAATAGTTTGGTATATTTAGAAGTTGTAGTAAGCTTCAGTAGTACTGATGAGGAAGCTAGAATAAAGTTTCTAAAGAGAAAAAAAGGAGGGATCAGAGGAGGGTATAACTAGGGAGGCAATTAAAAGGACAGAATACAAAGGGTTGGGTGAACATGGAGGAGAATGGATAAAGGAGGGAAGGAGCAGAAATCAACAAAACTAATGAGGGTACCTTTCTCACATAATTAAAAGAATGCTCTTTAAAAAAAGGGATAGTTTGGGCACAAGTACCTAAAACCACAGGCTCTTGCTGGTAAATACCAGTGCCAAAATGGGGTTACTCAACACAAAGAACTGTTGGTCAGAGAGGTCCATGAGATTACAAAATTAATAGAGACCATTGCAAAAGCACTTGGGTTACCCACCATAAAGGCCTATTGCTTAAGACACCATAGGCTACAATTACATAAACTGAATGGATAAAAGTCACTAAATAGTGTGAACAAGTACTGAATACTATAAACTACAAAATCATCTGGCTAAGGCAAAATGTATACACTAGAGTAGCATTGGCACACAGGCTATGTGGGTAATCAACTGCTCTCTGGCTGGATATGAGGCAAGATCAGTGGAAGGGAATTCATACTTGAATTGAGAGTCAAGTCAGAGCCTATAGCTTGGAAAGTCAGACACCCTAGAGGGAAGCTCCCAGTGTACTTTGGCTAAAAGGAGAAGTGATGTCCATAAAAGTCTCCGAAATGCCTACACTTATACCCTATGATCCATTCTTCTCTCAAACTTAGCTTTTTACAGATGGCAGCAAATAAAATGGAAAACCAGGACTTATTAGTGTGACAAGAAAAGAAAGCCAATTACTTAGCAAAAGATGAGTCATCTCTATCACATCTTCCAGGGCCCAGGAAACATTACAGAGGAAGTGTTAGAAGAATGAGTGCTGTTCTCACTGCTAGCCCAAGAGTCTCCCACAGGGACATGGGAGTAGATGGTCAGGATTGTCAACACTCATCAACGCAGGAAATCAGGGGCTGCTGAGAGTTTGACAATAAAAGCCCTCCAAGGCTCAGGTAACATTGCAGAAGAGGGGACAGAAGGAATGTAAGAGCCACAGGCTGGGAAAGTGTATTTTGAGGCATTGTGCCTCCTCTCTGCAGAGACTGAATGGTGCATTAATGACACCAAAATGATGTCTGATAATCTCCCTGAGGAAGGCCCTCAGTGAAATTGGATTGAGGAGGGAACATAATTAAATAATCAAATGGGAAAAGACTGCTTTGCAATATGCTTGTACATTAAAGAGCTCAATTAAAAATATGAAAAGAAAGTCAGGGAATGGGATGGAAGAGAGGAGGGGTGGGAGAAGGCTTAATCAAAATTTTTAAGATGTTTTGAGGGCTGGAGAGATGGCTTGGTGGTTAAAGCATCTGTCTGTGAAGCCAAAGAACTCATGTTTGAATCTCCATGTGCCAAATAGCCAGATGCAGTTTCTCAAGAGTGCAATGTTGCACATGCCCACGAGGGGGTGCACATGTCTGGAGTTTGTCCATAGTGGCTGAAGGCCCTGACACATCCCTGTCTCTCTCTTTCTCTCTTCAACTTTCTGTCTGTCTCTCTTAACTTTAAAAAGTTTTTGAATAAGCCATATAGAAACCTACTTCTCCACTAGTGTGTGTGTGTGTGTGTGTGTGTGTGTGTATATATATATATATATATATATATATATATATATATATATATAGAGAGAGAGAGAGAGGGGGGCACAATATGAGTGATTTGGGGCAGAAGTTTCCTGTGAAGGTAGACAATGTTGTGCTTAAAAGTCAAAGATTATTATTTGAAAAAGTTCAGTACCAGAGCTTGGATAATTTCTAGTGAGTTTTTGGCCAGGGAGGCACCTGATGCCCCCCAAACACTGCAGGCTATGGCCAAGGTCTGTGGTTGCCCACCTGAATTAGATGGCAAGAGCCTACTGATGAAGACTCCATACACCTGTGCTGCAGGTAACTGACAAATGCAGCTGCAGCTGACCTGAAAGCCTTTTCTCTGTTGACTAGCTGTCAGGATGCTGGAAAGAGCTATGAACCTTGTTTGGGGAAAAGTCATGTATAGTCTTATCCAAATGTGGACCCTGCAAGCTTGATGGCTGGCCAAATGTACAGCTGGTGCAATGGTGGCATGTCTGTTATGGAAGAACCAACTGCTCTCTGACTGGACTTGAAGATTGTTCCAAGGGAAAGTATTCATGGCTAGTACTGAAAACTTAATAAAAATTGATTGCTGGGCAGATCACAAGCCCTTGAGGGGAAATTACTACTGTTATCAGGTTAAATGGATATATTTTACCTACCAATATGCCCTCTAGATATGTACCTTTATGACCACATATTAGTGCTACTCTCACTTTTGGTTACAGACACTTATCTTTTTAGAGGGTAGTGACCACTGGGATGACACAAACATTACCAACATGATGAGAAGAAGTGACAGTGGAGTGTTCAGTACTAAATGAAACATATCTACCACAACCTCCAAGGCTCAGGGACCACTGCAGAAAATATGGCAGGAAGAATTTAGAGCCAACTGCCTTCTATACTGCCATCCAGAATGAAAGTGGTCATAATATTAAGATTTGAACTTATTTTTAAATATATCTATACTACAAAGCACTGAAAATGTTGGTTTATATCTTTCTTGTACACAGAAAAATTTTGAGTAAATTCTACTATAATAACAGTAATCTAAGGGTCCCTAATCACCATCTTAGGTATCATGCTGTAGTTATATGAGCAGGCCTTGAAATGCACATGTTAGTAATTATCACAATTCTAATTAAAATAGCAAATTCCATCCCCACATAAGTAGCAGGGGAATATTTTCTGAAACAAGCAAACACCTCAATCCTTCTCTTACCAGCCATTTGAATCACCTTAAACATTCAAGGCCAGGAACATTTACATAAATCAGACAATGAAATCATACCCCTGATCATACATTATCACTGTTAATGAAACTAGGCCTGTCACCATTGCACTTCTGAAAACCAGAGGTAGTCAAAGATATCATTAACAGATGTTAAAACTATTACCAGCATTACAGAAACTAATATCCTCTAAACCCTACAAATTATCTAAAATTATTTGTGGCTGTGGAGGATTAAGTCAAACATAATCATGAAAAATCCCCCCCCCCTTTTTTTGAGGTAGGGCTTCACTCTAGCCCAGGCTGAGATGGAACTCACTATGTGGTCTCAGGGTGACCTCCAACTCACGGTGATCCTCCTACCTCTGCCTCCCAAGTGCTCAGATTAAAGGCACTCACCACCGTGTCCTGCTTGAAAAATGAATAATGAATAATGAATAATAGCCATCATTATTTATGGCACATCAGTTATACTCTTTGACTTATTTATTTATATGAACACCAGTAATATTTACTCTTACCATTAATTTCACCTTTACAATTGTATCTCCATTCCCATATATGCAATAAATCAGAAATTATAGTAATCTCCTCATTAATTTTATCAGTAGATATATTACAACCATTGAGAGGATGACAGAATAATCTCATAATAGCACTATTAACTAATCTTATGTTAATAAGTTTCCTTGTGTCTGTAGCACTCTGACTTCTCCAAGTCACTGACTGCATATTCATCAGGAAGAGGCACAGCCCTAGTTATTGCAGTCACAATGCAAGCTCCACTGAGGTCCATAAGACACAGCACAAACACCAGCTCTAATAATGTCCTCAAATGACATTCACCACTTTACCTGAGCCTCTGCTTCTAGAAGCCTCGGTCTGGTCCTCACTTCCCAGGGCACCGACTGGACACAGAAGAACGCAGACCTGTGCTCGGCCCCCTTACGGTCTGCAGAGAACTGGGGTCTTTGCCCAGTGCCGGCCGTGGAGGTCTGGACACCCGTGAACTGGACGCGGCGCCCCGAGCCGGTCCAGCCCTAGGGAGCTGCACGCACCTGGGGAAAGACCAAGGTCCGCAGTGTCCAGTCTCTGTCCATCCGTCTGTCTGGTGTCCCCTGAGGGCAAAGGCCATGGACATTGCGGGGCTCCACTGCTCAGCCTCCTTCTCCTGCATCCAGCGCTCAGGCTGGCTCAGGTTCAGGGTCCAAGGGCGCCGGTCCTGCCCTGGGCTCCACAGAGACCTAAAAAGCCAGAGCAACCACGCCTCCCAGAACTGACCTCACAATGCACGCTGTAAGCTGTGCGCATGCGCGGCCCTCCTAATAGCCTAGCCCTCCAAATCCTGCCTCACAGACACCGCCCATCATCCCAGCATGCACAGGGCACTTTTTTAAAACTTTTTTTTTTTTTTTTGAGAATGTTGAGAATGTTGGGGCTTGATAGATGGCTCAGTGCTTAAATCACTTGCCTGTAAAGCTCAGCCACCCAAGTATGGTACCAACTTTACCAGATCAACCCCCAGCTTACCTGGAATTCACTATGTTGGCTCAGGGTGGCCTCAAATTCACGGAGACTCTCCTATCTCTGCCATCTGTCTGCTGAGATTAAAGGCATGCATCACCATGCCTGTCCTTAGCTTACAATTTTTAAATCATGGCGTTTACATTGCATAATACATTCAAGCATTGAGTGTAAGATATTTGTTATCTGTGGATATTTATTGTCCTCACACACTTTCACAGAAATGAAAACAGTGACAAATCAAAAGTGTATTCATAAGTGTGTAGGTCAAATAGTTGTGATGCCTTTACCTATCTTGAAAACCACCAGGTCATCATCAGTGAGCCTTCCTTCTGAAGTGTTTCTTCTATTTCCTTGGTTGCCTAAATTATTCTGAGGAGAAAATTAATAATGCATGTATTTTTTTCTGAAATCATCAGCTTAGTGATTCATAGATGAGTAGAAAATATTACTTTGTGTTGTTGATATCCATGAGGTTCTTCTAAAAATGGAAACAAAATGATTACATATGCAAAATGAAGTCCTTCTCTACAGCTGCATCTGGAAGTATTTTCACTACTTTTTCTTACATATGTTTACAGGATTCAGGTCTTACATTAAGGTCTTTGATCCATTTGAAATCTGTGATCTCCCTTGCTTGAGCCCGGGTTGCCCTGGCCAAATTTGAACATGCATTCCTTCTGAGCTTGCCTGACCATGCCTTGCCCCAGGCCTGGTCTGGTTTGCCATTCTCACCTCCCCTTGTCTCTCTTGGCCTTGCTGTCTTCCTTGCCTTGAATTATACCTGGCCCTAAATCACAATCCATCATACATAACCTGACCCTGTTGCCTTCTGCCTGCTCTACCTTGCCTTGCTCATCATCTTCCCATCTGCCTAACCTGCCCTGGCATTCCACATTGCCTGTCCTGGCTTGACATCTGCCTGGCATTACTTTCTCCATTGCTGTGAATTCCACCTTGCCTGACCATGCCTTCCCCTGACCTCACCTGTCCCTCGTCTTCTCTTAACTAGCCTCCTTGCTTTCCCCCGAACATACCTGTGCCTGTCTCCACTCACCTGCCTGACTTCCACCTTGCCAGGCCTTGAGTTACCCCTTGCTTGGCCTAGCCTTCCATGAGACCTTGTCTCATTGTCCTTCCCTTCAATCCCTTTGCCTTACCCATTGCCTGCTCCTGCCTGACCTTGTCTTACCCTCTATCCTTCTCTGGACTTGGCTTCTTCCTGTCCTTCCCTGCTTTGACTTGCCCCTTGGTCTTACCTCTTACGTATCCTAGCTTTTCACCCCCCCTACTCCAAACATGGCCTTGTATTCCCTTTGCCTTGGTAACCTAGTGTTACTATACCCTTCTCCTGCATTTGACTGGCTCCTGTCCTGTCCTGTCTTGGCTTCCTTTCCCTTTTGCCTACCTGGCCTTGCTTTCCCCCTGAACTGACATTCATCCTGGGCTGACCTTGCCTTCCTCCCTTCCTTGCCTGGCCATGCCTTCCCCTTGCTTGGCCTTGTCTTTCCTTCCCCAGCCCTAGCCTGCCTTCTCCTCTTACTCTCCCTTGGGCCTGTGTTGCCTTACCCCTGCCTTCTGTCTGGACTTCATTCTCTTGGCCTTCCACATTACATGGTCTCAGGACCTCTGTTTCTGTGCCTTTTCTCAAGTGTGGTCTTGTCTGGCCTTGTCTTCTCCTGAATGGATTTGCCTTCTGCCTTTCCTTTTGTCGCTAGCTGCTCTTCTGTCCCTTCATCTTTGCACTTGCCTGTCCTTCTCCCTTGTCTGACCATATCTTCCTCCTGTCTTCTTCGGGCCTCCTTCCACCTTCCCTTGCCTTCCTTCTGGCTTGGCTTAGCCTTGGTTCCCCCTGTCCTGGCCTGGATTCTCCTTTGTCTTCCTCTTGGCCTGACTTTTTCTGGCCCGTGTTTTAGTTTTCTCCTTCCTTGTCTAGCTTTCTCCCTGCCTGTTTTTGTTTGGCCTTCTCTTCTCCCTTGCCATATCCAGCATTGCTTTCCCCCATTTTGTTGCATTTCACCTGTCCTGGTCTCGCATTCTCAGGTCCTAGACTGACCTTGTTTTCACCCTTGCCTGGCACTCCATATTTCCTGGCCTTTGCTTGCTGGAGCTTGCCTGATGTCCTTTGCTGTCCACCTTGCCTGGTCTCTCCTTTCCTTCCCATGGCCTGGCCTGGCCTGGTGTTCACACTGACTGGGCCTGGCCTTGCCTGTTCCTTTGCTCCCTCTTTTGCCAGCCTTAGCTTGCCTTCCTTTTACCTGGTTTGGCCCGTCCTTTTCCCTTGCCTGGTCTAGATTTGTCTTCCCCTGTCTGGCTTCCCTCGCCTTGGCCAGTTCTCACTTTTGCTTTACCTGGTATTTGCCTTTCCCTGAATTTGCCTGGTCTGCCTTCCTCTTTGCCTCACTTCCCTTCCCCTGCCTGGGCAAGCCTTCTTCCTTGACTTCTCCATGGCTTCCCCCCTTGCCATGACTGCCTTCAATCCTGCCTTTGCTCTGGCTTTTCACCCTTTCACATGACCTTGACTTCTCTCTTGACTTCACACTTGCCCACCTTCCCTGGTCATTCACCCTTGTTTCTCTTGGGCTTGACCGGGTCTTGTCTTATCTTAGGCTTCAATAGTCATTGCCTTCTCCTTGGTCACATACCACCATGCCTAGCCTTGCCATTTCCCTGGCTTCCTTACCCTTGCCTGGCCTAGCCTTCTACCTTGGCTTCCCCATGCTTTTCCCCTGTCTTACCTGGCTTTTCCTGCCTCAGGCCTAGACCCTTCTTGTTTCCCCACTTGCTTTGCATTCCACCTTGCTTGATATTGCCTTTCTATCCTATTGACTGGACTGCCATTCCCCTTGCTTACTGTTGCCCTTCCCTCTTGCCTGTCCCCACTCCCAGGCCTTGCTTGACCATGTCTTCCCCCTGGCCTTCCTGACCTTTCCTTCCCTTAAGTAGTGTCGTCTTCCCACTTCCCATCACTGGTCTTTTCCTGCCCCTTGCCTTCTTCCTGGTCTGGCTTGGCATGACCTTCTTTTCCCCTGCATGTGGCCTGTCCTTGCTTTCTCCTAGCCTGGCCTGGACTTGCCTTCCATTTTTTCTTGCCTGATCTGGAATTTGGCCTGTCCTCTGTCTCCTTCCCCCTTGCTTGGCTTGCCTGTTGCCATGCCTTACCTTCTACCTGGCCCAGCCTTATTTTCCACCATGACTGGATCAGGCTTCCAGCTTGCCCTGCCTTCCTTTTCCTATTGCTTGATCTGGCCTTCTTTCTCATTTTACTTTTCCAACCTGCCTTTAGCCATGACTGGTGTGTCTTCTCTTTTGCCTGGCTCTATTTCCTTCTTGCCTGACCATGCCCTCTTGTTCTTCCCATGTTTGCTACGGCCTTTGATGCCCATTATCTAGCTGTGCCTTCACATTTCCCTGCTCCTGTCCTTGTGTTCTCCCTTGTCCTCTTCCTGGCCTTCCCATATCTGTGTCCTGGTCTGGCCTTGCCTCTCTAGAAAAGCTTTACCTTACACATCTTGCCTCCTCTCACCTGGCCATGCCTTCTACCTGTTTTTGCCTGCCTTTCCTTTCCCATGGCCTTGCATACTTACCCCTGTCTAATGACTTTGCACCTTACTACATGGTGTAGTTCTCTTAACTATTTTTTGAGATAGGGTGTCACTGTAGCCCAGGCTGTCCTAAAACTCACTCTATCACCTAGGATGGGCTCAAACAGAGATTCTCTTGCCACTGCCTCCATAGTACTGGGTTTGAAGGTGTGAGCCTGCTGCCTCGCTAATAACGATACAACCCCCTTCTTTCTAGGATATGAGTTACTTCTCTTGCTTAAAGCTGTGGAACACTCTGCACCTGACATTTCAGAGGCTGTCTTTGCAAGTGGATGGAATGATTGGGAACAAAGAGGGGAGTGGCTGAGGGTCATTTCCACATGAGATTTCATATGGGCACAGTGAAGAAAGGAAGGGGCTCCTCATACTCTGGACTTCAGAATATCCTGTCTCCAGAAACAGAAGGAGCATCTCCTGTGCTTCCCAACTCTCTAGGACATTGGGAAGTCTGGGTGGAGAGCCCAACCTTGCATAGATAAGGAGACTGAGATAGACATGGGCCTAGCATCATCCCTCAAGAGAAGCCAGAATGACACTTGTGAATGTGAGCTAAGGATAATTTAGTTGCATCTTGCAGGTAAGTTCCCTGGATGAAGATGATGTCTTCTGCTGGTGAAGCCACACTCCACTCCTGTTATCTGTCTTCCAGCACCTTCCCACTGTATGTAATGGTGAAGATCTGGGTTTTTATTTGGGGTTTCTGAGAGAGTGTTTTGAGGTTTACCAGGCAATTGTTTCTTTTATATACTTGATCAAAGAATGGTCATACTCTGTTGGAGAAGGAAGGTCCTCCTGCAAGAGGAAGACCATACTGAAGCTTATGGCTTCAGGAAAGGAGCTCATTGTGTTAGGCAAGGGGACAGTGGGACATCTGTCTATCCCATCAGTTTAGCTAAACTACCTTGTCAATTAATGGGGTGATAAATGCCTCAGATCATTTTATGTTCACATTGTTTTTAGAAACCCACCCTCTTTGTGTCCCCTGAACTCACATTTCCCATGTTTCCTCCCCAGTGCTTGGATTGCAGACATGGCCACAAGTGAACATCATCTTCCATGTTCAGTGGTCATAGCTTCTCTTTCTCTGAATGCTGTCGGCCCTTGCCCATCACTTGTACTTGCTTGGATTTGTCTTGGTTATTCATGCTTGTTCTTTGTAGATATTAATTAATTATTGGGTTGCTGATGACTTCTCCAAGGATGTTGAGGAAGATTTATTCTGAGAATAGTGGTGTATACAACTTCCAAAATCACTATTGCTTTGTAATGATCTTGGATGAATGGGAGATCAATTCTACTTGCCACTTTAGAGGTGTTTGTTCCTTATTGCTTTTTTTTAATTGCCTACCCCAGTTTTGCTTTACTCACTGCCTTCCTTTGGCCTGTCTAGGCATGGCCTTACTCCACTGCTAGCATGGCCATGCTGTTCCCTAACCTTGATCCCCTTGTATTTCACCTAGCCTTGTCTTCCTCTAGGTCTGCATTTCCTCCCCCCCTTGCCTTCCTGCTGGCTTTGTCTTCACTTACATGGGATAGCCTCCCACCTTGTATGGCTTTGACCCCCTCCCTTGTCTTTCTGCTGAAACTGAGCTTCAGATTCCATCCGGATATTCATGTGTGCTGGAGAATTGAACCTAAGCAGGTTTTGCAAGCAAGTGCATGTAATTTCCCCAGACTCTGTTTGTTTTAAGCAGGGTCTTAATCTGTAGGTCAAGTTGACATGTAACTCTTCATGTAGGCTACACTAGCCTTAGAGCTGTGGGAATATTCACAGCCCATGCTCCTGTGTCATGGGTTTACAAGCTTGATCTAACATGCCCCATTTACTCTTCTCTTTTGGTCCTTTGTGTGTAAGAATATAAACTTGACATTGCCACTTGATGGTAAAATTATTTTGATATCTTCTCTGTCTCTTGGAGGAGTGTAGCAATGCCTCTCATCATTTTTGGTTGTGACACCTTGCTGGGGCAGTGAATGGATGGTGCAATGTAAGAAGTCAGGATAATACTAATTTTATCCTATTCTGTGCAGGACAATCAAGATCAAAGTATTATGGAGGCCTAAATACCAGCACTAATGTGACTGAGAAGGGCCAATAGAAATTTTAAAAGCAGCTTATGTAAGTTGGTAAAAAATAATATATATATGCATATATATGTGTGTATTTATATACATACACAGAAATACATGTACTACTGCAAATTGCACCCAATGCATGTACACGCACACACAAACACACACACACATATTCTCTCTCTCTCTCTTTCTCTCTCTCAAGCTCATGTCACACAAACAAAATTCCTCTTTCTCTTGGTCCTCCTGGGGCACCTGTTCAACCTTGTCCTGTTTCTCTTCCTCCCCTCCTTCTTTCTGTTCCATCTCCTGATACTTCATATTTTCTTCCTTATCATATTTCATTTCCTGTTCTTCCTCCATCCTTTTTTCTTCCTCTGCTGATGCTGCCGACCTGTGTCCATCTGTCCACGTTTTCAGCAGCAGTCCTATCCCCAACACTGCCACACCCATATTTCTACTCAGTATCTCCTGGGAAGTATATCATCATCCTGTCTTTTCTCCCCTCTCTCAGCCTGCCCTTCCTTCATGACTTCCTCTTGGGTCCACATTGCCTTTTATTCTAGTACAATGACACCTGCAGGCAGCACTCATTTACTTATTCTGAGTTCTCAGTGGCCCCACCCTTGTAATAATGGTTTGCAAATCTTTTTTAATGTTTTATTTTTATTTTTTTACTAGTTATGTATATTGTGTGCATACAGCCATGATCGTACCATTGTTAGCATTGTCCCTGTCGTCCCCCCATGCAGACTGTGGGGTTTCATTGTGGGGTGACCATCAATTATGGGGGGAGGCAATCAATGTCGATGTGCATAGTGACCCAACTTATGGCTCTAACAATCTTTCCGTCCACTCTTCCGTGACTTTCCCTGAGCCATGTTGGGTTCACTTTAGGTCTATTTCACTGACACGAGGTCTTTGGAGTTTTGTGTCTCTGGATATATGATTTAGTCGGAGTTTATTGTTCTCTGTGTCTGTCTCCTTCACCCTTGTGCTGATACCAGGTTTGCCAAGAAACATCTCTTGGTTATTACCCTACTAACTTTATGACTTCAGCTGGTGCCATGGTGGGGTGTGATGGGCTGATTCTCTCCTCAGGTTCTGCGTCCATCTGAAAAAGAGAAGCGAATTCTCCAATGGGGTGTGAGGTCAGTGCAAGATACATGAATACCCATTATTATTTTAGAGAGAATTTAATAGGTATAGGCCATCTCGCAGCCCACTATTGGTGGGAGCTTGATGTTGGAGTGCAGACTCGCTTTTGGGTATGGCTCTGACTTGTTTCCCCACTCCAGACATGGGTTCTGTTCCACTGAGCAGGTCCATTAGACAAGTCTAGAGCAGTTGATAACCCACCATGGCTGTGTGCCACTACTGCACTTGTGTGAGCATGTCAGGTTGATTGCTGTTGAGTAGCTTAGATCCCAAGTTGCTTAGACAGATGTTGGTCATTTTCCCCCAGTCACTCATGTAACGCCTCCTGGTACTAGACAAGCTAACTGTCTGGGGATTGACTCTCTTCCAGTTTCTAGCCAGGTCACTCCACATTCCATCCCAATAGCATATGGTGTCTTTGGAAGTAGGGTTTTACTATTAACCTTGGGTGGGTCATCAAGTACTCTGACAGAATTGTGTCTTCTTTTGGGAAACCTTGTAGGTCTCTGATCAACAGCTCATTGTGGATGTTACCTACATGCTGGCACTAGGAGTTACAGATCAGTGCCAAAGGAGAAGAAGGAAGAAAAATATAGGTAGTATAAAAGAGACAGAAGAAAAGAGAGAGAGAGAGAACAGGAGAGGATTGAGGATAGTCTCTATCATGCACTCTCCAGGCCCCTGTGAATCAGGTATTCTCTCTAAGCACCTGATGAAGGTTCGACTTTTTAGCATGTCTATCAGGATGTAGGATTCTATGGTACCATTTCCATTTGGGTCCAGTTTTTGTACCCCCCACCTTTGCCCTCCCCTCCTGCCCCACTATCACTATAGTCCAGTCCTCAAGATGTTTATTAGATATGTCAGCTTCATGGGCAGATTCCTATTAGGAGCCACAGATGAGTGAGACCATGCGATGATTATCTTTCTGTGATAGGGTGAGTTCACTGAGAATGATTTGTTACAAGTTTGACCATTTTTTCCTCAAATTTCATTGTGTCATTTTTCTTTACTGCTGTGTAGAATTCCATTGTGTAGATATATCACATCTTATTTATCCATTCATCTAATGATGGACATCTGGGTTGATTCCAGCTCTTAGCTATTATAAATGAGCAGCTATAAACATGGTTGAGCAAATATTTCTGAGCTGAGGTTTGGAGCTTTTAGGGTAAATGCCATGTAAGGGAATAACTGGGTCTGTTGGTACCTCTATAGTAATCACTTTAGGGGTCCCATACTGCTTTCCATAGCGGTTGTACAAGCTTACATTCCCACCACCAGTGTGTGAGGATTCCTATTTCTCCACAACCTCATCAGCATTTGTTGTCATTAGATTTTTAATGTCTGCTATCCTCATAGGGTAAGGTGGAATCTCATACTTGTTTTAATTTGCATTTCCATGATGATTAGGGATGTTGATCATTTTCTTAAGTGTGTGGTTGTCATTTGTATTTCTTCTTCTGAGAACTCCCTGTGCAGTTCTCTGCCCAATTTTTTGAGTAGATTGTTTGACTTTTTATTGTTTAGGTTTTTGAGTTCTTTGTAGATTCTAGAAATTAGGCCTCTGTCTGATGTGTATCCAGCATAGATTTTCTCCCATTCTATGGGAAATCTATTGGCTCTGTTATTGTTTGTTTGTCTGCAAAAAAGCTTTTCAGCTTCTTGAGATCCCAGTGGTGGAGTAAATGTATAACTTCCTGAGCTACTGGGGTTTTGTTAAAGAAGCCTTTTCCCATTCATGGAAAGTTCCTCCTATTTTTTCTTCCAGTAGTAGTAGAGTTTCTGGTTTTATATTGAGGCCTTTGATCCATTTGGACTTGATTTTTGTGCATGGTGAAATGTATGGATGAAGTTTCATTTTTCTGCATATGGTTATCCAGTTTATCCAACACCATTTCTTGAAGATGCTATCTTATTTTTCCCAGTCCACATTGTTAAGGCCTTTGTCAAATATCAAGTAAGTGTAATTACTTGACCCAAAGCCCAGGTCCTCAATTCTGTTGCATTGGTCTATGTTCCTGTTTTTATGCCAGTACCACGTTGTTTTTATTACTATGGCTTCACAGTATAGCTTTAGATCAGGTATGGTGATGCCTCCAGAGGTCTTTAGTTTGCTGAGGATATGCTTGGATATCCAAGGCCTTCTGCCTTTTCATATGAATGTTGAGATAATTTTTTCTATCTCTGTGAAGAAAGAAGTTGGGATTTGTATTAGTAATGCATTGAATCTATATATGGCTTTTGGTAAGATTGCCATTTTCACAATGTTACTTCTGCCTATCCAGGAGCAATGGAGGCCTTTCCATTATCTCCAGTCCTCCTCAATATCTTTCTTGAGTGTTCTTATGTTTTCATTATAAAGGTCTTTTACCTCCTTGGTTAATGTTATTCCATGATATTTTATTTTTTAATGCTATTGAAAATGGGACAATTCACTTATTTCTTTCTCTGTATCTTTTGTTATACAGAAAGGCTACTGATTTTTGTGCATTGACTTTGTATCCTGCTACTTTACTGAATGAGTTGCTCACGTTTAAGAGTTTTTAAATGGAGGATCTTGGGTCACTTATGTATAGAATCATGTCATCTACAGATAGGGCTAACTTAACATCTTCCTTTCCAATTTATATCTTTTTTATTTCTTTCTCCTGTCTTATTGCTTGACCTATGATTTCCAGTACTATGTTGAAGAGCAGAAGTGAGAGTGGACACCCTGTCTTGTTCCTAGTCTTAATGGGAACTCCTTCAGTCTCTCCCCATTAAGTATTATTTGGGATTTAGGATCTTTATACATAGCCTTTACTATGTTGAGATATAGACCATCCATGCCTATTCTCTCCAGTGTTTTGATCAGGAAGTGATGTTGTATTTTGGCAAAGGCCTTTTCTGCATCTCTAGAGATGATCATGTGGTTTTTGTGTTTAAGTTTATTTATGTGCTGCATTACATTGACAGATTTCCATATGTTGAACCACCCCTGTGTTCCTGGGATAAAGCCTACTTGATCGAGGTGGATAATGCTTTTGATGTGCTGTTGAATTCAGTTTGTGCATATTTTGTTCAGAATCTTTGCATCTAAGTTCATCAGGTAAATAGGCCTGTAATTTTATTTTTTTATGATATCTCTGCCTGGCTTTCGTATTAGGGTGATAGTAGCTTCATAAAAGGAGTTGGGTATCTTTCCCTGTTCTCTGATTGTATGGCACAGTTTGAGAAAAATTGGTTTTAGTTCTTCCAAGAAGGTTTGATTGAATTCAGCTGAGAAGCCATCTGGTTCTGGACGCTTGTTTTTAGGAAGGTTTTTGATTACTCTTTCAATCTTGTTGTTTGTGATAGGTTTGTTTAGGAGATTAATCTGCTCTGTGTTTAGTTTTGGTAGGTGCTATGTGCCCAGGAATTCATCTATTTCATCCTTATTACCCAATTTTGTGGAGTAAAGTTTTTGAAATAAGTCTTGATGATTCTCCCAATTTAACTTATGTCTGTTGTGTTCTCTCCTTTTTCATCTCTAATTTTGTTAATTTGAACCTTTTTTTTTTTGCTTCATCAAATTGGCCAAGGGTTTATTAATCTTAATCTTGTTCATTTTTTTCAAAGAAACAGTTCTTTGTTAATTATTTTCTAAGTTTCCAATACATTAATATCTGCTCTGATCTTAATTATTGCTTTCTGTCTGGAGCTTTTGGGTTGGATACTTCTTGTTTTTCTAATGTATTTAGGTGGATACTTAGGTTATAGGTTTAGGATCTATCTGTCTTTGTTATGAAGGCATTTGGCACAGTTAATTTTCCCCTGAGGACTGCCTTCATTGTGTCCCATAAGATTTGGTACATTGTGTTCTCATTGCCATTTATTTCTATACATTTTGTAGTTTCATTTTTTACTACTTCCACTACCCACTTACTGTTTAAGAGTGTGTTGTTCAGTTTCCAGGAATTTGTTGGGTTCCTGATGGATCTTTTGTTGTTAACTTCTAACAATACAGCATTGTGATCTGATATCAAGCAGGAAATTATGTTGATCCTACTAAATATATGGAGGCAGGCTTTATGACCCAGTATATGATCTATTTTAGAGAAGGTTCCATGGGCTGCTGAGACGAGTGTGTAATCTGTTGATTTGAGGTAGAATGTTGTGTAGATGTATATTAGGTCTAATTAATCTATGGTATTGGTGAGTTCTCTTACTTCCCTGTTAATTTTCTGTTTGGATGATCTTTCTATTGCTGATAGTGGAGTATTGAAGTCCCCAACTATGATGGTGTTGGTGGTTATTTCTGTTTTATTGTCAAGTAAGTTTTGTTTTATGAATTGTAGTGAACCTGTATTTGGCACATAAATAGTAATGATTGCAATATCCTCTTGTTAGATCATTCCCTTGATAAGTAAGAAGTGGCCTTCTTTGTTTTTTATGATTACTTTTGGTTTGAAGTCTATTTTATCAGATATAAGTATACCTACACCTACTTACTTCTTATTCCATTTGCTTGGAATATCATTTTCCATCCTTTCACCCTGAGGAGGTGTCTCTCTTTAGTGGTGAGGTGGGTTTCTTGAAGACAGGAGATTGAGTGGTCTAATTTTCTGAACCATCCTATTAACTTGTCACTTGATGGTGAATTAAGGCCATTAATATTTAGGGTAATAGCTGTGAGGCTTGATTTAATACCTGCCATATTGGGGTGGTTTATGTGGTTTGATGTTTTCTTGGTCTTTGTAGTTTTTGTGCTTTCTTGAAGTTTGGTTAGTATGATCTGCTTCTCTTAGGCACTTGAAGTTCATTATTTCAATCTTCTGTGTGGAGCATTCCCTGAAGTACTCTCTGTAGGTTTGGCTTTGTGTTTATATAGTTGTAAAGCTGAGTTGTATTATGGAAGGTTTTTCTTTCACCATCTATTATGAGGGATACTTTTGCTGGGTAGAGTAGTTTGGGTTGGAAGTCATAATTTCTTAGAGTTTGCAGTTTTCCATTCCAGGGCCCCTGGCTTTTAGGGTTTCCATTGTGAAGTCTGAAGCAATTCTGATGGGGTTTCCTTTATAAATAATGTGTTGTCTCTACCTAGCTGCCTTTAAGACATTCGCTTTGTGATCAATGTTTAGAATCTTAATGATAATATGTTTTGGAGAATTTTTGCTTTGGTCCAGTCTGATTGGAGTCCTGCTAGCTTCCTGTACATTGATGGGGCTTACTTTTGAGAGAGTGAAAAAGTTTAATTTGATAATTTGTTGAATACATTTTACATACCTTTGGTCTATATTTCTTCCCCTTGTGGTATTCTCATGATTCAAATGTTGGGAGGCTTAAGGGTATCCTACAGTTCCCTCATGTTCAGTTCACAGAAATTTTGAACTTGTTGCAACTTTTGGTCTTGCAAAATGTTTCTTCTCTTTTGTCTCCCAGTTATTAGTTTATATCCTCCACCTGACTGACCCTAATCTTGAGAGCTTCTATAGAGTTTTGGGCTTGTTCAATTTGGTTTGTATTTTCTACTGCTTTTTTATGTATCGTTTCCAACCCTCTGTCAAGTTCCCTTTTCACGTCATTTTCTGATTTTCTTAATGCTTTTTGGAGTTCATCCTATTTCTTTATGTGTTCATTGAGCATAGCCAGCTGGTTATTGAGGTCCTATTTTTTTCACTCTATTTCAGATCATTTAACTGTCTTAGGAACAGTTCCTGGTTCTATTCAAGTAGGTCTAATCTAGTGAGCATACCATTCATACAATTATTGGTCCTTTGTTGAATTTCTGCAAGTTCTGATACTTGTTTGGCTGGGGTTGCATAGTTTGTTTCTTCATTTTGGGGGTCTGATCTTATTGTCTTTTCTATGTTTTGATTAGCAACATGATTTTGGGGACTGGGCAATCTAGCTGGATTTACTTGCATCTGATTTTTCATGCTATCCCTTTTTTGCCCATCACAATGTTCCAGAAAACCTAGGGTGTAAGATGCTAGCCTGCTGGCCAGCGTTGGGGCGGGAGCAGTAGTGAGTGGGACAGTGGTCACCCACCTCTGCTAGGACAGAGACACTATCGTGGGTCCCTGTTTAGGTGTGGGAGGGGGCAGCAGTGAGCAGGATGGTGATTGCATGTGGGGCTGAGGGGGGCTCAGCGGGAATGGTGACTGGGCCAGTGATGGTGCATAGGGGTCAGCAAGGCTGGGTGGGAATGGTGTACACACAGGGGTATGAAAGGCTGGGTGGGACCGGCAATCATGCATGGGGGTCAGCAAACCTGGATGGGAACAGTGATCATGGGCACCCACGTGGCTCCACAAGGCTGGGCGTGAATCACAATTCTGCATGCCCATGGGGGTCTGCAAGGCTGGGAAGGAACAGCAATCCTGCTCATGGGGGTCAGCAGGGCTGGGTGGGACAGGGGTCTGCAAGGCTGGGCTGGAAAGGTACTGGGATAGCCCATGGAACTCTGCCTGGTGGCCAGAAAGCCTAGGGCAGAGGACATAGCCTGCTGCCTTGGGTCTGCTTGGCCTGCAGTTAGTGCAGGAGGGACCTCCCACTGGGACTACAGCTAGGATAGTTGCTTGAGGGGATTGGGGGACTGGTGGGCCACCAGAGAGTGTGGGATTCAGCAGATTCCCTATTTTGCTCCTCCCCACCCTTCAGTGGAAAGCTACTAGAATGAGCAAACCCTTAAACAAAAAATACCCTCCCCTGAGCCTTAAGGTCTTGCCTTTTCTTCCCTGTGAGGTGATGGGAGCTTAGGCAGATGCCAACTTTCCATTTGCAAATCTTTCTGTGATGTATTCTGTTTTTCTTAGTATGCTTGCGTTTTGAAAATTGGCATATTATTTTGTCTTCTGGGCTCAAATGGCCATGTACTTGCTCTGTAATCAATACAGTGATTATCATGTACTATATGTAATTATTAAACAATTATATTCATGTAGGATTGCATGGCATTTATGCTCCATTCATCATAACTTTTTATATACTGTATCATGAACAAATATATAACTTGTTATTGTTTTCTTTAATACTAATTTAAGTTCACAGACTAGTGTTAGAAATGTTCTTCTGTTATTTGTTTGTTAGTACTGAGCAGGGGCCTGATTTCCCATAGCTTAGCTCCATAGCTACTACTTATGTAGCTAAGGGGATACCAGGGCCTTGTGCTACTGTGGGCTCCCAGTATTAACATTCCAGCACTTTCTCTTTTTGAATCATCAGTTAATTAGCTCCAACACTCCTTGAGTTCTAGAGCTATGAGTGTGGTCTGGGAAATGGCAAGTTCTCAGTGCAAGTGTATAGGTGGATGCAGGCAGGAGCTACACACTGTGATCATGCTTGTGTTCTCTGCTTTACAGATGAGCACATTCCAAAGGAACAATTGCTTGAGTGCGGCCAATGCCTTCACCCTGGATGACACCTGCAGGAAGTACAAGATGGCCTATGTCATCCTGTGCATCATCAGCATGTCTCAGGACATCTGCAACCACTGCAAATACTACAAGGCCCTGAGGCAGTTCTGTGACCAGGTCCCAGGCATGCTCAGGTGTGAAATGCTCTTCTACTACTGCCAGGACATTGACTACATGGAGCAGCAGCCACAGCCCATTGTGCCTGTGTGCTCCTATGAAGAGTGGAAGAAACCTACTGCTTGATTTTGCAGGACTCCTGCAAGAGGAATTTCATCTGCAGGTAAGTGTGCTGGCAGTGGGTGATGATTAGGTTCAGGGGGTCCATTACCTGCTGCTCAACTGCTAAGCTCCACGTTTCTGTGTGCTCTCAGGGGCAGCTAGGCCAACACTGATTCTGTGAATGCATTGATGACAGTGTGACCTCTGCATCCATAACATGGTCTTTCCAAGCTAGGGGCATTCCTATATTTAACTGATGAACTTTGAGTCTGTTGTTGGAAGGAGAAAATTCTATGACATAGCTAGGGTGGTACTTGATTGAGGCAGGTTTGTAGACATGAGTTTCCTCTTCAAGTCTTGGGGACTACCAAGTCATGTCAAGCATTGCTAGGAGTTAAGGAGGCTTTTGATCTTCCAAAAGTTTGAAGAGTTGGTCAGTGGGTGTGCACTGCGTCTAGCACAGGGTGACTACTTTGAGAATGCCTGGGTCTGTTCTGGTCGGTTCTATAGCCCCTCTTCCCAACCTCTGCCTTCATCAGAAATCTTGTAGAGCATGAGTGTTGTTGAAAACACTTGCTTACTTGTCCTTCATGGCCATTCGTTCATTTATTTTAATGTTTGAAAGAGCCCAAAATGTAATCCTTGTGTTTAAACAAATCACAGGAAAAGAGATGTAGAATTGGTCTGATTGTATACAGAAAGTCTCTTTTACTCTACTCCTGCTCAGCCCCAGTCCCCCAGTAACCACTGACAATTTGATAAATATGCTTCCCCAACTTAGAGTTGAATTCTGCTGCTGCTGGAATCAAGTTGATGCTTCTAGGCAGAGACTGAATCTGCACAGTAAGGCTATTCTGCACCTCTTCAGAAATGTGGGCCTGAGCTCACCTTGGAGGTTCAGTTCATATAGCCCAGCACTGCACTTTGTACCCAGGGCAGAGGCACAGAACTTCAGTGCCATCTGTGATAGAACCCTGCATACTCAGTAGGTTTGTGGAAGGTGGACAAGTAGGCACATGTGTGTAGGTGCTTGTTTTCCTAAAGATCCTGTGTTTCTGAAGGACAGTGAGTAGGAACCACGTGGGACATGTTAGTTGAGTTTCTGATCAGTTTTTGTTTTTTTTTAACCCTTGTGGAATGAGGTCACATTCCTTATTTAAAGCAAAGAAAAGTGAATTTATTCATTATTTATATAGCTTTCTCATGATAAAGATTTTCTGAGAGTAATGTCCTTCAACTTTGCTTTTAAGTTGGAAGTATCTGATCTGTTTCATAAAGAGAACTCTGATGACCAAACAACACAGGCACAGTTTGTGTGCTGGAAGGAGTCAGGTTTTCCCAAAATGTAACTCCAAAGACTCTTCCCTACTAAGTACCCCATAATCCACTGGGGACCTCTTTGTTGTGGGTTAGGAGAAGATATGGGTATATTACAGAGCCCTGAAGTTAAAATGGGCATCAATAGCTTAGGAACATGGGAAGCAGGACTGGAAGAGGATGAGCAGGCCTGGCCTTGTTGGGGATGGTTCAGGGATTCTAAAGACCTCCTTAGCCTTTGAAAATAAGCCCTCTTCTGTGAATAGGAATGGGTTTCTGTGGCCTCCTTTCACGTAGAGACAGATAGCCCCTCTCCCTAGGATATCATGCTATTCACTGCTGGGTCCAATGGGGTGGTACTCAGCAGCTTAGGATAGATTTCAGCATTTTTTCATCAGATTTTTATTACTGTTGACTTTAAATTTTGTCCTTTTCAACCCATCTTGCAGTCATTGTCTAACTACCCAGGGCAGGAGCTAGTAGTGCCAAGAGCCTGGAGTTTCCTGTAATTTACCTCCAACCCCAGCCCTGACTCTGCTACTACTTCAGGGTTCATATGAGAATCCCCAAAGAGAAAGAATGGAACATTGCATGTTAAACTTCACCCCTCTGAAAACTCAAACTTTCAAATGCATCATTTTGGTCCTCACTTCAGTGCCTATCAGATGTGTCCAAGTTAATTCAAACTTCACAGAAAGTAATGTTTTCCTACCCTCAGCCTTCATGCTTCCTTCCCTGGAGTTCCATATGCCACTGCACAAAATCTGACTCTTCTGTCTTGTACCTTAAAACAGATGTGAAGCAACATGAACTTTTCTTTTTGTCTTTGTTTTCTTTTCTCCTCTTCTCTGGTAGGGAAGCTGCCTGGCTCCAGTCAATTTGTGACAGCTGGGAAAGGACTGGGATTGCATATTGGTGTCTGCAAGCATGCCTTCACATAGTACACACCCAGGTGTAATTAGAACGCCATGATGGTATCTCAAATCCAGGAACTCTTTCCTAGAGCACAGTACCTCCGTGCTAGCTTTTCTCAGTTTACCTTCCTTACTGCATGCAAAGTTATCAGTACTGAGTGTATCCAAAAGGAGCCATTCTTTGTTCCTGACATAAATTGTTTCATATATGCAATTTCCATTTATACCTTGTCTTCTCTCTCCTAAACCCTGACATTCAAAGTAAGCTCATTCAAAGTACATTAACACTGAATTGGGATGTCACAAACATATTCTCTCTCCCTTTTCTAATTAACCACTCACATCTCTTGGCTAACTCATTGCCAAGAGGTCTAGCATCCTCTTTTTGAGCATGACCCCCATGTTTTCCTGTAAGAATAATAGAAGTATTTTCATGCTCATTCTATTTTAGGGCCAAAGAGGGGACCTGGGTACCAAATGGCCCATCAACCTTGTGGATTTCACTGACTGCACATATTGTCACTCTTGAGAGTAGCCCTGTATGTGCTGGAGGGCTAGATGGCTGTGGCTGTCTTGTTCAATCTGTATATACATAAGAAACACTGAGCCGGGCGTGGTGGCGCACGCCTTTAATCCCAGCACCTGGGAGGCAGAGGTAGGAGGATCCCGGTGAGTTCGAGGCCACCCTGAGACTCCATAGTGAATTCCAGGTCAGCGTGGGCTAGAGTGAAACCCTACCTCGAAAAACCAAAAAAAAAAAAAAAAAGAAACACTGAATCCTTGGGTACCAAGTACTACTCAGCATATTCAGGCATGGAACCATTGTTTCTCAAAGAATGCCTATTTCTTTAAGGGAATAAGTCCTAAAGGCCTTCAGCCAGAGTGAACTGTCCACTTCAACAGTCAACCAGCCTCTCCCTTTCCTGGCAGCATACTCCTCGGGGGAAAATGAGTATTGTATTTGTGCTTGGCACAGCTGGGTCATGGGTGTCCCTGTCTGTCTATAAGATGTTGGCAATATTGAACCTCAGAAGGGAACAGATGAGGGGGCTCTAGACCTTATGTCCAAACAGCTTTCATGTCCTCCTGGGTATATGCTTCTGCTTCTAAGTTCCAAGTGGTGAGTCCCTATAACTTCAATAGTAGTGTTTGAGTCCTCCACACACTCAAAATCCTGTAACGATATCCTAGAAATCTTGAGGATTTGTATCAGAACCAGGAAGGCAAACATCCCTGTTTTAGATCTAGAAGAACAGGGCATGCAATTTATAAACTTCCAGGCAAATCCCATACTTGACTTGCCACAATGGGGTTGACCTTGTTATACATACTGGAAGTGCATTATTGTCAATTTGTCACCTGAGGCATTTGGGGAAGCATGTCACAAAATGATGTTGTGGTCATTCACATCTCTCTGGACATTACCATAGTACAACAGATATCAGTCCTGCTAGGTAGCTTTTTCAGTTCATGGATGTGCATCACAAGCAGTAAGCACAGTTATAGGAAACGTTAAAGCATTCTTTCTCAACACTAAGTTCATCAGTCAGTATCTATGTTAAAGGATGTCCAAGGGGTGTTATTCAGTGAACATGAAGAATTCAGTGATTTGCTGTGAGGTGAAGGCATGTATTCTGTCTTGGAGAAAGTGAAAAATCTGAGTGTGTAAGGACCAAAAGAGAGGGTGAGTATTGTCATAATCAGCAGAATACAGTACATGTCACATACAGGCTAGGCTTAACTTGAAGGGAGTAAAGCTGTGAGATTTCTTAATTTATACTAATCTACATCTTAGTCCATCACAGAGATGTTAGGTCACGTGCAGAAAAATAATACTATTTGCTATTTAAAAGGATAATATAGCCCAAAATATTATTAGTTCTGGACTAGTAACAGTTACTTCTCCACAATCATTGTAGTCCATTGTTGAAGTTTTAGTCACACAGGTGTGGTTTTTGATGTTCTCAGGTTTTGGTTTTCCATTTGCCAAACTTCACTTTGCCATTTGTGTACCTAGTAGGCTATTATCTCACATGAATCTTAGGAACAGGTCAGAAGACAGATCTTCAGGAGTGTGATACTTATCAGAACCATTAGGAAAGAAACTCCCATATAATGTCAAATCTATTAGCCATTATAATGTGGTTAGTATCTATGTGTCAATTTTATTGTATGTGACATGACATTTATAGGGACACAAATATTGTATTTGAGGTTGAAAATAATAATATACGTGATAGGCAAGGAAGAAGAAATTGTTAACTTAAATGGAAAGTTAATTGGAAATTTTGGAAATATAAACAGTTTAGATAAGGTAGGAAGTATAAGAGATTAATATTGACACAATATTTGAAATAGTTTGAAAAAATTGAATGTTAAACTTTACAGAATTTAGGGCATTAATTTTGAAGATCAGATATCAAGTTTAAAAATTTTTAATAAGGCTTTAATATAGGTGGCTTGTAATTTTTCCTTACTTGGTATAGAGATCAAAAGAGACCATAACTTTAGAAGAGCTAATGATAGTATGTCAAGCTAAAAAGAGCTAGAAAATTTGATTACTCTTAATGTATTATCAGTTGTTTATTTTATAAGTGTAATGAAATTTTATATAATTAGTCAAAATTGTTATCTAGTATAATAAAATTTTATCACCAAAATTGTTATCTAATGGGAAAATATGTAAAAGTAGAATATGTAAGAAATCTATTGCTATATACATGATCCAACAAATAGAATGAATACTTTACCTACTGGAAAATATGTAAACTTGCCATCTTCATATAAGTCAATTATAAGCTGTGAATATCTCATTTAACATAAATATATATGTGTAAACTATTCTGTGAACATTACATAAACCGTATTAAGAGCAGAATAATATTTAAGAAAACCAGAACTTTGACCTGTGAATTAGCAAAAAATAATAATATGCTTATATCATTATTTTTGTTTGAGCTTTAAATATCTTTTAACGAGAATCTTAACAACTTGCTCCCCTAACTTTTGTCTTTATGGTTTTCTGTCCCTATGGTTAATTATAAGTAGACTGGCTTGTGATGGTCTGCCTTCCCACTTCCTTGGGATAGAAGTCCCCTAGGACCATTTTTTATTTTTGGCCAAATATCAAGAAAGTCAATTATATTAATTTCATACTTTTGAGCTTTATGTTACATAAATAAAGTTTAAATAAGTGAATGAAAGCTTATTAAAATGAATCTTGATTTTGGTAAACAGCTTTAATTACAGTAGCCAGAGCTTAAAACTAGGAAATATAGGTATAGATCAATTTTAACCTTGATTTGAGATATGATAATATAAATAAACTTATCAACTTATTACCAAGAGTAAGGTCTGAATTATATTAACAATTTGGGTGATAAAAATATAGAGAACTAAAACTTTTAAATTAACCCATTTTACCACAGGCAACTCAAACCTTTTTTAAGTTCAAGTCCCACAAACTTTCTATATCAATTTTCATTCCCTATGATCAACATACTTCAGAATAGTGTTTTATCTTTACTATGTCCTTTCTCTTAAGACCCAGTTTCTGCAATATTTAGCACATTTCCCTTGATCTGTCTAACAGTACCTGGAAACCATCTGAGACCACGAGGAGAAGGTATAATCAGCAGTGTATAAGTTGTCTGATGCCTTGTCATTTTTTAGCTCTGCCTAAAGACCATCTTTTTTTATCTTATTATTTATATCCTCACATCATTTTATGATTTCATTGACCAGTTAAACATATTTCTTAATATAGTTCTGGGTATCTATTATTGAAAAATCTCTTCCTTTTTAAATAGTTTTTTTTTTTAAATTTTAAGAGAGAGAGATGGAGGGATAGAGAATTGGCATTGCCAGGGCCTCAGCCTCTGAAATTGAACTCCAGATGCTTGTGACACCTAGTGTCATGTCTGAAACTTGCACTTTCCTTACATTTGTGTAAATGGTTTATGTGGGATGTGGAGAAGTGAACATGGGTCCTCTGGCATCACTTCAGCCCTGAAAATCTCTTTCTATATTATCCTTCAACAATCTCATCTTGTCTTACAAACTTTTAATTATTCTTAGGATAATTAAGAGAAATGTCACTCAATTAACTTATTACTAACTGACAGAGAAGCAAGTAGTTCAGCATCACAAAGTTAATCATTCTACTTTTGAAAATCTTTAGAGAAACATCCTTAGCAGAAAACATCAGAATTTTATTTTTACTTCTAAAAAATCCTTTATTGTTATTGCCAAGAACATATTTAAAGGGCCAGTTATATTTCTCACTTAGTTGTCTATTCAATCCAGTCTTAAGCACAACTTTTCATAATCTCCTAATTGTATGAAACAAATCACAAGCCGGGCATTGTGGTAATCCCAGCACCTGGGAGGCAGAGGTAGGATGAACACCATGAGTTCCTGGCCACCCTGAGACTCCATAGTGAATTATAGGTCAGCCTGGGCTAGAGTGAGACCCTATCTTGAAAAAACAACAACAACAAAAATAACATCTGTGAACATACCATTTAACACTCATCATTTTAATGTTTCTGTTCCATGATGCAAAAATGAAGCACTCAGTTGATGTATCAAATGTCAAATTTTGTTAAGCAGCATGTTTTACAATTCATAGATACAATAACATTAGAATTTAAACTGAGAAATATATCATAAGCCTGTTTTTAATAATTTAATATCATTTAAAATACATAAGCATCAGAACATTCAATTAAAATAAACATTGAAAGGATTTATGGCCATGAATTTAGTCATACATAAAGACAGACTACATGAAACATAGAACATATCACATGACATTGTTGACCAGCATTAAACAGGACAACACAGAACATGGAGGGATGTCCATTTTTAAGATTTTAGTTATGTTTTAAGTTGGTGAGGACTTAAATTATAAGAAAGCAACATCCAGTGGTTTAAATTTTTCTTTTCTTCTGTGTCCAGTAGCCATATTTAAGTGGTCTGGGGTTACAGAATTTTCCTTTGTGTTTGTCTTTATTTATTTTATCGAGCTGTGTAGAAGGCACTGATTTTTATCATCATTTAATGGTTAAGGTTTTGTATACTGTGATTGCCTCAGATAATCTGACTTCCTTTAAATTAGTTTTGAGACATGCCAATAGGGTGTCTTTTGGAATAGGTAACTTAGAGCCCATTTTGGAGGACAAGGACTAACTGGAGTGGCTGATGCCACCAGCGAAGTTTCTGAGGCTTAGAGAGGGCAACAAACCTCAAGGATTAGGAAGGAGTGTCTCACACTTATAATGTTTGGGATGTCCAGTAGAATTAAACATAGAGGGTTCCTGAAGCCTCAAATCATCCACAGACTGAAAAGTGAGAAACTCCTGCAGTTTCTAATGTCTGAGATGGGGTGCCTCCACTGCAGACTGAGAGTGAATACCTTGTCCAGAAGGTTATAATTTGATGAGCATGAAGATCCTCACACAGTGAGTGGCCTCCTCTCTAGAGTTCAAAAGTCTAGGGGAGACAGGAAGGAGAGAGGGGACTATGACCTGGTGGATCACCCAAAGGGCTGCTGTAGCCTCAGCTGAGCTCAGAGAGGTATTTTGGACATTCATTAAGGTGTATCCCTGGTCAGAATTCCTCATTCTCCACAAACGAGCTGAGAAGCTCATGCAATCCAGGGGTCAGTGTGTGAGGAAGAAGAAAAGAAAGAAACTGCCAAGTATCAAGTTGGGTTTACACAGAACACTAATAAAGTCCCTCGAACCAAGAGGTTAAAAAGAACTTGGTCACTTATGTAGACAAAGGCCACAAAAGATTGGAGTTCTTAGGTCCCAACTGGTGGCTGTTTAGTCCAGAATAGTGAGTAGAGTATGGCAATCTTTTCACCCAAAGAAGTGAAATACTGGTAGAAAGGTAGGAAGGAGGAGGGGAGGATATGAAACCCAAAAGCCACTGAGTATTCCAATCTGAGACTCAGCACCAGAAACATAAGAAAATTGAAAGACAAAAGCAAAGGAAAACTCTGGACTTGATCACAACAGACTGAGACTGTTTATTAAAGCACAGCAAGGAGCTACAACCTTCCTGCAGGATGGAAGATGAAGCACTGAACTACACTAGGGTGTGTGTTTGTAAAGAGGATCCTGAAGAAAACAGACTGTACCAGGTGCAGGTCCAAGGGAAGTAGATAAAGAACTTGTAGCTATTTGTGTCCTTGCTCATTGTCGGAGACGGCAAGCATGCCATTTCAGGATCACAAGGAATTGAGTGCTGAAGACCTGCATGACACAGTTCCAGCCCAGCTGTCTCTTCCTTGAAGTCCAAGGTGGCCCCTCTATGGAAAAATCTTTGGCTCTGTATGCTACAGAAATCTGTGGTTTTCTGTATAACGTTTGTCTTCCTCTGTCTTTCACTTGGTGTCTCAATCTCTAAGTTTACTTTTCCAGTAAAAGTTGGTGTTAGTGAAGTGTTGGTCAATGTATCTGAAACAGGCTCTGGCATAGAACTGGAAAAACAAGAAAATGGGTAGGAGATAATTGTTTTCCTTAAAGGCCTTAATTAAAGTCAGGCATGGAGTACAGTACACTTAGGAGAAAACAATGAACCTCCTGGAACAATGTAAAAATTGTTCTATGACTAATTTTTGTGAATGGTGGCAATTGCAGCAAGCTATGACTCTTTACCAAGAATCCTTACAGAAAAACAACCAAAGTCAGAAAGAGTTCAGTTGGGGGTACCAAAGTCTAAGTATTGGAGAGACATGAAAAGGAAAATTCAAAATAAATGATTGAGGGATAAATGGGTTTATTGGATCAGTGATTAATGATGGGAAGCCCCATTTGTGGTTGTTTTGCCTTTCACCTTTAATATAGTAATTGAAATAAAAGTTCAGGAAATCACAAGAGCTTGACTGCATATACTTGGGGAAAGTGTGAAAACAGTTAATCATTATGGGGGCCTGATGACTTCACTTGAGGTGAATAATTATGGGAATGTTTGACGTAAAGGAATAATAAAATGTTTCTATGAATTCTATGAAACTGTACCTTTCTTGAAGTTTGTTCTTGCATAATGTGATTAGAAAATAAAAGACTGAGGTTAAGAGCTGTGGCAGCAGAGAAGTATAGAAGTATGGAAGCATAGAAACAGGGAAAAACAGAGAACAGAGAAAAAGACTAAAAAATAGAAAAAGAAAAAAATAGAAACAGAGAAGGAGGCAGAGAGAGAAAGATGGAAAAACTCAGCTGCCTTCAGCATTAGCCTGTCAGCTTGCACCAGAACTTGACTTCGAGTCGTTATTTTGCTGCTCCCTTTCACACCTCTCTTTGGGGACCCTCCTTCAAGCCAGGGCTGGACCCTGGCACATGGGCATGCTTGCCATCTCCGGCAGCTCATCACAAGCATTTTCAGCACAATTGTCTATGGGAAAATATTCCTGATGGTTTCTTTTCCTTCAAGGCCTTCTGAGTTAAGTACATCAGTTAGGAGAATTGTAAGGGATGTCTGGGACTGATTGCTTTTGATGTTTGCTCAAGGCCTTCTAGTCTTAGGGACAGTCAATACCCCTTTAGATCCTTCTGGTTTTCAGGGAAAGTCATTAACCCTTCAAGCACTGTCTTATTTTTCATCCTAGCTTGGCCTTGATATCACTATGTAGTTTAGCATGGCACTGAAGTAGTGGCAGTCCTGCTCCTCATGCCTTTTAAGAAGTGGGATTACATCCAGGCATGGTGGCACACACCTTTAATTCCAGCACATGGAAGGGAGAGGTAGGAGGATTGCTATGAATTTGAGGCCACCCTGAGACTACATAGTGAATTCCCGGTCAGCCTGGACTAGAGTGAGACCCTATCTCAAAAAAAAAAAAGAAGAAAAAGTGGGATTACAGGTGCCACCCATTACCCATTACACTGCACTAAGAATGGTTACTAAGATGTATTCCCAAACAAAATAGAACCCTAAACAATCTGGTCTTCATCAAGTTTTCTTTTCTAGTCATACCCTGTTCTACCCTTAGAATCAGTCCTATTCCATTAATTTAGTCACTAAATTCGGTGTCCTGTGTCCTGCTCTGAGCCCGTGCATGAGGGTTTGATATGGTGGACTTTCTTCAACATTTCTGCCCCAACTATCTGGTTTTGTCCTGCTCTTCATTTCTTTCAAGCTCATAGTCTCTCCCCTTCCTGTCTGTATTCTTGTTTGCTTCCATTCCTGTGGCCTGTGCTTCATGGAACCAGTTCCAGATTCCTCCTGCAAACTCTACCTCTTTACCACCCAGACCTTCCCTCTTGCGCTGTTTCTCTTTTCATATAGGAGAGACAGAAGCCTCCAAATCATGTAAACACAATTTTCGTACATTTTTGAGGGAGAATTTCCCATGTGTTCTAGGCTGGTCTGAAATTCACTATATAGCTGAGCCCAACTTTAAACCATTGTGTTACATATGAGGTCTAGTGAGAAATGATCATCATTGTGTTAGAGATGAGGCCTGGGCAATCATAATCATCATTACATTTGAGATGATGCCTGAGGAGTCATAATCATAATTGTTTTACAGATGAGGTCTGGGGAGACATGATCATCATTGAGCTACAGATGAGGCCTGGGGAGATGACTTGATCATAATTGTGTTACAAATGAATCCTGGGGATACATGATCACCATTGTATTACAAATGAGGCCTGGGGAGAGATGGTCATCCTTTTTTTACAGATGAAGACTGGGTAGATTGATCATTATTGTGTTAAAAATGAGGCCTGTGGAGACATGATAATCACTGTGTAACAGATGAGGACTGGGGAGATTTGATTAGCATTGTGTCACAGACGAGGCCTGGGGGGACATGAATCATCATTGTGTTACAGATGTTGGTGAGGGACATATGATCATCATTGTGTTACAAATGATGTCTGGGGAGACATGATTATCACTGTGCTACAGATAAGGTCTAGGGAAACATGATCATCTTTTTTCTCTTAAAGATGAGGCCTAGCAATCATTGAATGCACAGAATTTTCTCAAGAAACAGGACAAGCAGATTACATAGCTTGATTTTTCATTCTTCTGTTGTGAAAAACAGCTTACCCTGTTACATTCCACATAGCAATGTTGCACCAGACCCAGCTGGATGAAATGCATGCCATCATAAATGTTTATTTACAAAGACATCCCATTCGTCTTCCTTTTGAAAATAGTTTTTGATTATAGAACTTATGTTTATGGTCCATAAGTATAACAATCAGAACTTGGGGTGGACAGATGACTCAGTGTTAGAAGCAATAGTTAGAAGTGAAATGGCAACTGTTAGGAGCAATAATTAGAACTGTTATAAGGCATAACAAGGAAAGTCTGGACCAATGTAAACTCAATAACCATCAAGAAAACATCAAACATCTGCAGCTCAAGTCTGATATCATAAACAGTGACTGACAGTCTATGAAATTGCCAATTCTTCACCTCAGGCTTTGCTGAATAGCCAGGGAACCTTCCATCCTGACCCTAAAGCACTCCATGGAAGTCCTTGCATGGCCCTGATATATCTAAAATACCATCAGGTCTTGATGCAAACCATGATCCATCTTCCAACTTATTCACGAACCTCCTCATTAGGGTCAACCCTGCCAATATGACATGTCTCAGCAGAAGCCCCCAGAAACATGAACATCTTGACTCACTCCATATATTTTTCATGCTCCATAAATGAATACCAGGTGTGTAGGACACACCCTTATTCAAACAGCTTCAGCAACCAAGTTCATTGCCAGTAATTATATATTTGCTTGAATTTTCCAACTTAAATCTTAAATTTCTCACCTCCATATTTTTAAAGCAATTTTCACTTTTCAAAATTTGTTTAGAGAGAGGAAGTGAGAGAAAGAGAGCAAATTGGCAAATGAGGGCTTCAGCCACTACAACCAAACTCCAGATGCTTGCAGTATATTGTTCAGGGCAGAATTATGGGTATTATAGCCAGTTTCTGCTTCCCAGTGTTTGGTGTACTCTCCTGTTCCTGTGGTACACCTGATGTTGGCCAAGAGGTAATGTCCACACACTGCTAATGCCATCGTTTCCCCCTGTTGTGTTGGTTTGATTCAGGTGTCCCACATAAACTTAGGTGTTCTGAATGCCAGGCTCCCCAGCCAAAGTCAATTGGAAATTAAAGCCTTCTGGAAGCACTGTATTGTTGGGTGTGGGCTCATGCATGTTAAAGCCAGCTTCCCTGTGCCAGTGTTTGGCACACCCTCCTGTTCTCATTCCCCACCTTATGTTGGCCAGGGGGTTATGTCCACTCTCTGCTCATGCCATCAGTTTCCCCTGCCATCATGAAGATTACCCTCAAGCCTATAAGTTGAAATAACCCCGTTTCCCCCAAAACTGCTCTTGGTCAGGTGATTTCTTCCAGAAATGTGAACTTGACTGCAACACCTGCAATTGTGGAGCTTCCCCTTGAGTCAGTAAGTCAAAATAAAACTTTTTTTCCCAAGGCTGTTCATGGTTGGGTGATTTCTGTCAGCAATGTGAACATGACTGCAACAATAATGTTGATATTGAGAGAGGCATTGCTGCTAGACACCTGACAGTGTGCCTTTGGATTTTAGTAGCTGATTTTCAAGAGGAATGTGGAATAATTTGAAACCTTGGCCTAAGAGATGACTAGATGTGCAATAAATACAGCATGATGGACTATCCTGGTAAGAGTTGAAATACATGAATGAAGTAAGAACTAAAGACTGTGAGGTTTGGCTTGTGACAGTGAGAAAACGCTTTGCCTGGACTGGGCTAGATACAGTTTGTGTGTGAGGCTTGCTGTTATGCCCATGTTCTTGAACAAGGTTGCTTTACATAGAAATGGACTTCTCTGAGCAGAGGGATATGGCATGGAAAGATGAAATCTTTAGACTGAAAATTCTGCCCGTTCAGCTGCAATTATATGAGATTACACTCTTTCGAATTGGATTAGCCGATTGCATTGTGAAACAGAAAGAATGTAGACTCTTTTGAAGGGGCATGAATGCTCAAGGATTGTCCTGTTCTTCAAAGTCTGCTTTATCATTCCCCTGATTAACAAACTAGCACCTCACCTGGTTTGGTGGAGTATGAGAAATGCAGGAAAGACAGGGTCACTGAATTTGCAATGTGGTCTGTTTTGGAAATAGCCTTTTCCAATGTAAAGCAGGCTTTCTGGATGCCTGCACGGAGACCAAATGGAGCTGTGAGCCAGGACCATGGGTTGCAGTGGAAAGCCACTAGAGATGCTTGGACTATGAGATGTTGTGCTAAGGAGAGCTCCTAGCCATGGATGAAGGACTGTGAGGAGCGTAGCTGGAGGGGCAGAATTGGAAATAAAGAGATTTATTGCTGAGTAGGATTGTCAGATTTAGAGATTTGTCACTGAATAGAGTTGTTCAACCTGGAGCTATAGAGGTTGATGTTCACCATGTTTAAATCTTGTATTGGTTGAATTATTTTTTTGTTATGCTCAATGTAATCTTTTGCATGTGAGTGCTAATTCTGTGACATTATGTTTTTGGAGGGGTCTTTTCTTTTCTTTCTTTCTTTCTTTCTTTCTTTCTTTCTTTCTTTCTTTCTTTCTTTCTTTCCAATTACAGCTCTGTTAAAAGATATTGGGACTTCCAGTTAACATGGTGGCATAAGAACCATGCCAAACCAGCCTAGGGGAGAAATTTACTAAGTTATGACTTAAAGAACAAAGTGCATTTTTATCAGATTTGTGAATATTATCTGCAAGTTTTCAACATTCATTATATTCATATGATTTCTAAGTTATATGAATTTTCTCATACATAGTAGTCTATGACTGACAGATAAAAGCTTTTACACATTCATTATATTTACATGGTTTTTTTCATTTGTGTGAGTTCTCTGATGCACAGTGACCTGTGACTGGAAGATGAATGTATTTCGACTGTTACGTCAATATGGTTTAAGTTTTCTCTTCTATGTGAATTCTCTAATACAAAATTTGGTTTGACTTCTACAAGAAACCTTTTTTTTTCAAATTTATTATATAAAACTGACTTCTCACCTTTGTGTGTTCTCTTATACCTCATGACTTATGACTTCAGTAAAAAGGTTTCCTCACTATTAATATATTCATTTGGCTTTTCACCTGTCTAAAGATACACACTGAGTTGTGACTTTAGGCAGAAAGCTTTCTCACATCTTTTGCATTACTACTCACTGGGAGTTGAATGTGTTCTACATTCATTATATTCATATGATTTCTTTCCAATGTGAGTTCTCTGATACATAGTGTGCTGTGATTTAAAGATGAAAGCCTTCCCACACTATGATATTCATATGGATTCTCACCTGGGTGTTTTGTAATGTTTAATAACATTTGACTTAGCAATAAAAGCTTTCACATATTCATTATATTCATAAGCTTCTAACTCTTATGATTTCTATGATGCTTATAAAGATCAGACTTGGCAAGAAAAGCTCTCCCACATTAAGTACACTCATATGTCTTGTGTCATTTCTCTAGTGCAGAGTGAGATGTGTCTTGAAGATGAAACTATTACCACATTTAGTACATCCAGATGAATTCATTTATGTTTCCTAAGGTCTTACTTTGCAAGGAAAGCTCTCTGTCATTCATTACATTGATATGGCTTCTCATGTCATATGAATTCTCTGATGACTGGTTAGCAATGACTTGGAGATTCCCACAGTTCATTCACATGGCTTTTCACCTGTGTGAATTCTCTGATGATTAGTGAGTTGTGACTTGGAGATGAAAGCTTTCCCACATTCAGTACATTCAAATGGATTTTCACCTATGTGACTACTCTGATGCCTAATAAGATGTGACTTGTAGACAAAGGTTTTCCCACATTCAGTACATTCATGTACCTTCTCACCTGTGTGACTTCTCTGATGCCTATTAAAATAAGACTTGGATATGAAGGCTTTTCCACATTCAGTACATTTATATGGCTTCTCACCTGTGTGATGTCTCTGATGAATTGTGGCATCTGCCTTGCGGCAGAAACCTTTTCCACATTGAATACATTTATATGGTTTATCACCTGTGTGGATTCTCTGGTGAGCAGTGAGCATTGAATTGTACATGAAGGCTTTGCCACATTCAATACATTCATATGGCTTCTCACCTGTGTGAGTTCTCTGATGCCTAATAAGATATGACTTGCAGATGAAGCCTTTCCCACATTCAGTACATTCATATGGTTTCTCACCTGTGTGATGTCTCTGATGAATTGTGACATCTGCCTTGCGGAGGAAGCCTTTTCCACATTGAATACATTTATATGGTTTATCACCTGTGTGGATTCTCTGATGAGCAGTGAGGATTGAATTGCAGATGAAGGCTTTCCCACATTCAGTACATTTATATAGCTTTTCACCTGTATGAATTCTCCAATGAATAGTTAGGTATGACTTGGAGATGTAAGCTTTCTGACACTCAGTACATTCATGTGGCTTTTCACCTGTGTGAGTTCTCTCATGTTTAATAAGATATGACCTGCAGATTAAGGCTTTTCCACATTCAGTACATTCATATAGCTTCTCACCTGTGTGACATCTCTGATGCTTAATAAGATATGACTTGCAGATGAAGGCTTTTCCACATTCAGCACACTCATATGGCTTCTCGCCTGTGTGGATTCTCTGGTGAGTAGTGAGCTTTGAATTGGAGATGAAGGCTTTTCCACATTCAGTACATTCATATGGCTTCTCACCTGTGTGGGTTCTCTGATGAGTAGTGAGCTTTGAATTGGAGATGAAGGCTTTTCCACATTCAGTACATTCATATGGCTTCTCAACTGTGTGGGTTCTCTGATGAGTAGTGAGCTTTGAATTGGAGATGAAGGCTTTTCCACATTCAGTACATTCATATGGCTTCTCAACTGTGTGACTTCTCTGATGCTTAATAAGATGTGACTTGCAGGTGAAGGCTTTCCCACATTCAGTACATTCACATGGCTTCTCACCTGTGTGAGTTTTCTGATGCCTTATAAGGTCTGACTTAAAGATGAAGCATTTTCCACATTCAGTACATTCATATGGCTTCTCACCTGTGTGACTTCTCTGATGCTTAATAAGATATGACTTGCAGATGAAGGCTTTTCCACATTCAGCACATTCATATGGCTTCTCCCCTGTGTGGATTTTCTGGTGAGTAGTGAGCTTTGAATTAGAGATGAAGGCTTTTCCACATTCAGTACATTCATATGGCTTCTCACCTGTGTGGGTTCTCTGATGAGTAGTGAGCTTTGAATTGGAGATGAAGGCTTTTCCACATTCAGTACATTCATATGGCTTCTCAACTGTGTGACTTCTCTGATGCTTAATAAGATGTGACTTGCAGGTGAAGGCTTTCCCACATTCAGTACATTCACATGGCTTCTCAACTGTGTGACTTCTCTGATGCTTAATAAGATGTGACTTGCAGGTGAAGGCTTTCCCACATTCAGTACATTCACATGGCTTCTCACCTGTGTGACATCTCTGATGCCTAATAAGATATGACTTGCAGATGAAGGCTTTTCCACATTCAGCACATTCATATGGCTTCTCCCCTGTGTGGATTCTCTGGTGAGTAGTGAGCTTTGAATTGGAGATGAAGGCTTTTCCACATTCAGTACATTCATATGGCTTCTCATCTGTGTGGGTTCTCTGATGAGTAGTGAGCTTTGAATTGGAGATGAAGGCTTTTCCACATTCAGTACATTCATATGGCTTCTCACCTGTGTGGATTCTCTGATGAGTAGTGAGCTTTGAATTGGAGATGAAGGCTTTTCCACATTCAGTACATTCAAATGGCTTCTCACCTGTGTGACTTTTCTGATGCCTTATAAGGTCTGACTTAAAGATGAAGCATTTTCCACATTCAGTACATTCATATGGCTTCTCACCTGTGTGACTTCTCTGATGCTTAATAAGATGTGACTTGCAGGTGAAGGCTTTCCCACATTCAGTACATTCACATGGCTTCTCACCTGTGTGACATCTCTGATGCTTAATAAGATATGACTTGCAGATAAAGGCTTTTCCACATTCAGTACATTCATATGGCTTCTCATCTGTGTGGATTCTCTGGTGAGTAGTGAGCTTTGAATTGGAGATGAAGGCTTTTCCACATTCAGCACATTCATATGGCTTCTCACCTGTGTGGATTCTGTGATGAGTAGTGAGCTTTGAATTGGAGATGAATGCTTTTCCACATTCAGTACATTCATATGGCTTCTCACCTGTGTGAGTTTTCTGATGCCTTATAAGGTATGACTTAAAGATGAAGCATTTTCCACATTCAATACATTTATATGGTTTCTTTCCTGTGTGACTTCTGTGATGAGTAGTGAGCTGTGACTTGCAGATGAAGCCTTTTCCACATTCAATACATTCATATGGTTTCTCTCCTGTGTGAGTTATCTGATAATTAGGGAGTTGTGACTTGGAGATGAAAGCGTTCCCATATTCAATACACTCATATGGCTTTTCACCTGTGTGTGTTTGAGGATGGACAGTGAGATGTGACTGGGTGATGTAAGTAAGCTTTTACACATTCTTACATTCACAAGGATTCTCACCTGTGTGAATTCTCTGATACTTATTAGGATCTGAGTTCATAATGGAGGCTTTCCCACATGCATTACATTCATATGGCTTATTGAGACTGACTTGGACATGAAAGCTTTCCCACATTTGCTACCATTTGTATGGCTTATAACCTGTGTGAGTTTGATAATGCATAGTGGGATATGACTGGGTGAGGTAAGCTTTTCCACATACATTACAGTCAAAAGGTTTCTTACCTGTTTGAGTTCTCTGATGATTACTGAGGTGTGACTTGGAGATACAAATTGTCCTACATTCATACACCTTGTCACCTGTGTTTGTTCCTTGATAACAAGTCTGATGTAACCTCTGGTAAACAGTATTCTGGCATTGTTTAAAATAATCAGTCTCTGTCCAGTGCATTTTCTGTTGAGTTTTTAATTCTGAGAAATAAAAACAAACGTATTGCATTCAAAATATTAAACAAAAGTTTGACTCACAAGGGCTTCCTAGTATTTGGTAGAGTATTATAATTTACAAAAAGATATCTCACAATTATATTAATACTACTTTGCAATTGACTTCTTTACTATTTTCTATGGAGAGTTTCTTGACATGGGGCATGTCTTACACAACAAAGTGCAACCTCACCAAATGTTTTCCTATTTAGCAGAATTTATTAGAGACCTCTAAGTGAGATGACGTTTTTGGTTGTTTGGTTTTCTTGCCTCCTCAATAAGTTCTGGTCTGATGTTTTTGAAGACATCAATTCTCTCAGATAAGGTTTATTTAACAATTTAATTTTCAGTGAAATAACTGATTGGATGTGAAGAAAAGTTTTTATTTTCCACTGGCAGTTACTTGCCTAAGTGTTTACGCATCATTTTAGCACATGTTGACTGAATGTTTTTCTCTACAGATATTTGGTTTATTTGCAAAGACTAGTGCCAAATTCTACAATAATATGGGGCATGTTTTGTTATTGTTTCTAGTTTCTCCACTACCACCTTTCTTCATGGTACATATTCATGATAGGTTTTTTTTCTTCTTCTGTGTTTATATGTGAATGTCTGTTTGTGAGTTTGGAAATGTGTGTTACCAAATGCATGCTTTCTGATAATAAGTCAAGCTTGAGTGTCAGTCATTGCCTTTCATTTTGTTTAACAGTGCCTCCTTGTGTAAAATGCTGCGTATGTAATAATTATGCACTATGAGATTTGAGGGATTTTCAGTATTCTGGTTGCTTCTAGGGATCTGAACTCATGATTATGCAAAAAACATATGAAAACACTGAGTGAGCTCCCAGCCACTATTGCATTTCATAATGCAATTTTTAAAATACTATTATCTAATTATAATAAAAGATGAACATGGTTTTCAATCATTATTATTATGAATGAAGGAGAAAAGAAGGAAGATGACACAGAAAAAAATCCTGCATGAGAAAGAAGAAAACCAAACCACATGAGGATATGAAAGCAAAATAATAGTAATTAAACTAAAAATTAAAATTAAAATATGAATATGAAAAGCATAACAATATGAGTAAAACAAAAACAAAGCTATCAATGCAGAAAAACAGTTAAAAATAAGGAGAAAAGAACAAATTGGAGAACAGCTGTATTCTTTCCACAAGTGGTTATTGGCAGAAGTAATGGTGGTTCATCTGTAGACTGATATTGTCATTCTGTGCTCATTGTTGATGTTGGTGGTATATATGCATGGATGGATGGACCCATAAGTAAGGCCAATTGCAGGTATGCAGGAAAATAAAATTGTATTTTCATATAAAAAGCCAGTAGAAAACCTTGAGATTGATATAATAGGCACAGTCTTAAATGTATTCCACATACGGGCAAAAATAAAAGGCCTCTCAATTGTCTATCAAACAGTACCAGAAACAAGGACACTTAGTTCAATTGAGGGATTTAAGTGCCCAAGCAAGAATCAAGTATATGTGCTAAGGGGAAAGATCCACCCATATAATTGACCCAGTTTTATAATTTTCAGTCATTTTACAACTAAACATGTGACATTATAATGAATGTCTAAAGGCCAAACAACATAATTAATATAGGCTTAACATTCCCTATACTTTGAACATCAATAAGCAATATGGTTGACTCTTCACCATGAAGGGTGAGAACACCAAAACTTCCCTCCTTTGGTTCTCTAATGTAAAACTTGATCCGCAATTCTCCATTTGGTCCTGTATTCATCTCCCATGCATAAATATTTAATGTGTAAAGATTCTCTGCACTACCCATGTTTTCAGGTTTCAAAATTTTCCAATGGTTAATTCTAACACTTCTCTCATGTGAGTCTGTTGTTACAGAGTGAGTGATAGCCATACTGATCTGAATCTCTAGAATTAACACCTGCAAGAGACACATATTTCTAATAACCCTACAGATACCACTCTTGACACAAGAACTCTTTCTATTGTCTGGTCTGATGTTGTACATGTGGCTTTACATTTTATTTTCATCTAGAATATGAGAATGGACTATTTCTTACTTTTGTTTGAACTGTCATTTAGATTTTCTTTCTTCAATGTCCCAAATGCTTATTTATAAATCCCTGACACACTTTCTGCATTTCACAAATTTTGAACCTACATCCTCATGCACATTTTACAGATGTGTTCTAATTTCTTATCATGGAATCTCTGATGCTGTCTGTGTTCAGTTACTTCTAAATTTCACAGGTACTAGTAAATACAATTATGTTAAATACTTTCTTTGTGTCAACATCGTAAGCAAAACCACCATTATAGAACTGTATACTTGAATAAATATTTTTCTTCCTTAAGGTGTTTCTTCTAAGGACTTTGTCACAGCAGTGAAAGTGACTAGTGGCATTATTATACTGAAACATACAGAAAATGGTCAGTTAACAATATAGTACAATATCTAATACACATTTTCCCAGACCACCTAAACACAGGGAATTAAATTTTGGAATGCATAAGAAAGCATTCTTCAATATCAGAAAAACAAGAAATTTCTCCATGTCATAAAAAGTGTGTGATTCACAGTAATAATACTTATGACAATTTCTGATAAGTTCTCATCTCACTGACCTATGTTACACATTACTTGCCTGGAAGCCTCTGAATTGAGCCTTCTAATACACTCCATGGTGCAAAACCATGCTCCAACTTGAAGATCAAATCTGGTTTGGACATACAGTTCCCTGTCATTAGGAAATAATGTACAAATTGTGTCAATATGTTATATTAGGTGGACTTCTGTAAGATAAAAGCTGCATTTCTACACCTGATCTCTATTAGGTGAACTGCAAAGTTAGCTGAGAGAAAGTTTATACTCCCAGTGTTCAGTAACTGGAATATTTGCCTGAAGTGACATTGAAAATATTTCCCTCACATGACTTGCATGTATAATACAATGATTTTTTTTTTATTTTTATTTTTACAATGTATAGACTCATCCTAGCCCAGGTTGGCCAAGAACAGATACTGTAGCCTAAGACTGGCCTCATAATTGTGGAGGTCTTTCTAACTCTGCCTCAGACATTTTGGGACTGATTTAAAAAAAAAAAACATTAAATATATAGAGCATAATGGAAGGGGAACATAATGAAACTAGAAAGACAACAAATGACAATAGTGATAAGTTGAAATAAGAGAAAGTAGTCCTAAAAAGAAGAGAGGAATATTGTGGGGAAAGAGTTCAATTAAAGAATTTAATTTAAAAAAAGAAAAAAGTAAAATAGGGGCTGAGGAGATGCCATAGTGGTTAAGGCACTTGTCTGCAAAGACAAAAGAAGTAGGTTTGATTCCCCAGTACCCACACAAGCCAGATGACCAAGGTAATACATGCATCTGGTGTTTGTTTACAGTGGCTGAAAGCCCTGCCACACTGATTCTGTCTATCTGCCTTATCCTGTCTCTCAACCTCTCTAATAAATAAATAAAGATTAAAAAAAAAACAGAAAAGAGGATAAAGAACTAAATTTTTAAAGCTGAGCCAAAAATTGCATTACTATTTAAAAATACCTTAGGAAAATGAAGAAATCACAAGGAATATTAGGAAAGAATGGACTTGGGATATATAAGAATTTCCCTTAAGTAAGCGAATGTACAAAATAACCATGTTCTAGAGTAAAACAAATGAAATGCAAATAATTTGAAGAGGGCCAACCAAGTAAAGCACATGAATGCCCTTACACACATACACATATACACAAATAAAGTTAAAGAAAAATAAAAAATTTCTATAAATCAACACAGCACTATAATGTAACCAGTAATGTTGTGTATAACAGAGGGCCTAAATGTACTTATCCATCACTCTTCAAGTCTTAGTTATGAAAAATAGCTTAGTGATAGAACACTTTTCCAGGATATATGAACTGCTACATTCAATTCAAAGCATAAAGAAGAAAAAATAATAAAACCTTAGCCTAAGATATATGATCAGTACAATAAACAAAGTCGATACAAATCACAAGGGAAACTAGAAAAATGTCCTTGTCTGGAGGTCAAATGAACATATATATTTTAACAAAAGACTCTAAGAAGAAATTGATCCAGGTATGGTGGCACACTCCTTCACCACAAACAATTGGGTACCCAAGGTAGGAAAATCACTAAGATTTTGAGGACATACTTGGTGACAGAGTGAACTCCTGGATAACCTAGGGTAGAGTGAGATCCAGTTTCCAAATAAAAAGAAAACATTAACAATGGTGGTATGAAGATAACTGTAGGGTACTATGTGAAGTAATAAAAGTATTTCCTCTGGTGATGAATTGACTGTCATCATCTTAAATCAAAGCAGCTCTCCTGACCTCCAAAATATTTTCAACACACTCATAACAAAGAAATCAAGAATGCTGTAACACTTACATAAGTCTATGGTAATGGAAATAGACAATCAACACTCAACAACCAGAAATAAATGCTATAACTTCTCACTTGATATTCCAATTGGTATTGTGTAAATAAGCAATAAAACCAGGTTAGGGTTTTCATTTTATTTTTGCAGTGAAAATATGTATCATAGAAGAATTTGCTTTCTAAGTAACCCAATAAGCTCACTCAGAAAGGGGAATTCATAATTTCTACTTTGGGCTATCACATCCCTCTATAATTGGAGTGAATAGATGTGATTTCAGTTCCCCCCAAAAATTCATGGGATATAAATGAAATATGACCAACACAGAAACAAAATTCCTGCATGTTTTCATTATACTTCCAACTCCAAGTTTACATAATAGAGGTAGAAAATACAACAAGTAATCACAATGTGGAAATGAGTAGAAGGAAAGGGATAGAATGAGTATAGTTAGAATTAACTGGGTGCATTTGGAAGAAATAATTTCTTATGTTGTATAGCACAGAAGTAAGTTAGCATGCTTCCAGCAACAATTACACTAGTATTTCAAAATAGTTACTAGAATTTGAGTGTTCCCCATACAACTAATGCCTGATCTGACAGACTCTTGTCATTATATGTGTGTACTGTAAATCCACTTTGTTCTATATAATATGTTCCATTAAGTATGTCAGTTTAAGAGTAAAATATCAAAACAATACTACACGCTGGTAATAATGACTACACTTATTCACCAAAAAGAAAGGAATTGCTACTCAGAAATGCACAGGAGTGTAGCTCACCCAAGAACATCAGGCTGCTGTAGTTCTCCAGCATCACATCTCTGTAGAGGTTTTGCTGAACAACATCCAGGTGCTGCCACTCTTGCCAGGTAAAGTCCACAGCTACATCTTCAAATGACACTAATTGCTATAATGAGATATTTCTCTTCAACTCAAGATACAAAATAGGGTCTAGTAAACTGGACTTCATGTTTCTATGTGTATCTTGGTAGGGACTTCTTCAATAAGCACAAAGTTTATATGCTGTATCATGGAAGAAAGGACTCAAGACTAATATCATTCCTGCATATTGCTGTAGTGATTCAAGAAAATAAGTTCTTTGTTGTTGTTGTTTGTTTGTTGTTTGTTTGTTTGTATTTTTGAGTTAGGGTTTCGTTGTAGCCCAGGCCAACCTGAAATTCACTATGTAATCTCAGGGTTGCCTCAAACTCACAGCACTCCTCCTTCCTCAGCCTCCCAAGTGCTGGGATTAAAGGCTTGTGCCACCATGCCTGGTGTAAGATTATTATTTTTTTTAATGAAAATACAATGAAATGGAAAGGCACATATTAGGGCTTGTATCATAACACTGTGGTACACTGCCTACCCAGAAGATACAAGGCTATGGGTTCAATTCTTAACACTAATAGTGGAATAGAAGCTCTTAATAAAGTTGAGAATTTTGACTCCATATGGAGTCTGATCATCAATGTTGGGTTCATGATAAATATGGTCAAACTGAAAGGATTCTGTGCAAACAATAACCAAATATTAATTCAAAATCAAATATATTATAAACAATTAGTTAAAGGTGTTTTGCCACCAATGTACCATGTTGCATCAGTCAACTTCACTGAAGTTTATGTTGGGAATCCATACTAGCACATTTCACTGTGCATGCCACTATGCCATTCAACTCCAATCCAATGAACACACACAATCTGAAACATCTTGGCTCACATGTATGTTATAAGTAGTGCTAATATAGTAGGACTTTTTCTGTTCTCTTGAAACTTGATGGTTTACTAACAGATAAATGGTATTTAAAGCCTATTTCTTTCGTAGCTAGTAATTTATGTTAAAATGGAGTTTAAGCAGAAGTACTTTAGAGATAGATATTATTGTACCCAGAACCAATGCATTGTTATTAGAAAAAACCAGGGTAGGTTGTCTTCCACTGACTGTTATCCATAAAGTCCACTGATGTCAGAGAATACTTCAAGCATTGCCAAGACCTTAGTTATCCTTTAGAACCAGGTGGTAAGAATCTATTGTTAAAGACTCTACATGTGTGAGATGCAGGACTCTGCTAAATCAAGTTGCAGCAAAGATGGAAGCCTCCTCCCAGTTAGCTGGCTATCAATGTACTAGGAAGAGCAAAGTAACCTGTTGGGAGAGAAAAGTAATCAATGGTGCTACCCTGTGGTGACCACACAAGTTTTATTGATGATCAACTGGTATCAATGTATCAATTGGTTCAATAGTGCTATGTCCATTATGGGGGAGACCAAATATTCTCTCATTAGACTTGAAGCCTTCTCCATAACAGGGAATTTCTGCCTGGTACTGAATATTTAATCAAAAGCCCCTAGCTGGGGAGGTGTTGCTGTTGCTTTCACATTGCTGGCAAAAAACAGCCGACCAAGAGCAGCTTGTGGGGAAAGGGGGGTTTATTTTGGCTTACACACTTGAGATGAAGCTCCAAAGTGGTAGGCAAAAATGATGCAACCAGCAGAGGGTGGACATCACCTCCTGGACAACATCAGATGCAAAATAATAACAGGAGAGTCTGCCAAACACTGGAAAGGGGAAGGTGGCTATAACAATACAGTGCCTCCAGGAGGCTTCAATTGTCAAGTTGCCAGCAGCTGGGGACACAAGCATTCAGAACACCTAAGTTTATAGGAGACACTTGAATCATACCACCAGCGCAGGCCATAATTCTAGAGAAGAACTACTTCTCTTGAATTGTTAATTTGATATATTATTCCTACCAACCTGCCCTCTAAATGTTTATGCCTCCTTTTTCTTTTTTTTTGGGGGGGGGGGTTCGAGGTAGGGTTTCACTCTAGACCAGGCTGACCTGGAATTCACTATGGAGTCTCAGGGTGGCCTCGAACTCATGGCGATCCTCCTACCTCTGCCTCCCAAGTGCTGGGATTAAAGGCGTGCACCACCACGCCCGGCACATGCCTCCTTTTTCATATGGCGGTTACCACTGGGTAGATTCAAGAAACAACAAATTGCTGGTAATTGACAGTAGAATGTTCAGTATTAAATGAGACATAGGTAGTACATACTTCAAGGCTCAGAAACCATTGTAGAAGAGGTGGATGAAGAATTTGAAGAGCTGGGCATGGTGGTACATGCCTTTAATCCCCAAACTAGGGAGGCAAATGTAGGAGGATCACCATCAGTTTGATGGTATGCTGAGAATACATAGTGAATTTCAGGCTAGCTGGGACTAGAGTGAGACCCTACATCTAAAATCCAAAAAATAAAGAATTGTAATTGCCAAAATTCTAGACAAAAATTGTTCTTGACATTAATAACCTCATAATGGCTGATGCTAATTGCACAAAACATGCAAAATAAGTGGGAAATAACTGACATTAAAATAGAAGAGAGACTAATTGGAAAGAAGAAGGGAATCAATGTAGATTGGATTTTGGAGGAAGAAAATAGAGGGTGGTGGGAGAGGATTTTTATCATGGTACACTGGATATATTTGGGGCAGTTACAAATAAAGAAGTTTTTAAAAGGTAGTATTTCCCCATTATTACTCAGCATTTAAATGTGAAACTGTTGTATAGCTCTATAAAGTGGTTAGATAATGAAATTCATCCACTAGTATACAATACTGTATTCTTTAATCAATGGGAACTCAGATAACTCTGGGTCATACATAGTAGGCAATCTTTTGAACAACAATCTCAATAAACTATTGCCAAATATTTTAAATGGGCAATCTGCATTATTCAACCTAGAATCTCTGAACAATTAGTAATTTCAACTCTGACATGTGTAATCAGTGATGAAGTTCATGGCATTCCATTTCTGTCTATAGCTGTGCTGCTCACAGTGTGGGGAACACTCTATCCCAAGGCCTCAATTTCTTTGCTAACTTTCTTTAAATCCTGGGATGCCAATAAAATCATGTGGTTTCTAATACAACTAACTGTTTATTTATGCCATGGCCCCAATGGCCTACATTTAGGGCTCCGTATTACTTAGGGGCCATGTCAAAAAAATGCAGCAAATTCAATGATGATTTTATTCCTGTAGTTGATATGCTTCATAGTACTGGATGGGCTATGAAATTTGTAAATTTGTTGGGAATAAAGATGAATTTGAACAGCAGGACACTTCTTAAGTATTCAGGCACCCTGACTTTTAAAAGAGACAGCATTCTTTCTGATGTTCAATAAAGAACAGCTGGCTCATTCCTAATGTTGGTTTCTCAAGCAATTTTCAAGCAATTGCAGCTCAATAGGACTTGTATCTAGGATGAAATGGTTATTTGTTTCTGTGCCACCTCCTTCTCCTCACAGCTGTCTATTTCTAAATACAACTCTACACAAGTTCTTCAGAAACAGAAAAAGTTCAGTAAGACTTTCACATAAATTTCTTCTACTTCAGCACAGAGAAAGCTCTAAATTCTTATCATGAACCAAACCTCAGAGTCCATAGATCTTACTGCATTCAGATCTCTGAACTCTGACTAGAATAGTCCATCAAACTATGTTGACAACACTGCATGGCTTCTTTGGGACCAATGTTACAAATTTCCTTCTGCAAATCAGTTCCAAAAGACCCAAAGCCACAGTCATGTTTCCTACAGCAACAACTTGCCAACACCTGTGGGTCCCTGGATCATCCAGACAACCGTGGAGAGCAGGATCTTGAGAATGGCCATAAGCAGCCATCTCAGAGAAAATTTTGTTTTCAATAATCCTCTGTGTAAGTTGACATTGACCTAGAGCATAAACTCAGTAATTATATCTATGATATCAGGAAACAAATGACATTGGTTATGTAAAAATACATTTCCCCATAGGCTTTATATAAACGTGACCTTTTTGTTTCTTCTTTGCCTGCTGCTTCATGGTGCTGGTGCCTGGGTGGTGCCTGGATGGGGGTGGGAGATTGCTGGGTTTAAAGGTTGTTTGCAAATGCCCAGGGATGTTCATTCCACCACACAGGGAGGGAGTCAGGTGATCTACCTAGTGGCAGAAGAGAATCACAGGGGAATGGGATACGTGAAGGCTGCTGGCTAATAAGGAGTTTCTTAGGCAACTGGCCAAAAGTCACAGGGCTATGAACAAAGCCTAAGTTCAGGTGTGCTGGGCTTGGAGAGGGAATGGCCTCCTGTTGCCTGGTGGTCCTTAGCCATGCCTGGCAACTCAGACCCATCACCTGAAGGCTCTAGCCTGTGCCTGGCAGTGCCCAACAGGCACCAAGTATGTCTTGTACTGACCTTCCCAATACTTGGATCAAGCATCAGACTAAAAGCAGATTGAGGCAAGAAAGGGTTGATTTTAACTGACAGTATTGAAGGGAAGCTTCTTGATGGTTGGGCAAAGATAGTACAGCAGAGGCTGGATGTCATCTTCTTGTAAGCATCTGGTGGAAAACAGCACCATGAGATTGAGGCAAGTTTCTCAAGTAGCCCTAAGTCCAATACTAACAACACACCTCCTCCAGCAATTATCCATCACCAAAATTTTCATGATCTAGGAACAAATCTTGGAAATGTGATGTTAATTGAAGTTACCTTCTAATGAAAACTTAAACTTAACCAAACCAAAATACCAAAAACTGGCATTTTTTTTTTGCCCTGAGTCCATCATATTCATATATTCATATGTATGTATGTACATGTATATATATATATATATACATACATACATACTCCAAAGTATAGTGTTGTGAGTATTAGAGGCACTTACTGGGTCACAAATTGGGAGACCAACACTCGAATGAAGGTGGTTTGTCAAGGCAAACTTTACTTCTGCACAGAACAATATGTATACACCAAAAATCTGGTATAAGCAAGCATATCAAGCTGTAAGACCACCTACCTTTTAACCACAAATGAAAAAGAGCCCTGGGTATCATTTCATTTGTTGATGCTTAGACTTACAATCTATACCAGGCTGGTTAATTTGAAATATTTTATTTCCTTTGAATGAGAAAGAAAGAAGCAGATATATAGAGGATGGTCTGACCAGGGCCTGTAGCCACTGCCAACAAACTCTAGAAGCATGCAGTACCTTGTGCATCTGGATTACATGGGTAATGGGAAATTGAATCTGGGTCCTTAAGCTAGAAATGTTTGGACTTGTATGTGAGTTGCAATAAAATTCAGTAGCAGAGGCCATTTAGCTAGAAAGAGGATATAAAAGAGGGAGGAGAGGAGGACTTAAGGGGATGGTATTGTACATATGTAAGTAGAAGAACAGCTTCATGGGGATAGGAAAGAACTAATTGATGTCAAGGGAAGTAATTGAGTAAAGGAAAGGTGGGGGACAGTTAATCAAAACCTTAAAGGGTATGAATAAGTCAGATGGCAACCTACTTTTTGGGACAATGGCACACCCAGAAGCCATAGAGTGTTAATAGAAAAATTTCAGTGTCAGGAAAGAGATACTGTCCAGTGAGTTGTTAGCCAAGAAGGAAACTTATACACCCCCCCCCCAAAAAAAATTTTTACAGGCCATTGCCAAAGATCTTAGTTTCCCACCAGAAATTTATGGTGAGATCTTATTGCTGAAGATGCCACATGCTTGGGCTGCAAAGTCACTGAGACATCCTGTTGGAGCTGAGCTGAAATCCTCCTCCATGTAGACCAGCTGACATAAAGCTATAAAAAGCTATTCTGCATGCATCTCCATGGGAAACAAGAAGTCACCAGTGGAAGTAAACTACAGTGGACAATCCAAGTTTTACATTTAGCTAGGCAGGTCAAATGAGCAAACAGGTGCAACAGTGGCAGTCTGTTAAGGGGGTAAACAATCATTCTCTATTGGGACTGGAGGCCTGCTCCATTGGAGGGAGCATGCCTGATATTGAAAATCTATGACAGGGAAAGTCATGAGGTCTAGGAGGGTAACACCTGCTGGTTTCTGAATAAATGTATAAACTATGCTCACCAAACTTACTGGTAAACTCTCCTCTTAATGTTTAGACCTTTATATTAATGCTACCCTAATGTTTTTGAATATTTTCTTTTTTTATTTATTATAGAGACAGAGAGAGATAGAATGGGCATGCCAGGTTGTCTAGTCACTGCAAATGAACTCCAGATGCACGTGCCACCTTGTCTATCTGGCTTATGTGGGATGTGGAGAATTGAACCTGGGTCCTTAGGCTTTGCAGGAAAGTGTCTTAACTGCTAAGCCACTTCTCCTCCTACTTTCACTTTTGGTGAGAGAAGCTTCTCTTTTCAGATGGCAGTGACATCTAGGATAACTCAAACGGTACAGAGGAGTGCTCAACACTTCAATATCTCAATCACCACTTCCAGTGATCAAGGTCCATTGTGGAAAAAAGAAGCATAAAGAATATAAGAGTCAAAGGAAGGGTAGCATTCCTTACAATGTACTCTTTCAGACACAAAATGGCCTACATATCCATGACTTCACAGTGGCTGACATTAGCTACAAAAGACCATCATAATAGGAAAAGATGATGATGATAAAATAAAAGAGAGTCTAATTGAGAGGGGGAGGGGATATGATGGAAAGTGGAGTTGGAAAGGGGAAAGTGGGGTGGAGGTAATTACCATGGTTTATTGTCTATAACTTTGGCAGTTGTCAATAAATAAATAAAAATGAAAGACATGAAAGTAATTTTTAAAAAGAGTTATCCATATTGATACCTGCATAAGGAACTGGCTCTTTTACTGCCCAAGTTCTCATTTAGACCTAGAGACCCTGACTGGTTCTTGTCTGGCCTTCCCTCTGAGAACAAAACAGCAAAGGACCTGGGACCAAGAGGTGGTAAACCAGGTTCATAGACATTTGTGTTGCCTCCTGTTTGCAGCATCTAGGAACATGCTATAAACAAAACACTTCTGGGTGTTAGTGTGGAGATACACTTTGGGGCAGGAGGCTTGCATATTTGCATGAATACCTATAAATGTAATTTCTGGGTCATAAACTATGCTCATGTTTCAATGAACTGTAAACTTTTCCAAACTGGCTTCATCATTTTGCATTCCCCCCAGTATATGGAAAGTTATACTACTACACATCCATGAAAGTCCTTAATATCAGTCTTTTACATTTTAACTGTGCTGGTGACTATACAGTAGTGTTTCTATGTTTCTGTCTAAAAACAAATAATGTTTTAACTTTTTATTAACAACTTCCATAAATATAAACAATAGACCATGACCATAATCCAACCCAATACTCTCCTTTCCCCCCTCCCAAATCCCCCATCCATTGAGTTCCTTCTTTCCAACTAGTCTCTCTTCTGGTTTGATGCTATGATTTTCCCACTCCCATTATGCTGGTGACAGATAATATTTTTACATGCTTACTGTTGTTGGTACATCTACTTTGGTTCTCACTTTTATTTAAAGACAAGGTCTTGCTATATAGCCCAGACTGCCCCTGAATATGCTAATCTATTCCTTGGCCTCTTGAATGTTGGGATTATTATTATGTGTATATTTGCTTTGATGATGTGGTTTTGAAGATTATTTGCCTATGATTAAAACTGAGATTTTAAAAAAGAGAAATATAAAAATTAAAAACAGATAAAGTTAAGATGACAGAAAAATTTGTTGATCTGGAAATTTTCATATAAAACAATGTAACTCAGACTCAAAGAACATACACTGCATATGCTTGCCCATATATGGATCCTAGCTTTTATTCTTTGTACCTGTGTACATGTGTGGATGTACATGGTATTTATATAGGCCACAAAACTAGAATGGGGACCATGAATGGTTCAAAAGAGATTATGAGAAATTTTCAAAACCTGCAGTGGGCAAAACTGCCAATGTCCCCATAGCACACAAGGTAAAAGGACCAAACTGTACTGTCACTGCACTTTGAAACATCACATGCTTGTAGAGAAAGACAATTATACTAAAGAAGCCTCATGATGAAGGGGCTAGGGAGATGGATCAGTAAAAGGCACATGCTTACAAAGTTTACTGGCCAAAGCTCAAATCTTCATCCTGATACAAAAACTGGCACAAGTATCTGGGTTTCCATTTCCACTGGAGTGGCAAAAAACCCAGGTGTGCCTACTCAACCTCCCCCCCCACACACACACAACTATTACTTAAATGAATACCATTGATGACACAAACAAAAAAAAAAAAAAACCGGGGCTGGAGAGATCGCTTAGCAGTTAAGTGCTTGCCTGTGAAGCCTAAGGACCCCGGTTCAAGGCTCCATTCCCCAGGACCCACGTTAGCCAGATGCACAAGGGGGTGCACACATCTGGAGGTCATATGCAATGGCTGGAGGCCCTGGTGCGCCCATTCTCTCTCTCTCTCTCTCTCTCTCTCTCTCTCTCTCTCTCTTGCTCTCAAATAAATAAATAAAAATAAACAACAATGAAAAAAATATATCTGAAAACATTAGAGATTAATCTCAAAAAATATGAAGCATATATAAATTAAAATCATACATGAATATAAAGGGCAATATAAATGTGTTTTTCTTTCCTTTTTGGTGAGGACTGAACCCAGGAGTTTACATATGCCCAGAAAGCTCTCTACTATAGATCTACACTCCCAGGTTAGAAATGGAGTTCATAGATGCTGCAATGCATGAACCAAAAAGCTCAAGAACCCACAAGAAATTGTGAGGTAAACAAGGAGGGAGGAATAAATATTTAAAATGCTAGTAAAAAATATTTACAAGAATTTGAGTGAATGTGCATGCCTATAGAAAAGAACTTAGTAGGCTGAGGCAGGAAGACAAATTTGAGGTTACATGATAAGACCAGGTGTGACAGAAGAGAGCGGGGGTGAGTACCTGATGTTGGATAATTAGAACCCAAGTAAAAGGCCAGATGATGTAGGTACTGTCTGCAATCACACTGTGACTATACAAAATGTGAGGCATGCACAAGAGAATCTCTCAACTGCTTACAGGCCAGCTAACTTGGCAGTCACAGAGGTGAAAGGAAATCCTGCCTCCAACAAGATGGAACGTGAAGACCCACACATCAGGTAGTCCTCTGATCTCCACATCTGTGCTGACACACACACACTGAGAGAGAGAGAGAGAGACAGAGATAGACAGACAGATAGAGAGGGAGAGGGAGAGGGAGAGAACATTTCAAAGAAATTACCAATGAAGCATAACCACAGTCAAAGTTACAGAAAAGTAACTTTCATCCAAGTAACCATTAGGAATGTATTCCCAAGAAATAATAGGCAAGACCTGTAGGGTTTTATGGTCAACAGGTTATAGCAGACCTCCAGTGGGATGGCACAGGGGTACAGCAGGGAATCCACTGATTCACACACCCTCGAGTAGCCCACCAGTCCCCCAGATCCCTCAAACAGCTGACCCAGCCACTGCACCAGCCCCCGCACTGTGGACAAGGTTTGCTCCTGTGTTATCTACAGGCTCAAAGGATCTGGGCCAGGCACCTCTCTCATCTCCCTATGCCAACCAGCTCTCATTCTTACCTCCCTCCCATGGCTGTCCTCTCTTTCCCCACCACCGAGAATGCCATACCACCCACCAACCCAACCAACCCCCGCCTCAACATTGCCAATGGGCCTGTGTCACTGGGGCTGCCTGATTGGGGCTGAGTTACAGGGTCTACACTGCCAGGGCCACAACAGTTGGTTTCTGTCACTCGGTATGCAATATCGGGTCCATGTCACTGGGTTCATGCCATTGGATCCACATCACTAGGGTGCCACCGAGTCACTGCCATCAGGTCCAGGACCACATCACCAGGTCTGTGCCACCTGGTCCACAACACCAGGTCCACCCTGGGCCCACACTGTCCCATCCTCCCACTCCATCCCCTTCGGGTCAGCACCATTCTGTCCTACTGCCAGCTACCTGGCTCCAAGACCACACAGTCACCAGGCTCCTCTCCCTGCCCCACCACCAGGTCTCCAGGTCCCCACTCTGACAAGAATATTCCATCAAGCTGATATTATAGCATCATAAGGTGTCTCTTAGGCCAATGTTTCAAATCCTTCCACATTCCTCATGAAAATCAGCTTCAAAAAGCCAAAAAGACAGTCAGGTGTCTAGCAGCAATCCCACGCGTCTGGTACCACCTTTACTGTTGCAGTCAGGGTCACATTGCTGACAGAAATGACCTGACCAAGAGCAGATTTTGAGGAAACAGAAAGGTTAATTTGGCTTACAGACTTGAGGGAAGCTCCATGATTGCCAACAATAGGTGGACAACAGGAAGAGAAGAGTGTACCAAACACTGGCAAGGGGAAACTAGCTATAAAACTCATAAGCCTGCCTCCAACAATACACTATTTCCAGGAGGCATTAGTTCCCAAATGTCCATCAGCTGGGAACCTAACATTCAGAACACATAAGTTTATGAAGGACACCTGAATTAAACCACCACAAGGGGGAAAAGTGTCAGGTAGCTGGAGGTTGGGGCTCATATGTGTAAATCTCAGTACTTGGAAGGCAGGAGGCAGAGGAATGCTGCAAGCTCTAGGCAAGCCTGGGCTACATAGTGGGTTCCAGGACATTCTTGCCTATAGAGTGAGAAACTGCCTGAAAAAATAAAAGGAAACAGAAAAAAATACAGAGGAAAAACATCCAGAGGCACAGGAACACACAGAGAACCAGGGAGGCCATGTTTCCTTGGGAAGGTTTAGGGGGCATGCCTCATTCCTCTGTCCCTGAGTATCCAAAGCCTTCTCCTCTGATCTCTGTCACTCAGTGAGAAGTATTCAACCCCAGAAGCAGCCCTGTCCACAGGAAAAACCAAGAAAGCCCAAATTTTTAGGCCTGAGCATCAGGAAGAGTAAGGGAAACTGATGCCAGGAGTTGGGTATTTGAGGTCTTGGAGTTGATGTTCCCCTCATTCCCACAGTGCAAAGAAGATCCTGAAGTGGGACCCTCCTCTGTGAAAGAAGCACAGCAGAAACTTCACCTGAATTGTTGCTAGGCAGATATTCTTCAGTTATGGAAAGCAAGCTACATTTAGTACAGAAAAAGTGATTAAACCATATAATTTTCATACAACAAAATGTTGAAGCCAACTTTTTAAAACCAAACCAAACATTCAGTGTGTACACAGACTTGCTGCAATATCAGACTTGGTATTGATGGGCAGAACCTGAAATAGGGGGAATAGTAGATATAGTTGTAGATGTTGCAGATAATCCAGCTAAAATATAACACATGGCATAGAATAATGGCTCAGCAAGCTTGCTTGCTTGTCTAGCCTGAAATCCCAATGACCTGCATTCAACTCCCCAATGCCTTTGTAAATCCAAATGCACAAAGTGTCATATGCATGTGGAGTTTGTTTGTAGTAGTTAGAGGACCTCGCATGCCTATTTCTCCTCCCTCCCTCCCCCCCTCTCCTCTCTTCTTGCAAATAATTAAACAGTTTTTTTTAGAAAAATAGAAACAAAAGCCAATGAATATCTCAAGAAAACATGTGTTACAGATTTATCAATAAGGAAAGTGCAACTTAAACAATTCTGAGATTCAATCCCACTTTTCTCAAAATGGCTATGATCAAGAAATCAAATGACCATGGCATGGTGGCACAGACCTATAATCTTAGCACTCACAAGACAGAGGTAGGAGGATCACTGTAAGTTCAAGGCCAGCCTGAGACTCCATAGTGAATGCCAGGTCAGCCTGGGCTAGAGCAAGATCCTACTTCAAAAAACCAAAGAGAGGGTTGGGCAGATGGATTAGTGGTTAAGGCATTTGCCTGCAAAGAAAGGACCCAGGTTTGATTCCTCAGGACCCATGTAAGCCAGATGCAGAGGGTGGTGCATGAGTGTGGAGGGTTTTTTGTTTTTTGTTTTTGTTTTTTTTGCAGTGGCTGGAGGCCCTTACATGCCCATTCACTCATACTCTCGCTCTCTGCCTCACTCAAATAAATAAATGAAATACAAAAATAAAAGAAAAAACAAATAAAAAAAGAAACAAAGAGAAAGGAAAAGAAATAAAAATACTGGCCAGACATGGTGGCAGAAGACACTTGGGGGCAGAAGTTGGAGAATTGCCATGAATTCAAGGCAATGGGACTGTGGAGTTAGTTCTAGGTCCACCTTGGCTAGAGTAAGACTCCACCTTGGGGGAAAAAAAGAAAGAAATTAAAGAAAACCAATGGTGTTGTTGGTATAGGGAAAGAGGAATTCTTCTCAATTGATGGAAATATGAACTGGTACAGCCATTGTGAAAAGCAGTGCAGAGGCTCATGAGACAGGAACAAATAGAGTTACTACATGACTAGTGGCAACTGATGTAAGAGTCAAGATTGCCCTGGGCATTCAGAAAGTCTAGTTGGTAAAGAATGAAACATCACAGCTTTCATGTACACACATCAGTACAGGACATATCAGGGAAGACGTCTCTTGCAAACAAAACATAACTAACCATATTTCATTTATAGAAATTCTGCTTCAAGGCTGAAAAGATGGCTTAGCAGTTAATGCACTTGCCTGCAAAGCTTAAGGACCCAGGTTCAATTCCCCAGTACTCACATAAGACAAATGCACAAAGGGGTTCATGTGTCTAGAATTCATTTGCAGTGGCTGGATGCCCTGGTGCACCCATTCTGCCTATCTGCCTCTCTCTCTCTCTCTCTCTCTCTCTCTCTCTCTCTCTCTCTCTCACACACACACACACACACACACACACACACACACACACACACAAACTGAAGAAATAAAATAAATAAAATAAAAATTAATTGAAAAAGAAATTCTGCTTTAAGTAATCCCAATAATAGAAAAGTTGTGATGTAAAAGTGATGCATTTTTATCTGTAAAATTAACTGCAAGCTGGGCATGGTGCCACATGCCTCTAATCCCAGCACTCATGAGGCAGAGGTAAGAAGATGGTTGTGAATTCAATGCCAGCCTGGGACTACAGAGTGAGTTCCAGGTCAACCTGGGCTAGAATGAGAACCTACCTCAAAAACATCAAAAAAAGTTATTTCATAAAAATTGAATCCCTCTGGTCATCTGGCAATGAATACACACTTGTTTATTAATGTTAACATGTACCTGCTAATTTTCCACTTTTGAACCACTATTAGTTTATATTCACACCGAAAGTAGTAATCCAGTGCTGCATACCACAGACATTCTCTCTCAAGCACTTCAAAACTGACATCTTAAAAGGGCTCCCACATTCCTGAACCCACTATTGAAGTGGACAGAACAAGAGGCTTATTATTCTTTCCTAAAACATTATACATCCAGTTCTTGTTTCAATCCATCCCCTGCAACCTCCTCCCATTTACTGTTTACATTTCTGTGAAGTATAAATGTACAGTGATGTTTTGTCAGTCAGATAAGTTTGACCACTCATTGCAGTCATGTTCTGCAGGAAGCTCCCCATCAAGACTCACTGGGTGCTCCTTACTTCCGCAAATACTGCTCCATGTCTTCCAAAGGTGAGCTTGGAGCTAGTATATAAAACATTGTGTGTGTGTGTGTGTGTGTGTGTGTGTGTGTGTGTGTGTGTGTAATGGCATGCTAGGGGTTCTTACAGCTGGAAATAAACAGCAGAAACTTGTGTGACTTGTTAAATTTGATTTTAATTTATTTATTTGAGAGAGAAAGAGACAGAGAGAGAGAGAGAGTGAGAAAAGGAAATCAGTGAGTCAGGGCCTCCAGCCACTGTAAATGAACTCCAGAAACATGTGCCACTTTGTGCATCTGGCTTATGTAGGTCCTGGAGAATTGAACCTGTGTCCTTTGGCTTTGCAGGCAAGCAGCACCTTAATTACTAAGCCATCTCTCCATTCCCTTGTGTCACTTTTTATATCTAGCTTATTTTAGTGGCATGAGACCTGAAAGCCATGCAGGCTCTTCAAGCAAGAACTTTTAACCTCTCTTCCATCTTCCTATCTATGGAAACTTAATTTTTGGAGCCATTTTCCTTACTTAAGAATTTCTTGCCAGGCATGGTGGCACATACCTTTAATCCAAGCACTCAGGAGGTAGAGGTAGGATCACCATGAGTTAGAGGCCACCCTGAGACTCATAGTGAATTCTAGGTCAGCCTGGGCAAAGGTGAAACCCAACCTTGAAAAAAAAAAAAAAAGAATTTCTTATAGCTAGGGAGATAGCTCAAAGATTCTAGGTGCTTGTGGGAACCTTGCAATCCTGAATTCAATTCCTCTGCTCCAGCATCAATATTGGGAGCAAAGTGGAACATGCATATGTAAACACAAGATGCCCATGGCAGTGGGACACAACCAAGAAAATCCAGAAGCTCAGGGACCTGTTAGACTGGCTTATCCTATAGGAAAAATAGCAAGGGATGTCCTGGCTCAAAACAGAGATGACTGGGGCTGGAGAGATGGCTCAGCAGTTAAGATGCTTGCCTCCAGAGCCTAACAACCCAAGTTCAATTCCCCAGTCCCTATGTAAAGTCAGATGCACAAAGTGGGACATGTGTCTGGAGACCATTTGCAGTATCTGGAGGCCTGGCTGTGTCCATTTCCTGTCTGTCTCTCTTCTATCTCGCTCTGTTTGGAAATTAATTAATTAATATTAAAAACAGAGATATGGAGATGTATGACAGCCTCCACATGTGTGGCATGACACAAACATGTCAACCTTCACACTCCACACAAAAACAGGCATCAATACAAGGACAAAGACACAAAAGGTTTTTGTTTGTTTGTTTCTTTTGCTGTTTGTTTTTGAAAGAAGAAAAAAAAACCTCTTGCTGAGACAATTGAAATGCTTTCAGTGTAATTCCACATGTGAACAATGAACATGGGGGTTGGGGGCTACAGAGATGGCTCAGCAGTTAAGCCACTTGCCTGCAAAGCCTAACAACACAGATTTGATTTCCTAGTACTCATGCAAATTCAGATGCACAAAGTGGCACATGCATCTGGAGTTCGCTTGCAGTGGCTAGAGACCCTGGTGCATCCATTCTCTCCATTTTCTCTCTTATAAATAAAATATTAAAAAAAATAAAGTTCAAAGCAATCCTTGGCTACATAGTGAGCTTGAGACTGAGCTACCTGATACCCTGTCTCAAAGAAGGAAGGAAGGAAGGAAAAAAAACACACCCAAAGATTCTGCATACTTTGTGAAAGTAAGTGCATCATTCCTCTAAATGGCATGTGGGTCCCTACCTCAGTGTGTTTAAGATGGAGGGAATTAGAGGCAAGGAAGGGAGGCAGGGATGAAAAGGCCCAACTCTTTCAAGGTGGTGCATGCATCTGGAGTTGGTTTGTAGTGGATGGAGGCCCTGGTGAGTCCATTGTCTCTATCTGCCTCTCTTCTCTATATGTCTCTCTGCTTGCAAATAAATAAATAAAAATAATTTTAAATATATTAAAAAAATAAATACCCAGGGATGCTGGTACACAACTTTAATCCCAGCACTTGGGAAGCAGAAGTAGGAGGACTGATGTTTTTCTATAAACAATCAGGACCCCTCCTAGGAGGGAGGCCTTTCATAGGATTTAAACATTGTGGTTGGTCAAATTTAGCCCCTGGAACTTGGTGACAGAGTTAATCTCTTCCTGAGACAGACCATAGCTCTAACCAACAAATTGGCCCTCTGGTTCACCTGGCCAGGAGGCAGCCCACCAACCTAAGGTTATAAACACCTTTGCAAGGGGAGGGCACACTCATTCTTATCACTTGGGAACTTCCAGCTGTGGATGAGTTTTTTCCTTTGGCTAGGTCTGGGCTGGCTCAGGGAGGGTGTCAGCCTATGCCCTAGCCCTTACTCTCTTCATGGGTCTTTATCCCCTTCAACTCCCCACATGGCAGGAGCTCCTTGAACTTTCTTTTATCTTTCCACGCTTTTTCCCTCAGGCCCTCCACATGGGATCTAACTTTATTTTGTCTTTTTTTCCATGCTTCCTCCCCCCCCCCCCCGGGCCCTTCACATGGAATCTCTAGACACATGGGTGGCTTTCCTTGGCTCTATTTCCCTCAATAAATATAATAATTTAATAATTTGCCTTCCCAGTTTTCTTTCCCTGGCTCCTTGCAGTCCTGGTAGGTCCCATTACACATTGCTAGAGGAGGCCTGGTCCTCATGGGAGCTGTGGAATCAGGTGTTTTGCTCTGAGATCTTGACTGGCCACTGGGTACCAACATCCCTGTTCACCTGAGTCAAGAGGGTGCATGGACCAAAGGGCAAAACCTTGCTTCCTCCTCAATAGAATAAAGAGTCTTCCTAAAATGGGAGACAACAACACAAAAAAAGCCATTGAAAGTCAGAAAACTGAGAGATCTCCACCAAGGTTGCCATGTCCTACAATAAAAGCCTTCAATGAAATCATAGAGAAATCAACAGAAATTCATTCCCAAATGAAAACACAAAAACCAAAAAAGAAAAAAAAAAAAGTCACCGAACTGGAAGCAAGCCATCAAAAAACCAACAAATGTACCAATTAAATTGAAAAGAATTGTCTGCTAGAGTGTTCAGCTTTTGACAGTAGGCTTAACTTGATTGGGGAAAATGTTAGAAAACTCCAAAGAGATAGAATAAATTAAAGGTGAGTCAAGAAATGGAAGAACTCGCTGGGCGTAGTGGCACATACCTTTAATCCCACCACTCAGGAGGCAAAGGTAGGAAGACCGCCATGAGTCTGAGGCCACCCTGAGACTACTTAGTGAGTTCCAGGTCAGGTGGGGCTAGAATGAGACCCTACCTCGAAAAACCAAAAAAAAAAAAAAAAAAAAAAAAAAAAAGAAAAGAAAAGAAAAGAAAAAGAAATAGAATAACTCAACTGGTTAACTAAGCTTAATGAAGACTTGATCAAATGATTATGGTACTAAGGATATATATACATATACATATATATATATATATATATATATATATATATAATCACAAAAGAAATGCAAGAATGAATTCAAGGAAACATCAAGAAAATCAGAACTTGAATTGAAATTGTACCTCAAAAAATAGATGGGCATTATGCAAATGAAAACAGCAGAAAAAATCTCTTTAGAACCCCTCATCAACAGAGTTACTCATGTGTAAGACAGACCTCTGACCTGGAAGATGAGACAGAAGAGACTGACCAGGGGGCAAAAAACTGCTAAGTTATAAAAATCAAGTGAACAGAATTCAAGGGAACAGTGGGATACCTTAAAAGGACCAAACATCCAGATCACCAGTATATCAGAAGGAGAGGAAATCCAGGCCAGAGGAATAGAGAGCATGATCAACCAAATTGTTAAAGAAAATTTTCCAACTCCTCTCTCATAAAGAGGCTCACACAAATACAAGAAGTCCTCAGAACACCAAACAGACAAGACCAAACAAGAAACTGTCTAAGACACATCATAGTTAAAATTCTTAACAATGAAAACAAAGAGAGTGTAAGAAGCAGCAAGGCAGAAACAACTCATAACAATCAAGGAAAATCCCACATCAGAATCATATATATGTGCCAAACACAGATGCAGCACAGTTTATAAGACAAAATCTACTCGACAATAAAACAGAAACAAATGCCAACATCATCATAGTTGGAGACTTCAATACTCCACTATCATCAATGGACAGATCATCCAAGCAGAAAATCAACAGGGAAATAATAGTACTCAACAACATCATAGATCAACTAGACCTAACAAATATCTACAGAACTTTCCACCCCAACTCTACAGAATACGCATTCTTCTCAGCAGCCCATAGAACCTTCTCCAAAATTGACCATATATTAGGCCATAACACCTACTTTCATAAATTCAGGAAAATTGAAGTAATTTCCTGCATCATGTAAGATCACAATGCTTGAAACCTAGAAATTAAAAACAAGAGACACAACAAAAACCCCACATGCTCCTGGAGACTAAAAAACATACTTTTAAACAATGAATGGGTCATGGAAGAAATCAAAAATAGAAATTGTAAAATTCCTAGAATTGAATGATAATGAAAACAAAACCTACCAAAACTCTAGGACACAATGAAGGCAGTTATAAGGGAAAAATTCATAGCCCTAAATGCCTTCATTACAAAGACAGAGAGAAACCAAATTAAGAACCTGACTGTCCACCTAAATGCACTGGAAAAACAAGAAGTATCCAACTCAACAAGGTCCAGACAGAAAGAAATAATCAAGATTAGAGAAGAAATTGATGAATTGGAAACTAAGAAAACAATTTTAAAAATTGATGAAACAAAGAGCTGGTTCTTTGAAAAAATAAACAAGACTGACAAACACCTGGGCAATCTGATCAAGCAAAAAAGGTTAAAGTCTCAACTTTAAAAAATCAGAAATGAAAAAGGAGAGGTCACAACAGACATCAATGCAATTGGAAGAATCATCAGGGCGTAATTCCAAAACCTGTACTCCACAGAATTGAATAATATGAAAGAAATGAAGGAATTCCCAGACACTTACCACCTACCAAAACTAATTAATCTCCTAAACAAACCTATCAAATCCATGAAGATGGAAAAGGTAGTCAAAAACCCCACCCAAAGGAAAGTCCACAACTGGATGACTTCTCACCCGAATTTTGTCAAATCTTCATTGAAGAACTGAAATCAATTTTCCTTAAACTGTTCCACAAAATAGGAAAACGGGGAATCCTTCCTGACTCCTTTTATGAAGCTAACATCACCGTAATAACAAAATCAGACATAGATACAACAAGGAAAGAAAACTACAGTCCTATATCCCTAATGATCTTAGATGCACCGATCTTGAACAAAAATCCCTGAAAACCAAATTCAACTACATATCCAAAGCATTATCTGACTTGATCAAGTAGGCTTCATCCCAGGAATTTAGTGATGGTTTAACATATGGAAATCGGACAACATAATACACCATATAAATAAACTTAACAATAAGAACCATATGATCATCACAATTGATACAGACAGAGAAGGCTTTTGACAAAATGCAACACCACTTCATAATGAAAACACTGGAAAGAATGGGCATAGAGAATTTATATCTCAACACAATTTGGGCTGTATATAAAGCTCCTAAAGCCCAAATAATACTTAGTGGGGAGAAACTCAAGGAGTTCCCACTGACATCAGAAACAAAATGGGGTGCCCACTCTTACCAGTGCTCTTCAGCATAGTACTAGAACTACTAGCTCAAGCAACAAGACAGAAGAAAGAAATAAAAGGGATTCTAATTGGAAAGGAAGAAGTTAAGTTAGCCCTATTTGCAGATAACATGATCCTATATATAAGTGACCCAACAGTCTCCATCTCAAAACTTCTAAAGGTGATAAATACCTTTAGCATAGTGGCAGGATATAAAATCAATACACAAAAATGAGTAGCTTTTCTAGATTCAAAGGGCAAATACACAGAGAAAGAAATCAGCGTGACTGTCCCATTTTCAATAGCAACAACAACAAAAAAATTAAACACCTTGGAATAACACTAATTAAGATATGAAAGACCTATATAATGGAAATATAAAGACACTCAAGAAAGAAATCAAGGAGGGGGCTAGATAGATAGCTTAGTGGTTAAGGTGTTTGCCTGCGAAGCCAAAGGACCCAGGTGTGATTACCCAGGACCCACATAAGCCAGATGCAAAGGGGCACATGTGTCTGGAGTTTGTTTGCAGTGGCTAGAGGCCGTGGTATGCCCATTCTCTTTCTATCTGTCTCTCTTCTATCTATCTCTCTGTACTTGCAAATAAATAAATAATAATACTTTTTTAAAAAGGAATCAAGGACTTGAGAAGATGGAAAGACCTCCCATGCTTGTGGATGGGTTGAATTAATATTGTGGAAAATGGCAATTCTATAAAGGTAATACATATATTTAATGCAATATCAATAAAAATTCCAGCATTATTCTTCACAGAGATAGAAAAATATCTCAAAATTCACATGAAATGTCAGAAGGCCTCCAGCATCCAATCATATCCTCAGGGGGGAGAAAATAAACACTTTTGTGGTATCACCATACCTGATCAAAAGCTATGTTACAAAGATATAGTGACAAAAACAGCTTGGTACTGGAATTTAAACAGAAGCATAGACCAATGGAACAGAATTGAAGTCCCAGACCTGAGGTCAAGTAACTACAGCTGCTTGATCTTTCACAAAAGTACCAATAATGTAGACTGGAGAAAAGACAGCATCTTCAGCAAATGGTGCTTGACAGATTGGATGACCCTATGTAAAAAAATGAAATTAGCCCCACTCATTTTGTCATACACAAAAATTAAATCCAAATGGATTAAAGACCTCAATATAAGACCTGAAACTCTTTAAACTACTGGAGGAAAAAACAGGAGGCACGCTCTACAGTATAGAACTGGGAAAAGACTTCCTGAGCAAACCCTAGGAATCCAGGAAATTAAACAACCACTAAACCAATGGGATCTCATGAAACTAAAAAGCTTTTGCAAAGACAAACGTGCCATAAGCAGAGCCAATAGATTACTCACTGGGTGGAAGAAAATCTTAACCACCTATATCACTGACAGAAGCCGAATATCTAGAATCTACCAAGGGTCTGCAGGTCTGACTTAGTGGTTAAAGCACTTTCATGCAAAGCCAAAGTACCCAGGTTTGATTCCCCAGGACCCACATAGCCAGATGCACAAGGTGCTGCATGTGTCTGGAGTTTATTTGCAGTGGCTGGAGGCTCTAGTCCACCCATTCTCTCTCCCTCCCTCCCTGCCTCCTCCCTCCCTCCCTTGCTCTTTCTCTCTGTCAAATAAATAAATAAATTGAATCTACAAAGAACTCAAAAAACTAAACAATAAAAAAATCCAACAACACACTCCAAAATGGGGCAGAGAAATGAATAGGGAGTTCTCAGAGGAATAATTACAAATGGCTAACACACACTTAAGAAAATGTTCAACATCCCTAACCATTAGAGGAATGCAAATTAAAACAACTATGAGATTCCACCTTACCCCCAGTAAGGATACCAAACATTTAAAAATCAAATGAAAACAAATGTTTGCAAAAATGTGGAGAAATAGGAACACTCATTCACTGTTGGTGGGAATGTAAGCTGGGACAACCACTATGGAAATCAATATGGAGACTCCTGAAAAGGATGAATATTGAGTTACCAACATCTCAGTTCAGAGATATTTGTGTGACCATGTTTATGCCTGCTCAAATCATAATCAACCCAGGTGCCCATCATTGGATGAATGGATATCAAAGATGTGGTATATCTACACAATGAAATTCTACTCAGCTGTAAGAAAAAAAATGCCACACTGAAATTTGTAGAAAAATGGTCGAGCTTCGAACAGATCATTCTAAGTGAACTCACACAAGCACAGAAAGACAACTGTGGCATGATCTCAGTTATATGCAGTTCCTAACCTGGATCAGCCTGAGTTGCTGACATAAGTGAATAGCATCTTGAGGCTTATGCAATAAGGAGGGTAGGGCTTGGGAGAAGGGGAAGGGTGGGGGGGGGGGACACAAAACTCAACCCAAATTAAACTGGTACCACAGAATCCTATTCCTAGAATTTAGACTAAATGGTGGAACCCTCAAGAGGACTTTTAGGGGGAGCACCTGAATTGACGGGCCCTGGAGAAGGTGAGACAAAGATTAACCTTAAATTTCTCCTGTTTCTCTTTCTTCTCTGTCTTTCTTTCTTTCTTTTCTCTTGGTACTGGCCTGTCATACCCTGTACCAGGATTTGATTTATATCCACAGTGAGCTGTTGATCAGAAAGACCTACTCAATCTCCCAAAACAAAGACTTCTATCAGACCACTTGATTACCCACCAGAGGTTAATGGTAAGACGCTACTGCTGAAGGCACCATACACTGTCTGCATGGACCGTGGAGAGATTTGGGTGGAATCCAGAAGTGAGCCAGTCCCCAGACAATTAGTCCATATACTGCTGGAAGGTTCTACATGAGGTACCAGGGGAAAATGGCCAAATCTGTCCAAGCAACTCAAAGTCTAAGTGACTCAGAAGCAAACAACCTGATGTGATGCGCACACAAGTGCAATAGTGGCACACAACCATGTTGAGTAAACAATTGCTCCTTGAATTGGCTAACAGATCCCCTCAGTGGAAAGGAAATCATATCTGGAACTGGGAAACAAGTCAGAATCATACCCAGGTAACAGTTTTGCTTACCAATGTCTACTTCCCACTAATCTTGACATATAAGAGGGTCTACAGCCTTTAAACTCTCTAAATTAATAATGGTTATCCTGTTCTGACTTCACTCTCTGCTGGAGATTCTGCTTGTCTTTTTCAGATGGGAGCTGGACCTGAGGAGATAAACAAACGAATGCAATTCACCCCAGCCACAGCTGAAACCACAGAAGAACTGGGGAAATAAGCCATAGTGCTGCTTTCTTAGTGAATCTGGTATCAGATCAAGGATGAAGTAGAAAGACACTGAGAACAGTCAACACCTACCAAACCAGAGATCCAGAGGCTCATAAGAGCCCATCACTGAAGTAGACATAAAACCCACCCAACATGGATCAAGGAATTTTTTAGAAGAGGGGGCAGAAAGATTGTTAGAGCCACAAATTTGGCCATTTTGCACAGAGACATAATCTTTCCCCCATAACTGCTGCCTCCAAAATGCATGACACACAATCTTCATGGGGTGGGCCTGCATCCCCAGTAAGGAAGGCATAATTAAAACAAGGGGGGGCAGGGATATGGCAAAGGATGGTACAAACACATGTTGTTTGCATACTACATAAGCCCTTATCTAATAAAAACAAATTTTCAAGGCTGATATTTGTCTGCAAAGCCAAAGTATCCAAGTTCGATTCCCCAGGACCCATGTTAGCCACATGCAAAAGGGGGCACACACATCTGGAGTTCATTTGCAATGGCTGGAGACCCTGGAGCACCCATTCTCTCTCTGTCTCTCTCTCCCTCATTCTTTGTCAAATAAATAAATAAAAATGAAATATTTAAAAAAATAAATTTTAAGACCGTGCATGGTGGCAATGCCTTTAATCCCAGTACTCAGTACTCGGGAGGCAGAAGTAGGAGGATCGCTGTGAGTTCAAGGCCACCCTGAGACTACGTAGTGAATTCCAGGTCAGCCTGGGCTTCAGCGAGACCCTACCTCAAAAAACAAAAAACAAAAAACAAAAAAAATTGTAAAAGAGAGAGATAATGGGAAAATAGAGATATGTTGTTTCATATCAAGGAATCTACACATACACTCGTCATGGTTTGCCCAGTGTTAACTGTTGACCTAGATATAATCTAAACAGAGATTCAGAGGAATGCAAGGGCTATTAGCTTTGGTGCATATGAAAACCTCACTAAATGGAGAGAAGAGACCATAAGTCCACAAGGAGACATACAGAACCAGTAACACCATAAATCTCAGAGTTGTGTCTCATTACTTGACCCAAAAATATTGAAATAATTGCTTTTCTTCCCCCTCATATATTTATTGTTAGCTATAGATGAAGTATAAGATACCTCTAAGAATCCTTTCTTATCCCAAGTTTTCAGCTTTCTCAATACAGTACAGGTTTAAGGTTGAATTCCTGTCATTGACCACTTGCCTTTGAAAGTACAACTATCAAGGACTGAATTCTGGTTTCATAAACACAGAATGACTGATAGAGATGGCAGTTGTAGGAACAAAAGTCAGGAGATTCTGAAGTCACCAATCAGTGGGATGAGAGGGAAATGATGGAACAAAGACTTCATACACAAAGCCAAGGTCTCATGTATTAGACCCTCAAGAGACAGATGCATCAGAGTCCTGAGCAAAGTAACAGCTTCACAGGCAGTCTGAACTTGGCTTCCTGTTTCTCCACCTGGTTACTTCTTCCTCCACATCACCATGAAGACCAGACCATGGTTTAGAGAACCAACCCAGCACCAACTTCCAGAGTGGGGAAGGTAGGTTGAGAATGGTTGCTCAAACTGCATGTGCCTCTCCTCCCTATAAAAAAATACCACACCAACCTACTTATATCCTGGTGGTCTGAATTTCAAACATTCCATGTCCAGTGTCTGGTTTTTCAGATCCTATTGCCAACTCAAAGTGCCATATCCAGTGTAGAAAACCAAGGTCCAGCTTCTCAGGATATCCTCACTGTGAGAAATGGGGTGCTGGGTTTGTTTATCTTTGGAGCTCTACCCGCTGGCTGTCTCTCCTGTCCAGGTGCCTGGGAAGCCACACCATGCATGTAATTTTCAAGTAGGCCCCATAGTACCCTGACTGTTGCCTCGTACTTGGCCTATATAATTCAGGCCACATTGTTGACTATATCACAGAAAACATCCTTGTTCAGGGAGGTTTGATGTATGCCATTTCAGGAAGTTGAATAGGTTTCACACATCCACATATCAAATAACAGGTCTAAGGAGGTGGTTAAAGGTACTTCCTTGCAAGCTTCACAGCTCCAGTTCAATTCCCCACCATCACCATAAAGGCACATACAAACAGCACACCAACTCCAAGGCAATCAGAACTGGAGGCAGAAGAACCCAGAAGCTTGCAGGTCAGTGAGCATGGTGCACATGAAGCAGCAAAAACAAACAGCATACCTAGAAAAATAAGTGAAACCTTGTGTCCAGCAAAGTGGAAGTTGCCTGCAGACTTCCACATGTACTCTGTGGCATGCACATGCCGATACAGACATGATACTTGAATCATATCACTTCTCTCTTTAATGTCATCTTCTTCTAAACTCTTATATACAGCCTAAGTATCACATTAACCAACCAATCTGAAGATCTGACTCAAATAACAACTTAAGCATCTTTGTGCCTGGAATACCCTGTTGTTCCTTTCGACCAAGTACCTAACCTATTCTTCCCTTCATGAAGTATCAGGAATTCCCTGACACCAGCCCGCCCCTCCCAAACTGCCATCTCTTCATAGGTCTTGTGACTTCTCTAACATTCTCTATCTGCCTATCACCATGTGTACCTTAGGTAGACACCTTTTCCCAAATTAGAGTGTGCTTATTAAACTTAGGACATTCCCAGTTTTATTCACCACACTCAGTAGTGTTGGATATTCATTTCTCACACCCCAAAAGCTTTTAAATTTTTGAGTTAAGGCCAGAGGCTAGTAAAGCCAAGACTTCACTTATTCTCCTTCTTCCTTTTCCTTCTAACATTTAGTATCTAACACTGTTGATTTTTACTTTCTGTCCATATACACAGGAAAATGAAGACAGTGTCTGTAAGCACATCACATTGTGATTAGAAAATCAGCATGGAGAGATGAAGACACCTGTGGGTGGCACACTGGAGCTGGCTTTGGACTATGGTCTGGCCTACCATCGGGGGTTCTTGCAGTTCTGGGGAGCTCACATGGCCCCTCTACCTGGCCTGACCCTCCTACCTGATGCTGAGAGGCCTCACTTGCAAGCAGATCACCATGCTGGCCTCCTCCACCATCATCTCACCAAATAGAGGCCCAAGAAAATTAACTCTACTGCTACCTCCACACCATTTGCGCCTCCCCGCCTTAAGTTTACAATTTGCCCAATGTTCTGGTAGATCTGAAACATTGTGACATCACACACTGTTCCACCTGCCCCAGGTATGACGGGGGAGGCAGACGCATCCACCATTCCTAACTGGAGGGTGGCTTGCAGAAGTGAGTGGGATGCAGCTGTACTGAAGCAGGGATTTTGCAGCTCACAGGGATCTTTCCTTCCACCTACCCATAGAGCAGATGCAGTACTCCTGGGGCCAGAGGAGACCTCATGGGACAAGGTGACTCCTGACCAGAAGATCCCACATGCCCACTGTGTGTGCCTGACAACACTATGGTCAACCCACAGGGACTGACTGCACTCAGGCCTGGGCTCTGCAGCCCTGCCCTGCTTCCCTTCTCTTCCTTCCTTTCGTCCTCCCTTTCTCTGTCTTCCGTTTCCCTTTTATCTCCCTTCCTTCTTTCTCTCCCACTCTGCCTCCTTGCTTCCATTCCTCTTTCCCTCTTTCCTTGTTTCCTTCCTTCATTCCCGCCTTTCTTCTTTTCTTCTTTCCTTTTTTCTTTCCATTTTCTCCCTTTTCCTTCCTTCCTTCTTCCTTCTCCTCCCTTTCCTCTCTTTTTCCTTCCCACCCTCATTCCTTCCCTCTATTCTTCACCCTTTCTCCCTCTTTCCGTCCTTCCTATTCTCCTTTTTTTTCCCCAATTTCTTTTATCACGTTTTTCTCCCTGTCTCCCTTTCCTCTCTCCTTCCCTTCTTCCCTTTACCTCTCACTGTCCTTTTCTTTTTGCTCTTGTGTTTTGAAACAGGGTCTCCCACTGGGGATACAGGAGTGCACTGCACCCAGCTTTTGTGGAGGAGGAGGAGACGTGAGTGTGTGTGCGTATTTGTGTGTGTGGTCTGTGTGGATGGGTTCATGTTCCAAATCGGAGCTCTGGATCTGGGTGTGAGCCATGGCCAGCCCATCCCCAGGTTCCTCGCAGCGCCTCCCGGGCAGCCCTGCGGCCCCTCAGCCCAGCGCGATCCTCCTACCTGCTGCGGAGCGCTCTCGCTTGCCCACAAACCCGCCATGGCCGCCTCCTCCGCTGCTCCGCAGGACAGTCTCAGGAAAAGGAACTCTGCCACTTCCTCCGCACTGCTCACACCGTCCACCTTTCAGTTTAAAGTTTGCTGACCACTTTCTTTGGCCTCAGACATGCCACTGCCGCCTCCTCCACCCTGCCGAGCTGCTGGAGAGCGGTTCAGGAGAAAGAACTCCGTGCACCCGCCTTTTTAACGTTTACAGTTTCCCTAAGCATGTTGGGTTTGAGCCTCAGCATTGTGACGTCACGGAAAGTTCCACCTGCCTGTGATGCAGGGGAGGCTGGAGCCGTCCACCGGTCAGGAGGGGAGGGCGGCTGGCAGATGAGTGGGGTGCAGCTGGACTGGAGCAGGGACTTTGCAGCTAATAGAGCTTGTGCATCCCCCAAACACTCAGAGAGCAGATGCAGCAGCTCCTGAGACCTGAGGTGCAGCTGTGTGTACTGACAGACCACCAGCTTCCACCAACCCAAGGACTAAGAATGTCTTCAGATAGCATTCAAGGCCCATGGTGGAGATTTCCCTGCTTTGCTGAAACCCACCTACCTGTGGTCAACCAATGTATGTGAAAAGCACCTTGACTTGTGACTTGATTTATGTAATTATAAAAACTTCATGAAACTGTTAACACATTTGAACATGGAATACGGGTAACCTAAATCTGTGATCCTGGGCCATGGTCACTCATATTTGGCCCTATACTAAATACTCCCTAATCCCCTTTGAGGTGAGAACTGTGTCTTTTACATGGACACTGGGGTGCAGCTGTGCTGAAGCAGGGACTTTGCAGCTCACAGAGCCTGTGTCCCACCGCACACATACACAGAGAGCAGACATAAGGGTTCAGGTGCAGCTATAATAAAGCAGAACCTTTGTAGCTCACAGAGCTCCCCCCCCCTTACCCAGAGAACACATGTGGGGACTTCAGCGGCCTGAGGAGGTCTGGTGTGATGGTGTGACTCTTGGAGCCAGAAGATCCCACAAGGCACATTTCGTGTGCCTGGCAGCACTATCGTCAGCCTACATAGATTGTGCTCAGACCAGGGTTCTGCAGACCTGCCCTCTTTCCCTTGCCCTTCCTTCCTTTCTTCCTTCTTTCCTTCCTTCCATTCTTATCCCTTTAACCCCTCCTTTTTTCTCCCATTCTTTCTTCTCTCGTTTACTCCCTCCTTCCTTTCTCTCCTTTCCATTCTTCCCCTCCTCACTTTCCCCCTCTTTTCACACACTTTCGTCATGCCAATTATCACCCTTTCCTCCTCATTTTCTCCCTTTCTTCCTTTTCTTCTCCTTCCTTCCCAACTCTTTTCCCTCCTTCCTTTCCTCTTTTCTTCCCTTCCTGCCTTTATCTTTGGCTTGCCGGGAGCTCAGAGGCCTGGTGAGGACTGCATCTCATGTTTCCTTTGTGCAGTCAGGATTAAAATATTGCCTTCCTCCCTTGCAAAGTTCTGGCACATGGGAAAGCAAGAGATCGACATGAGAAGCTGGGATAGAAATGTGTGTGTGTGTGTCTGTTGGGAGTGATGAGATGGAAATCAGTCCTGAGAAGAGGTAAAATATCTCACCAATAGAAGTGATTTTTTTAACTCAGTGTGGAAAGTATATTTACAATGTACGCAAAATTAAATTATGTATAATTATGAGATGAAACTCACAGGAAATTTTTTTATCTTTACGAGATCTGAAGGAAGTTATATATAGTACAGAAGCTTTAGAGCATCCTAAAGCTCCTGGTATGTGAATAATCTTTTGGCAGGCCAGGCAGTTTTATCAGACCATCACTGGCCAGAAACTCACCACCAGGTCATGGAAGCAGGCAACCATCATGATAAAGTTATTAGGCTGCATGTGTCTTGTTGCCTGGCCTCCCCCCATGTCCCAAATATTTCAGACATCAATCAGAGGTAAGTCAGACTTTCTGGACCAAGTCATCATATTGGAGGAGCTTTGTGTACCAGCTCTAAATATTTCAGTGCAATCTATTTCCTCACTGACTCTGTATCCCAGAATGCAAAACATACATACAACACACACACACACACACACACACACACACACACACACACACGAGAGTCACTTATAGCATTTCCTTGTCACAAGGCATTTTGCATGTTACCCTGTACAGGAAGGAAACAGGGCATGTGTGCACACAAAAGAGAGGGGGTATGAGATGAGGTGAAAAGGGGGTGGGGGGTGGTTTCCTGTCTCTATCAGGAAATAATGGGGATTCCATTTGGACTGGAAATAGCAAGTGCACGTCTAGAATGCCTGGTCCACAAGTACATGTTCCTTAAGCATTGGCAGTGTTTTGTGAGCAAGTTACACATCCCAACCAGTCCCAACAGCCCCAAGGAATTCATTCTCTTTGTCCACAGGCAGGGTGAGGCAAGGGCCAAGGCAGCCATTACAGCTTGTGCATGCAAAGCCAGCTGTGCTTGCAACACTCATGAACTAGGCAAGGACTCTTCCCACCTCTCACCTTGAGGAAAATCAAAACCCATGGAAAATTAACACTCAGTGCCTCCTTTCCATTTATGAATGGAGTTACTTCTGGTGTTGCCATCTGCTTTTTTGTTTGTTTGTCTGTCTGTCTGTTTGTATTTCAAGGTAGGGTCTTGCTCTCCAGCCCAGGCTGACCTGGAATTCTCTATGGAGTCACAGCATGGCCTCAAACTCACAGTGATTCTCCTACCTTAGCCTCCCTCCTGAGGGCTGGAATTAAGGCTCCACAGGGAAGTGCCTTAACTGTTAAGCCATCTCTCCAGCTCCAATGCCCACTTTCCACTTTTAAGGAAAAAAATGGCTCGGCATGGTGATGCATGCCTTTAATTCCAGTACTTGGGAGGCAGAGGTAGGAGGATCTCCATGATTTTGAGGCCACTCTGAGACTACATAGTGAATTTCAGGTCAGCCTAGACTAGATTGAGACCATACCTCAAAAAGACAAAAAACAAAATAGAACAAAAACTGGGGGTTGTGGAGATGGCTCAGGAGTTATTAAAGGCAGTTGCTTGTAAGACCTGCTGCCCTGGGACCAATTCCCTCATACACACGTATCTGGAGTTCATTTGTAGTGGCACCCATATTCATCCCCCCCCCCCCCTTACACACACACAGCCCACATGGACAGCAAGGTGCTCTGACCCACCTGATATGGGTTTCATTTTTTCACCCATCTGTTTGACACAACCCTAAAATCCTCAACTATGAAGACATCTGCTATAGTTTAGATCATAAATGTCTGCAAAGGCCAATGTCTTAAAGGGCTATCCCCAGAGTAATGCTTCCCAATGGTGAAATTTTTAACAGGGAAGGTCTTAGTGAGTTCTGGAGAGTCTGTCTTTAGAGATGGTTGTGAAATTTTGTCAATTCCTCTCTCTCTTAAAAAAATATTTTATTTATTTATTTATGCAAGAGATAGAGTGTGTGTTAAAGAAAGAGAATGGGTGCACAAGGGACTCCAGCCCCTGCAGTCAAACTCCAGACACGTGCACCACCTTGTACATCTGGCTTACATTGGCACTGGGGAATTGAACCTCGGTCCTTAGGCTTTGCAGGCAAGCACATTAACCACTACATCATCTCTCCAGACCTCTTCCTCTCATTTTTTCTCCAGGGCTGGAGGTGAGCAGTACTGCTCCTCTGCACATGCCTGACATAGTGTCTGTGGTGACACAAGTCCACACCAACAAGAACAATTGATTTGGGATTGAAATTGTCAGAGCTTTAAGCCAAACTTACCCTTTCTCTTGAGAGGTTGAAAAGGTTACCTCAGAAGGCTGGAAAGATAGTCTAGAGGCTAAGGCACTTGCATGAAAAGCCAAAGAACCCAGGTTCAATTCCGGAGGACATATATAAGCCAGATGCAGAAGGTAGCACATGCATCTGGAGTTTGTCGGCAGTGGCTAGAGGCCCTGGTGTGCCCATTCTCGCTCTATAAATATCTACCTCTCCTCTCTCTCTCTCTCTCTCTCTCTTTGGCTTTTCGAGGTAGGGTCTCATCCTAGCCCAGGCTGACCTGGAATTCACTCTGTATTCTTGGGCTGGCCTCAAATTCATGGCCATCCTCCTACCTCTGCCTCCCAAGTGCTGGGATTAAAGGCATGCCCATTTCTCCCACTCTCTCTTAAAAAAATAAATGAAGGGCTGGAGAGATGGCTTAGTGGTTAAGCGCTTGCCTGTGAAGCGTAAGGACCCCGGTTCGAGGCTTGATTCCCCAGGACCCACGTTAGCCAGAGCACAAGTGGGCACACATGCATGTCTGGAGTTCGTTTGCAGTGGCTGGAGGCCCTGGTGTGCCCATTCTCTCTCTCTTTCTCTCTCTCTCTCTCTGCCTCTCTGTCTCATCTGTCGCTCTCAAATAAATAAATGAAAAATAAATGCTGTCAAATAAATAAATAAAATAAACAAAAATAAATAAGTAAATAAATGAAAAAAAGAAAAGTTATCTAAAATATTTACAACTTAGATTGAAACCTCACAGTGCTCATAATATCTCAATCACTTTTCTGCTTTGGGCTCTCTTTGGCTATTAAAAGCAAGATTGTGGAATAGGATAGAGGAAAAATGACCTGGAGAATACCTTCCCAGATGTCTTTTTTTTTTTTTTTTCTTTTTAGAGTTGGGTCTCAATTTTTCAAAAAGTTGTTTATTATTTATTTGAGAGAGTGAGAGAGGCAGAGAGAGGGGAGTCACAGAGAGAATGGGTACACTGGGACCTCTAGCCACTGCAAACAAACTCCAGATGCATGTGCCAACTTGTGCATCTGGTTTACATGGGTTCTGGGAAATGGAACCTCGGTCTGTAGGCTTTTGCAGGCAAGTGCCTTGATTGCTGAACTATTCCCCAGTCCCCAGAATTCTTTGTCCTTATGCTACATTTAAGTTGGAGGAGGAACATGAAAGAAGCCAGAAGGAAGGAACCAGGGAGATGACTCTATAAGACTGCTGACCAGTGTGGGTCCCCTGCACCCACATAAGGAAAGGTGCAAGTGGCAGATGTTCCTGTGATCTCACTACACTTTTAGGGGCAATAGCAGGCAGAGTCAGGAGGAACCTATAGCAGGTGGTCCCACTAGTCTGTGGTTGGAGGAAGCAAGCAGGAGAGCCCCTGTATCAAACAGAGGTAGAAAGAGAGGACCAGCACCTTCAGCTTGGCCTCTGACCTCCACGTGCACATGCACATGCCTGCCTGCCTATACACACATGCATACATCATACACGCATACACAAATAAAAAACCAGAACGAAGCAAGAGTAAAAAGTCTTAGTAATATGAGTCTAGGTATTTTATGTTGCATGTGTTTGGAGTTTGTTTGCAGTGGCTGGTGGTCCTGGTGCACCCATTTTTTCTCTCTCAACCTTCCTCTTCCTCTTTTTTTTTCTCTCTCTCTCACTCTCCCTCAAACAAATAAATAAAATATTTTAATTAAAGAAATATATACAGATGGCACGTCCCATGGGCAGACACTAGACTGTATAAAAATTAGAAACCAGCTGAACACAGGCACTGATGATTTTTTTCTACTTCCTCCCTGCCAATGTAATGATGTGGCACCAGCTGTTTTCTCCTGACATCCTCTCCGCACCATGATGGACTCTACCCCCTGAAACTATAAACTGAAATGAACGCTTCCCACCGTAAACTGATTTTTTTCCCCCTGAGGATGGACGCACTTTAACCACAAATACACTTTCGTGTTTTAAAGAGTCAGGAATTTTCATTTTGTGGTAGATTGAATTCTAATTTTTTCCATGTGTATATGGAATGCAAACAGAAATGGGAGCAAAGAAGTTATTTTTGACGATGGGTGGGGGAAGAGCTGGGACACCGTCTAAGGCCGCATTCCTTAAATATGGACCAGGAAGCTGAAATAGCAGGGCATTTCTTTGAATTTCCATTATTTAAGCATCCTCTTGGATAGCTTTCCTATCAGAATCCTGCTAGAGCTTGGGTTTGGGTCAATGCACACTGCCAGGGATGCTCTGGGAGCAGGTGCAGCACTGCACTTCCCTGCTCAGTGCGCTCTGGTCCAGGACTGCAGGAAACAACGGGGTCAGGTGAACCAAACTTAAAAAGGGAAACCAATCCAGGGCCCCAAGACTGGAACTTAGAGTTTGGAAGAAGCCACCACAGAACCTCCTGACCCACCTCCTACAACCCAATGCCGCCAGTCTGAGCAGCTCCACGTCTACATGCAGTCCAACTTATCAGTCCCTCACTTCTTTTTAAAACGTATTTATTTATTTATCTATTTATTTAAGACCAAAAGGGGCAGATAGAGTGGGGGGAGAGTGAGAGAGAGGAGAGTGAGAGAAAGAAAGAATGGGCCTGCCGGGGCATCCAGCTATTGCACACAACTCCAGACACACAAGCCACCATGTGCATCTAGCTTCACGTGGGCCCTGGGGAAGGCTTCACAGGGAAGCGCCTTAACCCCTCAGCCATCTCTCCACCCCACCACAACCCACCCCACCTCACCCTTTTTTTTTTTTTTTTTGGTTTTTCGAGGTAGAGCCTCACTCTAGTCAAGGATGACCTGGAATTCACTATGTAGTCTCAGGCTGCCTGGCCTTGAACTCATGGTGATCTTCCTATCGCTACCTTGCATGTGCTGGGATTAAAGGTGTGCACCACCGCACCCATCCTCTTCTTTAAAAAAATGTATATTTAACAGAGAAACAAGCAGAGAGAGAGAGAATGAGAATGAGAATGAGAATAAGAATAAGAATGCAGGGTGTGCCATGGCCTCCAGCCACTGCCAACCAACTCCAGACGCCACCATGTGCAGCTGGCTTTATGGGGGTCCTGGGGAATCGAACCCAGATCCTTAAACTGGGCAGGCAAGCGCCTTCCCTTTCCCAATTCAAGCCCTGCATCTGTTCCACAGAATACACATTCGAATACCGAAGGACCCTGGCTAAGCAGACCAGCTTGTTTCTATGCTTGCAAACTAATAATAATAATAACGAGGAGGAGGAGGAGGAAAAGAAGAAGAAGAAGAAGGAGAAGCACGGTGAGTCTGGGACTTAGGGAAAGGAACAAGAGGTGCACAACCGCTTGCCCCTTGCGGGGCGCCTGCACAGACCGAGTGCAGGCCCAGTTGCGTGCCTGCTTTGAGGCGCAGCTGGAGGAGCACCGCTGCTGGTGAACCCTGGTGGAACACACCTGCTGATGGAACGCATGCGCAATACGGTGCGAGAGTGCCATGCCATGTGGAACGTGCAGACACGGAGGGAGTGGAAGGGCCTCGCGTGTGCGCAGGGCGGCTCGGGTGAACAGGGAGGCGCGCAGCTCTTCCCCAACCCCTGGCCGCCCCTTCCTCGCTGTGGAGGCTCCGGCGCCAGCGCCATGTCCTCGGCCCCTCACCCACCTCAAGTTCGACATGGACGGGGTACTTTTGGGTGAGCAGCTTCCAGCAGTCTGTGCCCTGGGAGGGGCCTGGCAGCGACGACCCTGGGCCCAGGAAACAGGCGGCGGCCGGCGCCTGCGCTCCCTGGTCCACCCTGACTAACGGGTGCGCGTGGCAGCCTCGGCCCCTACGCTCCCGCTTCCGGTGGGACAGGGGCACGTGGGCTCGCAGTCCCTTTGTGGCCACACTGCCCATGGGCACTGACCACCCCAACCCTGGCCGCGCCCCTTCTTCCCCTTCCCAACCCACCCGTGCCTCAGTTTCCCTGTCTGCAAAACAACTTTTAGGGTTACCTGCCCCCTTATGCACCTCCACCGCTCCCTCTTATCCCACCCGTGCCTCAGTTTCCCCGTCTGCATAACAACCTAAAGGCCCACCTACCCCCATGTCCCCCACATCCCTCCTTCCCAGTCCACCCGTGCCTCAGTTTCCCCTTCTGCAGAATAACCTGGAGGGTACTTCCCCCCCCCCTCCCTCTCTCCTTCCTAACCCACCGGTGGCTGCAAAACAATCGCAGGGTTTCCTGGCCGCCTGCTCCACAGCTGCTGTGAGGTTGCCTGGCACTTGGTCATAGCATGTCAACACTTTGCCCAATCATCTCGGGATATGTGGGGACAGTGTGTGCGGTGATGGGGGGCGGGTGTACCCTGGTGTACCGGTATGATGAGGGAATGAACAATCCAGGGCCCCCAGCGACTGCAAATAAATTCCAGACGTATTTGCCACTGTATGCATCTGGCTTATGAGGGAACTGGAGAATCGAACGTGGGTCCTTAGGCTTTACAGACAAGTGCCTCAACTGCTGAGCCATCTCTCCAGCCCTATTGTTTGTTTTGGAATTAATTAATTTATTTTCAAGAGAGAGAAAGTGAATGAGAATGGGCACACCAAGGCCTCCAGCTGCTGCAATTCTAGCTCTATACCCCATTTTGTGCATCTGGCTTGACATGGGAACTGGGGACTCAAACCCTGTCATTAGGCTTTGCAGGCAAGCATCTGAACCACTGAGCCATCTCTCCAGTCATTTTTTTAATAGGCCTGGTCTCACTATATATCCCCGGGCTGGACCTCAGAAATATAGCAAAGGTGGCCCATGCATATGGAGTTTATTTGCAGCCTTGGTGTACCCATTCTTTCTCTTTCTATATATCTATCTCTTTCTCTGTGTTGCTCCCTCTCTCTTTCAAGTAAATAAATAAAAATATCTTTAACAAACAATGAGCTGGTGGTGATGCACATCTTTAGAGCGTAGGGCTCTGGAGCATGGGCAGGCACACTCCACTGTCACTAGCCAGCCCTGGGAAGTTGGCAGCAGAGGTGGTGGTGGTCAGGAGCCTCTCCAGTCCTCCACCATGAAGGTGGATTGGACTAAGATGGGCTCTGGGGGTAGGTGGTGTCCCAGCACGGGCCAGAGACACCCTGTGAGCAGGGGCTTGAGGGGAGGCCCTGGGATCAGCAGGGCGAGGCTCTGTGAGCCATGGCATCTAGCTCCAATAAATAAAATAAAATAAAATAAAATAAAACGAATTTCTGGGGACACAGTTCTGTGCAGGAGATGGTTGTATGAGGTGTTAATACTATTTTCTTTGGTATAAATTGTTAGAAAGTTTGAGAGACTCTGTTTGAATAGAAGTCTGCATTGTGCACCCCTCTGAACTGAGCCCTTACACAAACACTTTATATATAGTTAGAAGAACTCCAGAAAAGGAGAATTATAGCTTTTGCTTAGTCCAAACCATCATTAATTTACATTCTGAGTGAAAAATGTTGCAGAGGTTAACTTCATTGCAGTACATATCACACTGTGATGTTTGGAGTATTTGGACCACTTTTCAGAAGGGACAGATGAGTTGTTCTGAGGACACCCATGGGCCCAGGAACTGCTACCTGTTGGACAGGGTCTGAAGGTGTGATCTGCAGGGAGGAATGTCTTCCAGGATCCACCTATTTTGCTCTCTAACCACACTGTCTTCTTCCCAAATTATTTACAGTGTTTCTGTTGTTTGAAATTGACTCTTAGCCAGGTATTATGAGGCTGTATGAACCCAGTAGTTCTGGAGAGTTGAACAAGGTTTTTATACTTTATTATAAAGATTAGAAATCAAAGTGAAGAAGCCCAGCATGGTGGCACACACCTTTAATACCTAAATTTAGGAGTCATAAATAGGAGGATTGCTTTGAGTTCAAGGCCACCCTGAGACTACCAAATGAATTCCAGATCATCCTGGGTTAGAACAAGACTGTACCTTGGAAAAAAAAATAAAAGAAAAGAAAAAAGTGAAGAGATTTGACATGCATGTAAATTGCAGGGATTCGGTTTTTCTTCCCTACATTTTGTGACAGTATTAGTTTGCCACATGTAAGTGAAATAAAGTGTTGGTTTACTCTTCATATTGACTTATGTCATTAAAATCTTAGAAAGCATGTACTTTAAACCACCTTGTATAAAATGCCAGTATTTTATTTTGATTATATAACCTTGTGGTGAAAATAGCATGGACACTTCCAACTTAATGTCCTTAATCTTCAGGAAAGTAATAGTGTTTAATTGTGCAGTACTTAAATGTAAAAGTTATATTGACTTCTTTGAATTCATTAACCACATTTGAGGATATGGTTTGTCATCTTCTAGATATCATCTGTAGAGAGAAAGAGGAAGAAAGAGAGAGAATGGGTGCACCACGGCCTTCAGCTGATGCATTTGAACTTCAGAAGCATGTATCAGTTTGTGCATCTGGCTTACATGGGTCCTGAGGGATCCTGGGTGCTTTGGCTTTGCAGGGAAGTGCCTTAACTAAGTACTAAGCCATTCCTTCAGCCAGTCACGAATGGTTTATAAGTCACTAAATTGTGGAAAATTGAGTTTGTTACAGCACTCTCCTTTAATAAGCTGCTTTTAATCAGGCTTTTTTTTTTTTTTTTCCTGGAAAGAGAGGATAACTGCTAAACATTGGGAGGATAGAAATTTTCTTCAGTGATATAGCCACTGGTCAGGAGCCCTAAATACAGAATAATTTAATCCTGTAAATAATCCCTCAGCATGGATCCTGTAGACAGCTCTATTAAACATATTATGTCACAAAAAAACCATGAAAACAAAAGGGAAGGAAAACTGATAAGAAAGTGGGGGGCATTGAGCATGGATTTTGAACCACAGAGGATAATGAAGTGGATATCATAAAAATGCATTGTGTGTACATTTAAAAATGGTATAATAAAACCCATTGTTAAGTTTAATTAATATACTGATAAGAAAATATAAGAATGTGGAACATGGTCTGTCCAACACTTATGGCAGTATGGGAGCTTTTGCTATAGTCTAAAAACAGTCCACCCAAGCTGGGGTTTGCTTCATACCTACCTTCCTCTTTTATTTCCCTCAAGACATTACTCAACAGGTAGCTCATAATGTCATTGAATTATTAGACTAAATCAAGCCTCTGGCCTTAGTCTCAAAATTAGCTGGGGATGCTGAGTATTATCAGAGGATCCCCACCTTTTTGTTGTCAATAACATGTCAGGTAATAGGGAGTGCTTGTGATGAATTTGTAAGCTGCATAGACTATTAAATTTAATTTTAATGTCATTCTATTTTACTTCTGGTTAATATTTTAATATCACAAGTTAATACTAGAAGCTGATTTGGCACAGTATGACTCTGGACACATAGGAGGGTTGGACACCTCTACCCCAAGATCTGCCCACAGCAATATACATCTTATGAATGATCTGAAAAATTAATGTTTAACTTCTTGCTTCTGTAAATCAGCTTGCTTAACGATAGCACTGCCATTTTGCCTAACTGTAACTCAGACATAAGATGGATTTCTTCCCCCTCTGGGAATGTGGCCTCTGAGTAACACAGGACCCTCCGAGAATATAAGATGGATGTCTTCCCCCTCTGGGAATGTGGCCTCTGAGTAACACAGGACCCTCCGAGAATATAAGATGGATGTCTTCCCCCTCCAGGAACGTGGCCTCTGAGTAACCCGGGACTCTCCCAGAAGATAAAATGTTCCAGGAGCTAGCTAACCGCAGGGTCCCAACCCCACTCCATCTGTTGCCTAAGATAACTGCCCAGGTGGCTCTGACTAATCCTGTTGAAGGTCACCTATATGTAACCAACTGAAATGTTTATCTATAAACCCCTCCATGCTGTGTGTTTGTTTTTTTTTTTTTTTTTTTGTCTACGAACCCCACCCTGCTGTGTGGTTTCTATGAACCCCTCCCTGCTGTGTAGCTTTTGCTTTAAAAACTCTCTGTAACCATCGGTCAGGGTCCGTCATCTCATTGAAATGCTCGGACCCTGGCGCGCCAGCTAAATAAATCCTCTTTCTACTTGCATCGACTCTCGGCTCTGGTGGTCTGAGGGCAGACAGAGTACTGGAGGGATCTGTTAGGGTCCTACATTGGGGGCTCTCTCGGGATTTCTGTGCGCCCCCAGACCCATCATTGCCGACGATCAGAGGTACGCTCGAGCTTTCTGTATGTTTGTCTGCTCATCTGTATTTTAGTTTCATTTTATGACACGAGGCGCCTTCTGAATTTTGGTCAATGTTTACTGGATATTGGACTAGGCAGAGGTGTTAATGGTCCAGTATCCCAGGGTTCTTGGGGACGCCCAAGAGACCCTTCTGGGAGATGACACCTAGTGTCTCTCCATTGGGAACCGGCAGGTCCTCGGAGACTGCCATCTGATTCAGTTTCAGTCTTGTGGTGCTCTTGCGGCGGTCGCTTCTGTCTGTCCTGCCTTTTTGTTGTTTGGATTCTTTTTGTTATCTTCCTGACTGTCTTCTTGGGGCGACGAAACACCATGGGACAAATGACTACGACTCCTCTCTCACTCACCTTAGACCACTGGTCTGAGGTCAAAACTCGAGCCTCTTACTTATCTGTGGAAGTCAAAAAGGGCAAATGGCAAACTTTCTGTTCTTCTGAGTGGCCAACTTTTCAGGTAGATTGGCCCCCCGAAGGGACTTTCTCTTTAGAAAAGATTAGACAGATCAAAGCCAAAGTTTTTACCCCTGGACCCCACGGACATCCAGACCAGATGAAATCCTCTTTGGGGCCCCTCCCCCTATAACAGACCTGAGAAAGATAAATGATCCTATTCATTATTCTAATGATTTATATGCTAGATTAAAGGGACTCCAAGCAGTCCAGAGAGACGTCTGGAAATAAGCTGCTGAAGCTTACCAACCAGGTACTCCGGAAACTGCACACCCTTTCCAAGTGGGAGACGCCATCTATGCGAGACGCCACCGCTCTCAAACCTTGGAGCCATGATGGAAAGGACCTTACACTATCCTGCTAACCACCCCAATGGCTATAAAGGTAGACAGCATAGCGGCCTGGATCCACGCGTCCCACGTAAAGCCTGCGCCCTCAAGTGACCAGTGGCGGATACAACGAACTGATAACCCTCTAAAGCTAAGACTAAGACGTGACAATGCTGATAATGCTTCATAACTGTCTGGTTCTGGTTCTCATAATCCTCCAACTACCATATTTTATAAGAGGGGGATTGCAGTCCCCTAACCCCCAACAGCTTAGAAAGCTACTATTCGGGCCACCATGTGAATGTAGAGGAGGAATTTCTCAGTCCCTTTTCCCTCTTGGGACATGTACCCAGGAGGCTGATTGTGGAAACAGAAAGGCTTGCCTCGAACTAACGTCCTCCCCTGCAGGGGGCTACGCTCCCCAGTCCTGGGTTTGTTACAGTAAACCAAAACCATTGCCCCCATCCGGTAGTAAATGTCCATCTGAATGTCAATATGTGGATCAGATGAATGCCATGTGCTATAACTCTTTCCAGGAGTGCTTATCAGGAGAAAAACAGTATTTTATTGCCATCCCCTACTGTAGATATGAAGGAACATTTGGGGGTGATTGGTCCATTAATCCACAAATTCTTGGAAACCCAAAGTACGCCCAGGCAAGCTGCAACGCTGAGCCAGGAAAGTACACTTGCAGGCCAAAAATAGCCCCAATACATATATCGGATGGGGGACCCACTGACCAAGTTCGTGAAATAATAGTGCAGGAACAAATCCAGGCTATAATTGACTCCATGATCCCCAAGGTAATTTACCACCCTAAACCTAAGGGATTCGAATTAGACCCCCAGACCGCTGATATTATCTCTGCTACCCACCTTGCACTTAATGCATCCAACCACCATTTAGCGGAGGACTGTTGGCTATGTTTGGCACTAGGAACCTCTTGGCCTTTAGCTATTCCCACTTTTAACTTCTCATACTATACCTCACCTAATTACACTTTAGTAACCCCTTTCAAAAGTCAACCTACAGGGTTCAACTTTTCCACTTGCTTCCTCCAAACAGCACAAAATAATTCCTTTGACATAGATGTAGGGTTTGTCTCCTTTACTCTCTGTGATATTATAATTAATATGACGGGCCCCTTGTACCTTGATAAAGGCAAAGCCTTGTTTGTGGAAACAACATGGCTTACTCAGCACTTCCCCAAAATTGGACAGAACTCTGTGTCCCAGCTATTCTCCTACCTGATGTAGACATCATCCCTGAGGATCAGCCCATGCCCCTTCCCAGTTTTGACACTTTTGTTCCTTGCCATCGCAGGGCAATTGAATTCATACCTCTTATTATAGGATTAGGAATAGCTGGTGGCCTCACCACTGGGTCTGCCAGCGTAGGTGTGACACTCCACTCCTATAGTAAGCTATCTCAACAGCTTGCAGATGATGTAAAATTAGTATATGAATCCATCAAGGACTTACAGGATCAGGTAGACTCTCTGGCCGAGGTAGTTTTGCAAAACAGATGAGCATTAGACCTCTTAACTGCAGACAAAAGAGGAATCTGTTTAACTTTACAGGAACGTTGCTGTTTCTATGCCAATAAATCAGGCATTGTCCATGATAGGATTAGAAAACACCAGGAAGAACTCAAAAAAAGATGAAGGGAGTTGTTTGATAACTCTTTCTGGGGCATATGGAATGGATGGTTACCATACCTCCTACCCCTACTAGGGCCTATTTTCGGGATCCTGATTTTACTCACTTTTGGGCCATGCCTGCTGAATAAACTCTTAACTTTCATTAGAGAACAAATTAGTACAGTACAGGTTCTCATGTTAAGACATCAATATGAACTACTCCCTAGATAAAATAATGAAATCCACAATTTTAAGATTAAAATTCTCAAAAAAAGGGAGGAATGAACGATCTGAAAAATTAATGTTTAACTTTTTGCTTCTGTAAATCAGCTTGCTTAACAATAGCACTGCCATTTTGCCTAACTCTAACTCAGACATAAGATGGATGTCTTCCCCCTCTGGGAATGTGGCCTCTGAGTAACCCGGGTCCCTCCAAGAATATAAGATGGATGTCTTCCACCTCCGGGAATGTGGCCTCTGAGTGACCCGGGACTCTTCCAGAAGATAAAATGTTCCAGGAGCTAGCTAACTGAAGGGTCCCAACCCCACTCCATCTGTTGCCTAAGATAACTGCCCAGGTGGCTCTGACTAATCCTGTTAAAGGTCACCTATATGTAACCAACTGAAATGTTTATCTATAAACCCCACCCTGCTGTGTGATTTTTTGTCTACAAACCCCTCCCTGCTGTGTGGTTTCTATGAACCCCTGCCTTCTGTGTTTTTTTTTTTTTTTTTCTTTAAAAACTCTCTGTAACCATCGGTCGGGGTCTGTCATCTCATTGAAATGCTCAGACCCCAGCGTGCTGGCTAAATAAATCCTCTTGCTACTTGCATCGACTCTTGGCTCTGATGGTCTGCGGGTGGACAGAGTACTGGAGGGATCTGTTAGGGTCCTACCCTTATAGCAAAGCTCCACTTCCTAAGACTCCACTATCTGGAAACTTAGCAGGAAGCTTAATCAAAACTACCTGAGGCTATTCGGGACATTTACATTCAAACGACCACTGCATCCTTAGTAGCTGGAGAATAGTCCTGCACTAGCAGAACTGGCCACAGCTCACTTCTAAATTTAGTAGATTTAAAATTTTAAATATGTGTTATATAGAATATTTGCATAGGTTCTTACACTATAATATTCCTAACTAAACTATCTAAAATTATTTTGTTAGTTTCTGCTGAAATTATTCTGCTACAAGTTCTGTCGAGTAGTCTAAAATTCTGCTAAGATATGAGGTTCAGCAGCATGTGATTGAGGTGTTGATTTAAATTCTCATAATTACTAACATTGCTGAGCATTGGCCTTTTCTTCCTTCCCTTTCTTTTCGGTATTGTTGTTCATGATAGCATTTCATTCTAGCCCAGGCTGACCTGGAACTCACTCTGTAGCCCCAACCTTGCCTGAATATAATCCACAGCCTTGTGCTTGCAAGGCAAACACTCCCACACAGGGCTATGTCCCCAGCCCCTCTGTTCTCCCAGAAAGAAGAAATGGCAAACTATAGAATTCGAAACATGTTTCAAAAATACATTATTGGAAAAACAGTAATATCTTAATAACAATAACATAAAACTTCTGAAAACACAGTAAAAGATAAGTCAATGAGAAAAGATTATCGGTTTTACCAAAGAGAATATGTGAGCAGCATCTGAGCATATAAAATTTTGTTGGTCATCATTTGCCTTTGGCACTAGTAAATTAAAAGCTTAAGGACAAATGTTGGTAAATATATGGGAAATTGAATCACTAATTTCTTGCTACTCAAATGTACACCAGTATATCTGATAACATTTTGGCAGTTTTTTTTAACTTGGCCTGTCATTAGCAAACAATGACATCTATATGGTTCCCAATAAAAATGAGGAGGAAATCTGTTTCATCAATCATTGTTTAAGACTGTTTTAGGAGTAAATCAAAGGGTTTCTATGGTGAGCAAAGGTTACTCAGGTGAGAAAGTTGTTCATAAGATTATCAGATGAACTTCCAATATCTAGTGAGGCTGAAGAAGAAAATGAATCTCTCATTTCCAGAGAAATGTGTACATATCCAAGGTAAGAAGCATTCCCTTTTTTTCTGTTTTCACTGCTTATAAATTGAGGATTCACACATGGCATATACTATGTGCTGGACATTGTTATAAACACTTCATTAATAATAATTTCGTGAGTCTTCCTAAGTAGTTGGTTGTACATTTTTGATTCAGATACATGTTGATTGTGTGTGCATAGGTGTAGCACTGGTATGTGGGCACTTAAGGTAAATAGAGTATTTTTCTTTTCTTTTTTTTTTTTTTTTTTTTTTTTTTTTTTGGTTTTTCGAGGTAGGGTTTCACTCTAGCCCAGGCTGACCTGGAATTCACTATGGAGTCTCGGGGTGGCCTCGAACTCACAGTGATCCTCCTACCTCTGCCTCCCGAGTGCTGGGATTAAAGGCGTGCGCCACCACGCCCGGCTGAGTATTTTTCTTTATACACTTAGTAACAGATGATATATTTGTATTCAGGGAACAGATAGCAGTTGTATGAATGTGTTCAGGAACTATGAAGCTTAGATGTATGGAGATTTTATTCAGGAATCATTGGTGGTAGGGGAGAAGCTGGGCTTCATCCAAATCTGTATAGAGAATCATGGTGTTTAAAAAATCATGCTTTGGACCAGTAGTGTCTGTGTGTTGGCAGTATCAGCTGTGAGGAGCCTAGCATCCACCATAATTGGAAGATGGAGACCCTGTCCTTCTCATGACTGGTGTAGCAGACAGATTCAGGCTCGCTGAGATGAACTTCCAGACCAGGCACAGTTATGGAGGAAGGGATATTTATTGAAGCCTACAGATCCAGGGGAAGTTCCATAATGGCAGAAGAAACTGGCCTGCTTCACAGGACCAAGCAGAGAGAGAGAAGCACAAGCCAAAAGCCGAAAGCCACAGCACACTTCAGGAACTCCAGCTAGTCATACTTTGCAAGTTTTTAGATTGAAATCTGAAACCCACCACCACACCTAAAGATCCACCCAGTGACATTGTCTCCAGCCAGGTGGCTGCAGATGCAAACTACAAACAAACAACTGAATATATTGGGGGCCATCTATTCCATTCAAACCACCACATTCCACACCTGGCCCCCAACAGATTTATAACCATCACACACTGTAAATTGTACTCAGTTCAATTTCAAAGGTCCCCACAGTCTTGACCAATTTAAGATATTAAGACCTGTAAAATCAAACAAGTTAAACATTTCTAACATACAAAGGCACAGAGTAAACATTTTCAACTGGTATAAGGCATAGCAAAGAGAGTAAAACAGTGCAAACTCAACTACCATCAAACAAACATCAAACTTCTGCAGTTCAAGTCCAAAGCAACCAAAGACTGACAGTCTCCAGATTTTCCAATTTCGCCCATCCAGCTGGGCAGAGTAACCAGGGAACACTTCCATTTCAGGCCAACAGTGTGAACTATGGTAGCGCTTGTATAGTCCTGGTATATCCAAAACTTCTTGAGGTCTTATGCAAACCATGGTCCATCTTCCAAAGGCTCTTTCAGCCTATCAGGGCATCATGCCCTGTCTCATGCCACATCTCAGCAGCAGCTCCTGGAACCATGTGCAATTCATGACCACTCCTCACATTTTCCAAAGGCTCTTTCAGCCTATCAGGGCATCAGGCCTTACTGCATGGTATATTTCAGTGGCAGCTTCTGGAAGCATGTGCAATTCACGGCCACTCCTTGCATTTTGCATGCTTCTGAAACCAATACCAGGTGTGCAGGACACAGCCATATTCTTAATTCATGGACAAAATAAATCATAACCTTAAGCCAGGCGAGGTGGCACATGCCTTTAATCCCAGCACTTGGGAGGCAGAGGTAGGAGGATCGCTGTGAGTTCGAGGCCATCCTGAGACTCCACAGTGAATTCCAGGTCAGCCTGGGCTACAGTGAGACCCTACCTCGAAAAACCAAAAAAAAAATAAAAAATAAAAAAAATAAAAAATAAAAATAAATAAATCATAACCTTGAAAAGCAGGTTCCTTCTCCAGTCAACTCTTTCCAAAAATGTTTGCATTTCTATGATAGTCTTTCCTCAGGCATCCTTTCCATGGTAAAGCAATTGGACCATCTTCCTTTAAGATTGCTAATGTGTTTGACAATAGGAGATTCAGTAACCTAAAACCAGTCGCAGTGCCTGTAATTTTAACTTGCTTGAGGTTTTCCAGCTTAAAATCTTAAGTCTCTCAGTCCAGTGTCTTTAGCCAAGCACATCAGTCCATTACAAATTTAACCTTGATCAAACTCTCTGGGCCTGTGCAGCAGGATGCAGCAAGCCCTGATGCCAGTAGCCCAGTTCCAACAAAGTCCTCCTCTGCAGTCTTTCCTTCCCCTTAGAAAGCTCATAATCCAAGCCTCGAAGTTCAGTGCTGTCTGAACTTAGCATTCTCAGACTCTCATCAAAATAGTCCATAAAACTTGGCTTACCACTCCAGAAGACATCTTCAGTTGCAAGCACCAAGTCCATGCCTATTCCTCCAAAACAAAGGTTCCAAAAGATCAACATGCACATGGCCAGGTACATCACAGCCCACTCCTTGGTACCAAATTCTGTAGCAGTCAGCTTCAGGTTCGCTGAGATGAACTTCCAGACCAGGCACAGTTATGGAGGAAGGGATTTATAGAAGCTTACAGATCCAGGGGAAGTTCCATAATGGCAGAAGAAACTGGCCTGCTTCACAGGACCAAGCAGAGAGAGAGAAGCACAAGCCAAAAGCCGAAAGCCACAGCACACTTCAGGAACTCCAGCTAGTCATACTTTGCATATCTTTAGATTGAAATCTGAAACCCACCACCACACCTAAAGATCCACCCAGTGACATTGTCTCCAGCCAGGTGGCTGCAGATGCAAACTACAAACAAACAACTGAATATATTGGGAGCCATCTATTCTATTCAAACCACCACAACTGTATTCAAAGAAAGAGCATCATCTCACAGAAGAGCTTGAGAAAGGCATTCCTGAGTTAAGACACACAGACATTTTAAAGGACACAGTTATGAGGCTTTTTGTCAATGACCTAACAAAGGAGATCTAGGTTCATTCATGTCAGGTATTTGTGGAAATGAACACTGAGTCCTTTTTGTTGGGAAAAAAAGTGTTTATTTTGGCTTACACACTAGAGGGGAAGTGCCATGTTGGCAGGGGAAAACAATATCATGGTAGAGGGTGTACATCACTTCCTGGCCAACATAAGGTAGACTACAGCAACAGGAGAATGTGCCAAACACAGGTAAGAGGAAGCTGGCTATAACATCCATAAGCCTATCCCCAACAATACACTGTCCCCAGGAGGTGTTAATTCCCAAATCACCATTAGATGGGAACCTAGCATTCAGAATACTTAAGCTTATGGGGGAAACCTGAACCAAGTCACCACATTCCATCCCTTCACCCTCCAAATTGAGATAACCACACACGATGCAAAATGCAATGCAGTCATCCAAGTTTAAAAGTCCCCATAGTTTTTAATCAATCCAGTAATATTCAAACATTCCCATAGTCCAATATCTTTTTTAAATTTTATTTATTTATTTTTAAAATATGTTTTAAATCTTTCTTTATTACATATGGGCATATTTTGTACATAAACATCACATGTTGGTACTGTCCATTCCCTCCTCACTGCCCCTTTACTGAAGAGGCATTCCTCATTGGGGATGCAAGTCAACCTCATGGGGATTGTGGGTCATGCATTATGGGGGGAAGAGGCAATATCTGTGTGCAGAATGCCCCAACTTGTGGCTCTAACAATCTTTCTGCCCCCTCTTCTGCAAATTGCCCTGAGCCATGCTGGGAGAATTTAACTTTACTTCAGTGATGGGCACTTAGCAGTCTCTGGATCTTTGGCTTGTAGGTGTTGAGTGTCCTCAGTATCTATCTCCATCCCCCTTGTGCAGGCACCAGATCCACTAAGAAAGCAGCTCTCTTGCTTGATTAACCAATTCCTCTGTGGTTTTAGCTGGGGCCATGATGGAGTGCACTGGCTCATTTATCTCCTCAAGTCCAGCGCCCATCTGAAAAACAGAAGCAGATTCTCCAATGGAGAATGAAGTCAGCACCAGTTAAATCATGTAAACATTATTAATTTAGAGAAAATGAAAAGGGTGTAGACCCTCTTATAGTCTAAGGTTAGTGGGAGCTAGACAGTGAAAAGGAGAATCCTTATCTGGATATGATTCTGAATTGTTTCCCTGTTCCAGGTATGGATTCCTTTCCACTGAGTAGGTCTGTAACCCACCATGGCTGTTTGCCACTATCGCAGTTGTGTGAGCATCATGTCAGTTTTGCTTCTGAGTCACTTAGACTTTGAATTGCTTGGACAGATATTGGCCACTTTCCCCTGATAGCCCATGTAGCACCTTCCAGCTAGTGCTAGGGTCTGGAGACTGGCTCTCCTCTAGATTCCAACCAGGTCTCTCCATGGACTGTGCCAGTAGTGTTTGAGAACATCAAGTATTTTGAAAGTCTTGAGCTTCTCCAGAGAGGAACCTAAGTGTTGTCTTGAGGATGAAGTCTTTGGTGACAGAAGCCTTGTTTAATTTGAGTCAAATATCCTAGTGTAAGGGTTTGAATGGAATGTTTATGCTATGTGTTTTCCCAGTCATCAATCAGTACAGATCTTTTAAATTTTTAAGTGTTTTTTTCTAGAATTTTAGGTGCCAAACTTTTGTTTCTATAATTATTTGTTTTCTTTTAGTATTTGATGCTGGGGAGTGAACACATGTCTGCTAAGCATATACTCTAAGCTATACCTTTAACTTTATTGAATATGTTTTACTTTTGGTTTACACTTATTTACTGCCAATATATGGAAATAGGGACTTATGTACTATTTTATATTCTGAGATCTTGTTATGTGTTGTTTACTAGGCAGTTTCTTAGATTTTTTGTGTTTGTTTGTTTGTTTTTTGTTTTTCGAGGTAGAGTCTCACTCCAGCTCAGGCTGACCTGGAATTCACTATGTACTCTCAGGGTGGCCTCGAACTCACAGTGATCCTCCTACCTGTGCCTCCCAAGTGCTGGGATTAAAGGCATGCACCACCACACCTGGCTTGTTTCTTAGATTCATTTGGAATTTTGTACTTGTCATCTGTAAAATATGTCAGTTATATGTCTTTTCTAATCTGAATGCCTTTCTGTATTTGTTTCCTATACTGTAGTTACTAGTTGTCTTACTACTAAGTTGAAAATGAGACAAAAGACATTATCTACCTTGTTTTCAAAATTAGGAGAAGCATTTATTTCAACATGATACATGGTATTTGTTGCCAGTTTATTGTAGGTGTTGTTTATTAGCTCAAGTTAGTACCTTTATTTCCTAGTTATTAAGAGTTTTCAAAATTAATGTATATTAAATTTTGTCACTCATTTTATCTGCATTAAGTGATGTAACCATGTACATATTCTTTTTAGGGTCTTAGTAAAGTAGAGCACCTTGGTGGTTTTGAACACTGAAGTAGGCCTAAATTCTTGGAACAAATTCTACCCAATCAAGTGTATTTTTACATGTGGATTTCTTTCTGTAAGTACTCTTATGGATTCTTGTTGCAGGCTGACTAAATAATGTCTGACAACCAATGTTTCAATCTGGTCACTGTATGGCAGTGTGCATTATAGGGCAGAAGAGACTACAGATGTGACAGAGTTAAAGATCTTGAGATTGAGAGATTATTCTAATTATCTGAAAAGGTTTAAATTCCTGATCCTCCTGGCTCTACCACCTGAGTGTTGGTATATTAGGATTGCAGTATCATGTGCTGATAAGTCCAAAGATTGTTTGTTTTTATTTTTTAAGTCAGGGTCTCACTCTAACCTAGGCAGACCTGGAACTCACTCTGTGGCCCAGGCCTCAACTCACAGCAATCCTCCTGTTGCAGTCAGCTCCATGTTTCTGGAGAAAACATCCAGCCAGATAGAGCTTATGGGAGAATGGGGTTTATTTCAGCCTTATAAAATCCAGGCAAAACTCTATCAGTGGTGGAAAAGCTATTTACCTCCACAGATGGAAGCAGAGAGAGCACAAACAGCTGGAGCTCCAACTGCTCTGAATAGACCTAGTAGGGCTGCAATCAGATCCACCCTCAAATGCACTTTAGGGCTAGACTCATATCTACTCCCAAGCACACCTTAGTGCTAGACTCCAAGATCTGCCCCTGGTGACCCACCACCTGTAGCAGGAATCTACCTGATAGAGTGTGAAGTTGAAAGCTAAATTTTAATAAAACACCTAAGTCTATGGGCCCATATATTTAAACTATCACATTTAGACTACCACACCTCCTACCTCAGACTACCTAGTGCTGTGATTAAATGGATGAACCAACACATCCAGCTCTATGCAAATATTTAAAAATTCTTTTTATTAAAAACCAGCCAGTTACATCCTTATTGTTGGCACTGTTTCCTCTATATCCATCAAATTCATGAGTTATTGTGCCATCATAGGTGTTATTCTTCACTGGGACATTTCCCCAGTTTCCTCACATGTGAAATTGTCATCCACCTTGTGCCAAAGAATAACAGTTTTCACATTTCACTTGAGATAGGTGCTGCTTGGCACATTATTATTGCTGCTCTATTCACAATAGCTAGGAAATGGAAGCAGCCTAGATGTCCTTCAATAGATGAATGGATAATAAAGATGTGGTGCATTTACACAATGGAGTTCTATTCAGTGGTAAGAAAAATGAAATTTGTAGAGAAATGAATGAATCTGGAAAGGATTATACTAAGTGCGGTAACCCAGTCCCAGAAAGCCAAATGTCACATTTTTTTTTTCTCTCATATGTGGATCCTAGTTACAAATGTTCAGACTTGTGTGTGAGTTTGAGTGAAAATCTGTAGCAGTGGCCAGTAAGCTAGAAAAGGGCTATAAGGGATAGAGGAGGGTGTGGATATAAGGGAATTTACTGTATATATGTAAGTAGATGGACAGATTACTGTGGGTGGAATGGTCTAAGCAAGGTCAGGGGAAGAGATTGAGTAAAAGGAATGTGGGTGAGGGGTAATCAACATCCAGGATATTTTGAAGAAGCCACATGGTAACCTACTGTGGTGGTTTAATTCAGGTGTCCCCCATAAACTTAGGTATTCTGAATGCTAGGTTCCCAGCTGATGGAGATTGGGAATTAACGACTTCTGGAGGAATGTCTTGTTGGGGGCGGGCTTATTGGTATTATAGTCAGTTTCCTTTACCAGTGTTTGGCACACTCTCCTGTTTTTATGGTCCACCTTGTATAGGCCAAGGGGTGATGTCCACCCTCTGCTCATGTCGTCATTTTTCCTGCCATCATGAAGCATCTCCTCAAGCCTGTAAGCCAAAATAAATCTCTTTTTCCCACAAGCTGCTCTTGATTGGGTGATTTCTACTAGCAATGCGAACCTGACTGCAACAGTAAAATGGTACCAAGGAGTGGGATTGCTGCTAGACACCTGACTCTGTGGCTTTGGCATTTGGAGCTGATTTTCAAGAAGAATGTGGAAGGATTTGAAACCTTGGCCTAAGAGATGCAGTGCTGTGAGTACAGCATGATGAACTATTTTGGTCAGAGTTGAAAGACCTGAATGCAGTAAGAACTATGGACTGTGAGGTTTGGCTTATGAGGGTGAGAAAGAGCTTTGCTTGGACTGGGCTAGCAGTTTGTGAGGAGCTCTCACTTTCTCTCCTTCTCTATAGTAAATAAATAAAAATAAATCTTTTTCAAAAAGGAAAAATAAATATATAATAAAGAAGGAAGGATCAAGACTATGAGACTAACAAATTGAGGGAAAAATAAACAACAAAAAAAGAAGAAGAAAGAGAAAACAAATAACCAAAATAACTAAAAAAATATGCAAATAAAAATGACAGCAACAACAAAAAGACTGTGAGGCTAGCTTGGGCTACATAGAAATACCCTGCTTAAAAAATGATAAAAAGGAAAAAAATATTTAAAAAAATAAATTAGCAGGCTGGAGTGATGGCTTAGTGGCTAAGGCACTTGCCTCCAAAGCCAAAGAGTCCAGGTTCAATCCCCTAGTACTCATGTAGACTAGATGATCAAGGTGGCACATGTATCTGGAGTTTGTTTGCAACACCTGAAGGCCCTGGTACATCTAATCTCTCCGTCCACTCTCTATCTGCCTCTGTCTTTTAAACATATATATATATATATACATATATATATATATATATATATATATATATATAGACATTTAGTAATAAATAAAATTAGCACACCTTTAATCCCAGCACTCATGAGTAGAGGTAGGATTTCTATTAGTTTGAGGCCACCCTGGGACTATATAATGAATTCCAGGTCAGCCCGGGCCAGAGTGAAACCCTACCTTGAAAAAACAAAATAAATAATTAAGTAAATAAATAAAATTAAATTATTATTTAAAAATATAAAGCAGAAACCGGGCATGGTGTCATACACTTTTAATCCCAGCACTCAAGAGGCAGAGGTTGAAGGATCACCATGATGTTAAGGCCACCCTAAGACTGCATATTGAATTCCAAGTCAGCCTGGACTAGAGGGCTAGAGCAAGACCCTCCTTTGAAAAGAATGAACAAAAAATGAACTAAAAGTATATAAAATAGGAGTGGATAGATGTCTTAGTGGTTAAGACACTTCTCTCTCTCTGCCTCTTTCTCTCTCTCAAATGAAATACATTAATAAATAAATCTGTTGTTAAAAAATAACATAAATCAGGGTCTGGAAAGATTACTCAATGTGTAGAAATGCTTGATACACTGGCATGGAGACATGAGTTCTATCCCAACCACCCATGTAGAAAGCAGGGCATGGGCATGATTGACTATAACCCCAAAGAGGGAGCAGAAAGAGGAGGTCAATCACTCTTGTAAAAAATGGCAAGCTACAGGTTCAGTCAGAAAACCTGTATAAAGAAAACAAGGGAAAAATACTGTTAGTTCACAAAAACTCACTGTCATTTCACAATGCCCTACAGTGACCTCACAGTGCTTCACAGTCATAAGACCTTATTGTGTCATCATGCCTTATATTAAAAAAACAATAACCCAATGTCACATCATAATGTCCCACTGGCAAATCAAAATGTACTATTGTGACATCTCAATGCACCACTATCTCATCACAATGTCCCACTGTGACATCACAATACAAAGTCCCACTGTCTCAACCCAATGCCCAACATTGCCATCACAATATCCCACTGTGATATCACAATGCACCACCATCAACTCACAATGATTCACAGTGACATGACAATGCCCATGGATGACACCATAACAATCCACTGTCACATTACAATAGACAATATTACGTCACAATGCTACACTGTATCATCACAATAGCCCACTATGACATCATAATCACCTCTGTGACATTACAATGCCACATCTCTATACAATAACCCATTGTGAAATGTCAATACCGCAAAGTGACATCACAATGCCCCACCATCACATTGCAATGTTCAGTGACATCACATTGTCCCACTGTGACATCAAAATGCCTACTGACACATTACAATGCCCCAGTGTCTCATCATAATACATCACTGTGATATAACAATGCCCCACTGTGATATGGCAATGTCCCACTGTTGTCATCATAATAGTCAACTGTGACACCACAATATTCAAAAGTGACATCACACTACCCCACTATAACACTACAATGCTCCATTGTCCCATAAATTTCCTATGATATCACAAAACACCACAGTGACATCACAATGAAACTGACATCAAAATGTCCATGGTCTCATCACAATGCCCCACTGTGATGTTACAATACCCCATTCACACATCACAATGCCATATAGTGACATCACCATGCAAAACTATGAAATCACAATGCCAAACTGTACAAGCATAATGATCAAAACTGTAGCTTCCAAAAACCTCGCTGTCACATCACAATACCCCACTGTGACAACACAAAGCACCCATGTGAAATCACATTGCCCATTGTAATTTCACAAAGCCCAAATGGGAGTTCACAATGCCGCAAAGTGACATCACAATGATCCACTCAAACATCATGGTTCCCACTATCTCATCACAATTCCACACTATGACATGACAATAACCAACTGTTCCATGACAATGTCAGTGACATCACAATACCTCATTGTCACTTCACAATGCCCAATTGTGACATAACAATGTCCCATTCTCTCTTCACATTGCTCACTGTCTCATCACAATGTCCCACTGTGACATTACTGTGACTTACTGTGAGATAATAATGCTTCTCTCTCACAATATGCCACTGTGAGATCACAATGTGAAATCACAGTACCATACTGTCATATCACAATGCCAAATTGTGACATAGGAATGCCCCACAGTGATATCAAAATACCTCACTGTTATATAACAATACCCAACTATGACATCACAATGCCAAACTGTCAAATCACAATGGCCAAGTGTGAATCACAACACCCCACTGTGACATAACAATGCCCAATTGTGGCATCACAACACCCCACAATCGCATCATAATGCACCACTGTGACATCATAATGTTAATATGACATCATAGTACTCAACTGTTTAATCACAATGTCCTTTCTGTGAAATCACTGTACTCTGTCTCTGTCTTCACAATGCCCAAGTGTCACATCACAATGCCCATCTCTGATATCACCATACATAACTATCACAACACAGTGCCATAGTGTTGCATCACAATGCCTACTGTGACATTACAGTGCCCCACTGTGACATCACCAAGCCCCAATGTGACATCACAATACCCTACTGTCACATCACACTACCCAATTGTGACATCATATGGCCAATGTTACATCAACATGACTGACAGTGAAATAATAATGCACCACGGTGATATCACAATGCCCTACTGTGACATCACAATGCCCCATAGTCAAATCACAAGGCCACCCTGAGACATAACAGTGTCCCACTATGCTATCATAATGTCAAACTGTCAAACCAAATATCCAAGTGTGGCATCACAATACCCCTTTGTGAAACCACATGGGGGCTGAAGAGATTGCTTTGTGGTTAAGGCACTTGTGTATGAAACCTAAGGACTCATATTTGACTCTAGAGATCCCATGAAAGGCAGATGCACAGTGATGCAGGTGCACAAGGTCATGTATACACACAAGAGGGAACACAGTCTGGAGGTTTATTGCAGAAGCTGGACTCTCTCGGATGTCATTTCACACACACACGAAACAATAGCCAACTGTCACATCTCAGTGCCAAGCTGTGGTATCAGAATGACCCACTGTCTCATCACAATGGAGGACTATGACCTGACATTATAGTACTCAACAGCTTCATCACAATGCCACACAGTGATGTCACAAAGTCCTAATGTGAAATCAAAATACAATGCTATTAAATTGTAAATTCCCACTATGATATTCCAGTGTTCCACTGTGACATCACTATAACCTACTACCATCACAATGCTCAACTGTGATATTACAATTCTCCAATGTCTCATCATAGTGCCCCACTACCTCAAAACAATACTTCACTGTCACATCACAATACCCAATTAAAGCATCCTAATGCCCAATTATCAAATCACAATGTCCAACTTTGGCATCAAAATGTAGTACAGTGACACTACAGTGTTCCACTGTGACATCACAATACCCCATGTGACATCAAAATACCCCATGTAACATCACAATGCCCCTCTGTGATATCACAATACTCCACTGTAATATCTCAAAACCCCACTGTCACATCACAATACCCCACTGTGACATCACAATGCTTCATTGTGACACCACAAAGCCCCAGTTTGGCAACACAAAGGCCAAATGTCACACCAAAATTCCCCACAATAACATCACAATCCCCAACTGTTATATCACAATGCCAAACTGTGATATGCCAATACCACACTGTGACATCACAAAGCCCATCTGACATATCACAATATCCCACTCTAAAATCACAATGCCCTACTGTCTAATCATAATGCTTCACTTGTCACATCACAATGAAACACTGTGAAACCACTATACCCTTCTGTCACATCACAATGACAGACTGACATTACAATGCCCCACTATCAACTCACAGTACACAAATGTGATATCAACATACACAACTATCACATCACAATTACCCATTGTCACATCACAATGTCCCTTTGTAACATCACAATGCCCTACTGTGACATCAGCAAGCATTACAGTCTCTTGAAAATGCCCCATGTTGATATCGTAATACTTCACTGACACATCACAATGTTCCACTGTGACATCATCCTGCCAAACTGTTACATCACAATAACCCGGTGTTACAGCACAATGCCCATTGTGACATCACAGTACCCTAATGTGACATCACAAAGCCCCAGTGTGATTTCACAAGGCACCACTGTGATACCACAGTGCTTCACTGTTTCATCTCAAAGCCCCAGTGTGTCATCATAATTCCTCACTATGATATCACAATGGTCCTCTGTGACATCAAAATACCATACTCTCTCATCATAATATCCCCCTGTTGCATCACACAGCCCCACTGTAACATCATAATGTCCCATTGTGACAATATAATGTGCTATTGTGACATCACAAAGCCTCACTATGACTTCACAATGCCCTACTGTGATATCACAATGCCTCACTGTGATATGGCAATGCTCCTCTGTGACATTATAATGCCTCACTGTCCTACCACAATGTTGCATGTGACATCACAATACCCCATTGCCACATCACAATGTCAAACTGTGACATCACAATGACTCATTGTCTCATGACAATATCCAGCTATGACATCACAATGTTCTGATGTGACATAAGAAGACCAAATGTGTTCATCACAGTGCCCTACTGTGGCATTACAATGCCCCACTGTCACATCAAAAAGCTCAACTGTGACATCACAATGACCCACTATCATTACAAACCTCAATATTTAATCACAATACCACACTGTCTCATCACAATACCTGACAGTGAAATATCAATGCCCAATTGTCACATGACAATGCCCACTATTTGATGAAAATGCCCAATAGTGACATCAAAAATCCCTACTTTTACTTCACAATGCCTCACTTTGAAATCACAGTGCACCGCTGCGACGTTACATAACTGCCGCATGAAATCACAGTACCCTGACACATCACAATACTCAACTGTGACATTACAATAACCTCTTCTGACATTACAAAGTCCAACTCTGACTTCACAAGGCCCCACTGTGACACCACAAAGCCCCATTGTGACAACACAGTGCCCCAGTGTGACATCACAATGCACCACACTGATATAAAAATACTCCACTGTGAAATCAAAATACCACACTGTCACATCACAATGCTCAATTGTGAGATCACAATGTGCCAGTGTGAAACCACAAAGCCCCACTGTGACAATATATCACACAACTGTGACATCACAAGGCCCACTGTCACATCACAATGCTCAACTGTGACATCACAATGCCTCACTGTGATGTCACAGTGCCCCTCTGCAATACATAATACCACACTGTCATATCACACTTCCTTAAGACATCATAATGCCCAAGTTTGAAATAACAACGTACAACTATGATAAAACAATATACCACTTTGCCATTGCAATACTCAACTGTAATATTTCAGTACCCCACTGCCATATCACAATGCTCCACCGTGACATCACTAAGTCCCACTGTCACATCACAAATTTCCACTATAACCTTATAATTACCAACTTTTACACCACAATTTGAACTGTGATATCCCAATATCACACTGTGACATCACAATGCCCATCAATCACATCACAATGCCCAACTGTGATGTCATAATGCCAGACGTTTTTAACACAATACATCACTATCTCCTCAAAATGATGCACTGCAATATCACAATAACCAACTGTGATATCATAAAGCCCAGCTGGGATTTCACAAAACTCTACTTTGGGCTGGAGGAATGGCTTAGCAGTTAAGGTGTTTGCCTGCAAAGCCAAAGGAGCCAGGTTCTATTCCCCAGGACCCACATAAGCCAGATAGCCAGATGCACAAGGAGGCACACACCTCTGGAGATCATTTGCAGTGGCTTGAGGCCCTGGTGCACCCATTCTCTCTCTCTCTCTTCTCTCTCTCTCTCTCTCTCTGTGTGTCAAATAAAAATAAATAAATGAAATATTTTTAAAAACTCCACTTTGACATTAAAGTCCAATGTGATATCACAAAGCTCTACTGTATCATCATACTTCCAAACCATTATATCACAATGCCTTATTTTTACATCAGAAAGCACCAGTGTGATTTCACAATACCCGACTGTGATATCATAATGATCCACTGTGACATCACAATGCCTCTCTCTCACATCACAATGCATCACTGTTACACTAGTATACACTTTTGTCACATTACAATGGCTAACTGTGACATCACAGTACCCCATTGTCTCATCACAATACCTGACTGTAATATTGCAATGGCAAATTATCACATCACAATGCAAGAATGTGATGTCATCATACACAACTATCACATCACAATTCGCCATTGTCACACCACAATGTCCCATTGCAACTTTACAATACCCTACTGTGACATTAACAAGTGCCAGAGTCTCTTCAAAAGACTCCATGTTGATATCACAGTGCTCCACTGACACATCACAATTTTACCCTGTGACATCATCGTGCCCAATTTGCACATTGCAATAAACCAGTGTTACCACGTGATGCCCATGGTGACATCACAATACCCTAATGTGACATCACAAAGCCCCACTGTGATTTCACAATACCACATTGTGATAACACAATGCTCAACAGTTCCCCACTGTCTTACCATAATGGTCCACTGTGACATCACAATACCTCAATTCCTCATTATACTATTCAACTATAATATCACAGAGCCCCACTGTAACCTTATAATGTGCAATTGTGACATCACAGTGCCCAATTGTGACATCTCAAAGACCCAGTTTGATATGACAATGCCCCACTATAATGTCACAGTGGTCCACTGTGATATCACAAAGCCCCACTATGACATCAAAATACCCCACTGTGATATCATAATGCCCCACTCTCCTACTACATTGTTGCACATGATAGTACAATATGCCACTGCCACATAATAATGTTCAACTGTGATATCACAAAGATCTAATGTGACATCACAATGTCCTACTCTTTCATCATAATGTTCCACTGCGACACCACAGAGCTGATCTCTAACATCATAATGTCACAATGTGACATCACAAAGCACCACTGTGAAGTCACAATGCTCCATTGTGATATCAGAATTACTCATTTTCCATGACAATGCTCAGCTATGACATAAAAATCTTTTGTTATGACATAATTAAACCAACTTGTTCATTACAATGGCCGACTGTAATATAACAATGCCCAATGTGACATCACATTGTCCCACTGTGATATAACAATGCTCCACTGTGACAAAACAATACCTAATATTGAATGACAATTCTCAACTGTGTCATCAAAAAACACTACTGTGACATCACAATGACCCATTGTTTATAACAATGCTTCAATGTGATGTCACAGTACCATAATGTGACATCACAAAGCCCCACTGTAATTTCACAATGCCCCACTGTGACATCACAATGACTCATTGTCTAATGATAATTCCCAGATATGACATCACAATGTTCCCATATGACATAACAAAACCAACTTGTTCATCATAATGTCCCATTGTGACAACCCAATACTTCAATATAATATTACATTGCCCCAAAGTGACATCACAAGGTCACCCTGTGATATAACAATAGTCCACTGTGACATCCAAATGCCAAACTGTCACATCACAATGCTCAACCTGATTGTGACATCACAAAGCCCCACTCTGATTTCACAGTGCCCATAATGACACCAAAAAGCCTCATTGTGACATCACAACGACTCACTATGGCATCACAGTGACCCCCTGTGACATCACAATGCCCAACTTTTATATAACAATGTTCAACAATGTGATATCACAAAACCCCACTGTGACATAACAAAACTGCACTGCTCATCATGAAGTGACTCTGTGACATCACAATTCCCCAATGTGCAATTGTAATGATCCACTCTCTCATCATAATGTTCTATTCTGACATCACAGAGCTGAACTGTAATATCATAATGTCACACTGTGACATCACAATGCCATACTGTGACATTAAAAATCCCCATTGAGATTTCACAATGCCTACTGTGGCATCACAACGACTCCCTGTCTTATGATAATACCCAGTAATGACAACACAATGTTCCCATATAACATAGTAAAAAAATTTGTTCATCAAAACACCCCAATGATCAAGATGGATCCATTAAAAATCATAACATGAGAAAAAAACACCCCAATGTGACAACACACTGCCCCATGGTGATATCACATTGCCCCACTGGAACCTAACAGTATTTCACTGTGATATATTAATGCTCAATTGTGACATCACAATACCTAATGTCACATCACAATGCTCGGCTGTGATGTTACAATAACTGTTGGTGACATCACAAAGCCTCACTCTGATTTCACAATAAAGCCCAATGACACCACAAAGCCCCATTGTGACCTTCTATTGCTCCACTGTGACATTCCAATGCCCCACGTTGATATAACAATACTCCACTGTGACATCACATGACTCTAACAGGACATCACAAATCCCCATTGTGATTTCACAATGCCACACTGTGATATCACCATGCTCCACTCTTAATCACAAAGTTCCTTTGTGACATCACGATTTCACTGTGATGTCACAGTGGTCTACTGTCACATCACAATACCCTAATGTGACATCACAAAACTCCTCTGTGATATCACAGTGGTGTACTGTGACATCAGAATGACCACTGTCTCATCATAATGACCCACTGTGATATTTCAGAGCTGTACTGCAACATTAAAATGTTCCACTGTGATGTCACAATGCCCTATTGTGATATCAAAAAGCCTCACTGAGATTTCACAATGCCCCACTGTGATATCACAATGATTCACTGTCTCATGTTAATATCCAGGTATGACATCATAATGCTCCCATATGACATAATATTATCAAATTGTTAATCACAGAGCCTCACTGAGACATCACAACATTTATACTTGACATCACAATGATACACTGCATCACTGTAATGTCCCACTGTGACACCACAGAGCTGAACTGTAACATCATATTGTCCCACTGTGCTATCACAAGGCCCTATTTTAACATCAGAAAGCTCCACTAAGATTTCACAATGCTGGCCTGTGATATCACAATGCTCCACTATGAAACACAGGGTTTCACTGTCTCATGATAATGCCCAGGTATAATATCATAATGCTCCCATATGGCATAATAAAGCCAACTTTTTAATCACAATGCCACACTGTGACATCACAGTTTTTCACTGTGATATAACAATTCTCCATTGTGACATCACATTACACAATGTCACAACCCAATGCTCAACTGTGATGTTACAATACCCTATTTCAACATCACAAAGCCCCACTCTGATTCTGCAATGCCTCACTGTGACACCACAAAGTGACACCTATTGTGACATCACATTGCCCCACTGTGATGTAACAGTGCTCCGCTGTGATAACACAATATCCTATTATGACATAACAAAGCCTCACTGTGATTTCTCAGTGCCCCACCGTGATATTACAATGCTCCACTATTCATCATAAAATCCCCCTGTGACATCACAATTCCCCACTATGATATAACAAAAGTCCACTGTGACATCACAGTGCCCCACTCTTTCATCATGATGTCTCACTCGGACATCACAGAGCTTAACTATAACATCATAATATTCAACTGTGACATCACAATGCCATATTGTGACATTTAAAAGCCCCACTGTGATTTCACAATGCTCTACTGTGACATCACAGTGGTCCACTTCCTAACGATAATGCCCAGCTATGACATCAAAATGCTCCAGTATGACACAATAAAACCAACTTGTTCATCACAATGCCCCACTGTGACATAACAATGCCCCACAATGACATCACGTGGCCCCACTGAGACATCACAGTGTCCCACTGTGACAAAACAATGCTGACTTTGACATAACAATAATCAATGTCACATGACAATATTCAACTGTGTTGTCAAAACATCCTATTTTGACATCACAAAGCTTTACTCTGTTTTCACAATGCCACTTTGTGACACGACAAAGACCCATTGTGACATTTGCTGCCCCACTGTGACATCTCAATATCCCACTGTGTTATAACAATGCTTTATTATGATATCGAAGTAAACTAATGTGACATCCAAAGCACCACTGTGATTTCACAATGCCCCACTGCGATATAATAATTCTCCACTGTGACATCAAAAACCCCAGTGTTTCATCACAATAATCAACTGTGAATCACAATACCTTATTTTGACATCACAAAGCCTCACTCTGATTTCACAATGCTCACTGTGACACCACCAAACACCATCGTGACATCACAGCACCCCACTATGACATCACAATGCCACACTCTGTTATAAGTATGTCCAACTGTCACATCACAATACCCTAATGTGACATCACAAAGCCACATATTGTTTTTTAAATTCCCCACTGTAATAGCACAATGCTCCACTGTTCATCACAGAGCACCACTATGATATCACAATCTCCCACTCTCTTACCATAATGTCCCACTGTGACATCACAGAGCTGAACTGTAACACCATAGTGTCACACTGTTATGACACAATCTCCTATTGTGATATCACAAACCCCACTGTGTTTTCACAACACCCCACTGTGACATCACATTGTCCTCCTGTGACATCACAGTGTCCCACTGTGATATAACAATGATCCATTGTTGAATGACACTGTCACATCTCCATGGTCATCTGTGATGTCAGAATACCTGATTATAACATCACAAATCCCCACTCTGATTTCACATTGTCCCACTGTGACATCCCAAATCCCAATTGTGGCAAGACATTTCCCCACTGTGATATCACATCAGAATGCTCATCTGTGATATCACAATGACTCACTGTATTCTCACAATGCTTCACCGTCTCATCACAATACCCAAAATGAAATCCTAGTGTCCAACTCTTCTATCATAATACTGTCTCATCAAAATGCACTATAGCAGCCGGGTGTGGTGGCGCACACTTTTAATCCCAGCACTTGGAAGGCAGAGGTAGGAGGATCATGGTGAGTTCAAGGCCACCCTGAGACTACATAGTTAATTTCAGGTCAGCCTGGGCCAGAATGATTCCCTACTTTAAAAAAAAATGCACTATAGTGGCATCACAAATCCTCACTTTATTTCGCAGTGCCCCACTATGAAATCACAGAGCTCCACTATGAATTTACATAGCCTCTCTGTGACATTAAAATGCCTCACTGTGACATCACAGTACCCCACTATCACATCATGCTCAACTGTGACATAATGATACAATATTGTGATATGACAAAGCCTGTCTCTGAATTCACAAGGCCCCACTGTAATTCCACAACACCACACTGTGACCTCACAGTGCCCCACTGTGACGTCATAATGTGCCACTCTGAGTTAGCAATGTTTCTCTATGACATCACAATACCCTAATGTTGTATCACAAAGCCCACTATGATTTCATAATGCTCTGCTGGGATATCACAATGCTATATTGATCATCACAAAGCCTCTCTATGGAATCACAATTCCCACTGTGATATCAGAGCGGTACACTGTGACATTACAATGCCCCACTCTACCAACATAATGTCTCTGACATCACAATGCCCTATCGTGACATGACAAAGCCTCACGGTGATTTTACAATGTCCCACTCTGACATCACAAGGCCCCATTGTGATATCATAGTGCCCCACTGTAACATCATAATGCTCATCTGTGACTGTAGGAGAAGCCTACCCAGGGGGCTTTGGGATGAGGCCCTGAGATTACAGAACATGCACGACTACTTCTCCTGTGAGCCAACCTAAAGCCTACCTAAACACCCGGACACCACTGACATGGAAACGAGACAATGAAAAAGGGACAATACAATGCCAAACAATGAAATGACCAACGGGAAGTGGGGAAGGGATATATGAAAGGACAAATGGTGTGGTACTTTGAATAGATGGCCCCCAATATATTCAGTTCTTTATTGTTTGTAGTTTGCATTCTGCAGCCACCTGGCTGGAGGCAATGTCACTGGGTGGATCTTTAGGTGTGGTGGTGGGTTTCAGATTTCAACCTAAAGATATTCAAAGTGTGCTGTGTGGCTTTTGGCTTTAGGCTGTGCTTCTTTTCTCTCTCTGCTTGGGCCTGTGAAGTCAGGCCAGTTTCTTCTGCCATTATGGAACTTCCCCAGGATCTGTAAGCTTCAATAAATATCCCTTCCTCCATCACTGTGCCTGGTCTGGAAGTTTATCTCAGCGAACCTGAATCTGTCTGCTACAAATGGGAAGCAGGGAAGGGGTATATAAAGATGTCTGTTTTCCTCAATAAACGAGTCTTTCAGCTTCTCACCTGACTCCCAGAGTCTTTGTCATTGACTCTGTGCCTTCTTACCCCCACCCCCAAGGGCTGTTCAGGGGGGATCCAGCAACATATGACATCTCAGTGACTCCCTGTAGTATCACAATGCCTTGCTGTCTCATCACAATACCCAACATTGAAATCCCAAAGACCAACTGTGCCATCACTACCCTCACTGGATGATCAAAATGCACAATAGTGACATCACAAATAGCCACTTTGCTTCACAGTGCCCCACAAAGAAATCACAGTGCTCCACTATGAATTTACATAACCTTACTGTAACAGTAAAAAGCCCCACTGTGACTTCACATTGCACAACTGTGACATCACAGTGTCCCACTCTGGTATAAGAATGCTCCACTGCGACATCACAATACTCCACTGACACATTACATGCTCAACTGTGACATCACTATACCGTTGTGACATCACAAAACCCTGCTCTGATTTCATAATGCAACACTGTTACAACAAAACACCCAGTTATGACACTACAGTGCCACACTGTGACATCAAAATGCCCCATTCTGATATGACAATGCTCCACAGTAAAATCACGAACCCTAATGTAACATCACAATACCCCACAGTGATATTACAATGCTCCACTGTTAATCATAATACCCAAAGTCCCATCACAATATTCAGCTATGACATCAAAATACCCATTGTGACACCACAAAGCCCCACTCTGATTTCACAATGCCTCACTGTGATACCACAAAACCCACTGTGACATCACAGTGCCCCCATGACATCACAATACCCAAATATGACATCATAAAGACCCACTGTGATATCACAATGATCCACCATGATATCACAATGACTTGTTGTCTCATGCTAATTCCAAGCCATATGTCATAACAAAACCAACTTGTTCATTAAAATGACCCAATGAAACATCACATTGCCAACTGTGCAATCATAGTGTCCCACTGTGGTATAGCAATGCTCCTCTGTGACATCACAATACCCTATTGTGACATCACATAACCCCACTCTGATTTCACAATGATCCACTGTGATACCACAAAGACCCATTATGACATCACAGTGCCTGACTATGATATAACAATGCTCTTCTGTGACATCACAATGCCCTAATGTGACATCACTAAGCCCTACTGTGAGTTCACAATGCCCCATGGTGACACCAAAGTGCTCCATTATTCATTACAAAGCCCCTCTGTGACAGTTCCCCACTGTGATCTCACAGTGTTCTACTATGATATCACAATGCTCCACTTTCATATCATAATGTCCTCTTGTGACATAACAGAGATGAACTGTAATATCATAATGCCCCACTGTGACAGAAAGTTGCCCTATTGTGACATGAGAAAGCCCCAATGAGATTTCAAAATGCTCCACTGTGACATTACTTTGAGTTACTGTCTCATGATAATGCCCAGATATGACATCCCAATGCTCCCATATGACATAATAAAACTGACTTGGTCATCACAATGCCCCACTGTGACATCACAATACTGCACTTTCAAATCACCATTAACTGTGATATCACTATACAATACTGTGACATCACAAAGCTCCACTCTGATTTCACAATGCCCCACTAGAAAACACAAAGCCCTTTCATGACATTACATTGCCCCCACTGTGACATCACAGTGTCCCATTGTGATATCAGAATCCTCATCTGTGATATCACAGTGACCCACTCTATCATCACAATGCCCCTTTGTCTCATCACAATACCAACTGTGAAACTCCAATGCCCAACTGTCACATAACAATGTTCACTGTCTGATCAAAATGCACGATGGTGACATCACAAATCCTCTCTTATACTTCACAATGTCTCACGATGTAAACATGGTCCTTTAGTACAAATGTACATAACCCCACTGTGACATCACATTGCCCCACTGTGTCATCAGTTTTCCACTGTAACATCACAAAGCCCCACTGTGATTTCACAATGCCCCACTGGATTACCAAAATGCTCCACTGTTCATCACAAAGCCCCTCTGTGATGTCAAAGTTACCCACTCTGATAGAAATGCTCCATTCACTCATAATATCCCACTGTGACATCACAGAGCTGAACTGTAACATCATAATGTCCTAGTGTGACATCACAATGCCCTATTGTGACATCACAAAGCCCCTCTGTGATTTCACAATGTTCCACTGTACCATCACATTGACAAAATTACTCATAATAATTCCCAGATATAACATCATAATGCTCCCGGTACAACATAACAAAACCAACTTGTTCATCAAATGCCCCACATCAACACCACCATACCCCACTGTGATATCACATTGCCCTATGGTCACATCACAATGCTCAACTCTATTGTGACATCACAAAGCCCCACTCTGATTTAACAATGACCCACTGCCCCACTACAAAGCCCCAGTGTGACAGTGTCCCACTGTGAACTCTGAGATTACAATATTTAATATCACATCACAATACTCAACTGTAAGGTCACAATACCCTATTGTGACAACACAAAGCCCCAGTCTGATTTCACAATGCTGCACTGTGGCACCACAGAGCCACATTGTGACATCACAGTGCCTCACTGTGTCATCACAAGACCCCACTATGATATGACAATGCTCAAATGTGGCAACACAATACTGTAATTTGACATCTCAAAGACACACTAATTTCACAATGCCCTAATGGGATATCACAATGCTCCAGTGTGAAATCACAGTGACTCACTTTCTCATAATAATGCCCAGCTGTGACCTCACAATGCTCTGATATGACATAAAACCAACTTGTTCCTCAAAATGCCCCACTGTGACATAACAATGCCCCACTGACATATCAAAGTGTCCTACTGTGATATAACAATAATTCAAAATACCCAATGTCCCATCATAATGGTAAGCTGTGATGCAACAATACCTTAATTTGACATCAAAAATCCCACTCAGATTTCACAACGCTGCACTGAGAAACCACAAATCCCCACTGTGATTGCACAATGAGCTACTGTGATATGCCAATGTTCCACCGTTCATCACAAATCCCCTTTGTGACATCATTATTCCCAACTTTGATATCTCGGTGGTCTACTGTGACATCACAATGCCCCACTCTCTCATCATAATATCTCGCTGTGGCATTAGAGAGATGAACTGTAACTTCATAATTTCCCAGTGTGAGATAACAATGCCTTATTGTGACATCAAAAAGTCCCACTGTTATTTCACAATGCCCCACGCTGACATCACAATGCCCTATGGTGACCTCCCAGTGACTCACTGTCTCATGATAATACCCAGCTGTGAAATCACAATGCTACGATATGACATAATAAAACAAACTTGTTCATCATAGTACCCCAGATAACATTGCCCACAATGACATCACATGGCCCCACTGTGACATCACAAAGCCCAATACCCCATTACAATATTCAGCTGTCACATCAAAATACCCATTGTGACACCACAAAGCCCCACTCTGATTTCACAATGCCTCACTGTGATACCACAAAACCCACTGTGACATCACAGTGCCCCCCATGACAACACAGTACCCACAGTGATATAACAATGCTTCCCTGTGACATCACAAAGTCCCACTGTGATTTCGCAATGCCCCATTATGATATCACAGTGCTCCAGTACTTAGCACAAAGCGCCTGTGTGACATCACAATTCTCCAATGTGATATCACAGTGATCTACTGTGACATCACAATATTCTAATGTGAAATCACAAAGCCCCAATGTGATATAACAATGCTCCACTGTGACATCACAATACATATTATAACATCACAAGGTCCCATGGTGGTTTCACAATGCCCCACTGTGATAACACAATATTCCACTGTGACATCAATGCTCTACTGTGGTATAACAATAATCCAATGTGACATCACAATACCCTAATGTGACAAAAAGCCCCACTTTACACATTGCCCCAGTATATTATTCCAATGCTCCACTGTTCATCACAAAACCCCTGTGTGACATCACAGCTCCCTACTGTGATATTACAGCATTCTACTATGACATCACAATACCCCATTCTCATGATAATATCCCACTGTGACATCACAGAGCTGAACTGTAAGTTCATAATGTCCCAGTGTGACATCACAATGCCCTATCATGGCATTACAAAGCCCCACTGATTTCAATATGTCCCACTGTGATATAACTATTACTCACTCTTTCAGGATAATGCCCAGCTATGACATCACAATGCTCCCTTACATAATATGACATAATAAAACTAACTTGCTTATCAAAATACCACACTGTAACACAACAATGCCTCACTGTGACATCATTGTGCCCCATTGTGAAATAACAATGGTCCACTTTGACATCACAATACCAAACATCACATCACGATGCTCAACTGTGACATTTCAATACCCTATTTTGACATGTCAAAGCCCCATTCTGATTTCACAATGCCACACTGTGACACCACAAAGCTCCATTGTGACATCACAGTGCCCCACTATGACATTGCAATGCCCAACTGTGATATAACAATGCTTCACTGCGACATCACAATATCCTAATATGATATCAAAAAGCCCCACTCTGATATCACAATGCTGCACTGTTACAGCCCAAAGCCCCATTGTGATATTACAGTGCCCCTCTGATATTACAATGCCCCACCATGCTATAAAACACTCAACTGTGACATTGCAGTACTGTAATATGATATTAGAAATCCCCACTGTGATTCCACACTGCCCTACTGTGATATCACTATGCCCCAATAGTCATCCAAAAGCCCCACTGTGACATCACAGTGCCCCACTCCCTCATCGTAATGTCCCACTGTGGTATGACTATGCTGAATGGTAACATCATAAGGTCCCATTGTGACATCAAAATGCCCAACTGTAACATCACATTGCCCAAATGTGACACTACAGTCTCACATTGATGTAATAATGCTCCAGTGAGAAATCACCAAAACCAATGTTATGTCACATGCTCAGCTGTGATGTCATTAGCCTATTGTGACCTCATAACCCGCACCCTGATTTCACAATGCCACACTGTAACAAAAACCCCCATTGTGACATCACTGTGCCCCACTGTGATAACACAATGCTCCACTGTGACATCACAGTACTCTTACATGACATCACAAATCCCCACTGTGTGATTTCAGAATACGCCATTGTGTTATCACAGTGCTCCACTGTATATCACAAAGCTACTGTGTGACATCAGTATTCCCCACTGTGATATCACAGTGGCCTACCGGGACATCACAATGCCCCAATTCCTCATTCTATTGCCTCATTGTGACATTACATAGCTGAACTGTAACATCATAATGTCCCACTGTGGGATCACAATTCCCTATTTTGACATCACAAAGCCCCACTGGGATTTCACAATGCCCCTCTGTGACATCACAATGAATCCCTGTCTCAAGATAATGCCCTTCTATTAAATAACAATTCTCCCACATGACATAATAAAACCAAATTTTTCATCAGAATGCCACAGTATGACATCAAAATGCCCCACTGTGACACCATGGTATCCCACTGTGATACAACAATGCTCTACTGTGACATCACAATACCCAATGTCACATCACAGTGGTCAACTGTGATGTCATGATGACCTATTTTGACATCACCAAGCCCTACTCTTGTTTCACAATGTTGCAGTGTGACACCACAAAGCACAATCTTGAAATTATTGTAAACCACTGTGACATCACAATGCCCCACTTTGATATAACAATGCTCCAGTGTGACATCAGAATACCACAGTATGATATCACAAAGCCCCACTTTATTTCAGAATGTCCCACCGTGATAACACAATGCTCCAGTGTTCATCAAGAAGACCCTCTGTGATATCACAATTCCCCGTTGTCCACTGTAACATCACAATGACCCACTCTCTCATCATAATGCCCCATTGTGACATCACAGAGCTGAACTCTAATATCATAGTATCTCACTGTGACATCACAATGCCCTGTTGTGACATCAAAAAACCACAGTGAGATTTCATAATGCCCCATGTGATATTACATTGTCTCACTGACTCATGATAATGCCAAGCTATGACATCACAATGCTCCCATATGACATAATAAAACCAACTTGTTAATCACAATGTATCACCACTGTAACATAACAATGTCCCACTGTGACGTCACAGTGTCCCATTGTGATATAATAATCCTCCACTGTGGTTTCACAATACTCAATGTTGCATCACAATGCTCAACTGTGATATCACAATGAAGTATTGTGACATCACAAAGCCCCAATCTGGCTTCGTGATGACCCACTGTGACACCACAAGGTCCCATTGTGACACCACAGGGACCCACTGTGACATCCCAATGCCCAACTGTGACATAACAAACTTTCATTGTGACATCACAAAATCTCATTGTGATTTCACAATGCCCCACTCTGATATCACAATCCTCCTCTGAAATCATAATTACTCACTCTCTTATGATAATGCCCAGCTAGGACATCACAGTGCTCCCATATGATAAAACAAACTTGTTCATGTCAATGCTCCACTGTGACATCACATTGCCCCACCCTAACATCACAGTTTCCAACTTTGATATTATAATGCTCTAGTGTGGCATCATAATACTCAATGTCACATCACAATTGTCAGCTATGAAGTCATAATACCCTATTGTGACATCAACAAGCTCCACTTTAATTTCACAATGCTGCAGCGTGACACCACAAAGCTCCATTGTAAATATATAGTGCCCAACTGTGATATTAAAATAGTCCATTATGATATACCAATGCTCCACTGTGACATCTCCATATTCTAATGTGACATAACAAATCCACACTGTGATTTCACAATTCCCCACAGTGATATCACAGTGCTCCACTGTACATCACAAAGCCCCTCGGTAACATCACAATTCCCCATTCTGATATCACAGTGGGCTACTGGGACATCACAAAGTCCCACTATCATCATAATGTCCCACTGTGACATCACAATGCCACACTGTCATATGCAAAGCTCCACTGTGATATCACAATACCCTTATGTGACATCACAAAGTCTGACTTTGATTTCATAATGCCCCACGGTGATAACACAATGCTCCACTGTTCATCATAAAACCCCTGTGTGACATCACAATTCTCCATGGTGATATCAAAAGGTCCACTGTGACATGACATTGCCCCAATCTGTCATCATAATGTCCTAGTGTAACATCACAATGCCATGTTGTGACATCAAAAAGCCCAACTGAGGTTTCAGAATGCCTGCTTGTTTTACCACAGTGCTCTACTGTGACATCACAATGATCCCATATAACATAAGAAAATGTACTTGTTCATCAAAATGTCCCACCGTAACATCACAATGCCTCACTGTGATGTCACAGTGCCCCACTGTGACATTACAATTCCCCACTGTGATATCACAGAGGTCCACTGTGGTATCACAATTCCCCAATCTCTCATCAAAATGCCCAACTGTGACATCACAGAGCTGAACTGTGACATTAAGATGTCCCATTGTGACATCACAATTCCCCAGTGACAAGCCAGGTTTTACTCCCCAAGACCCAATATAAGCCAGATGCACAAGGGGGTGCACACATCTGGAGTTTATTTGCAGTGGTTGGAGGCCCTGGCATGCCCATTCTCTCTCTCTCTGTGATATAAAAATGCTCAACTGTGACAACACAGTACCCTAATATGACATAAAAATTCCCCACTGTGATTTGACAATGCCCCACTGTGATAACACAATGCTCCACTGTTCATCATAAAGACCCTCTATGATATCACAATTCCATGCTATGATATCACAGTGGTTGACGGTGACATCACAATGCTCTACTATCTTATCAAAATGTTCCACTGTGACATCACAGACCTGAATTGTAACACCAGAACTAAACACAAGGTCTATAACTGCAGCCACCACATACTTTGGATATAGGTTACAGAAAAATTAAGTTGTAACTGAGCTGGAAGCTATCTTGTTGCTAGGTAACATAATGATATAAGGTGCTATGCAAGTTGGCGGAACAAAAAAAAAAAGAATCAGTATTCTCTGTTGCAGTTACATTTGAGCTGCTGGTAGAAGACATCCTACCAACAGCATCTTGTGGGAGGTAAGGGTTTATTTTGACTTATGGAGTTGAGGGGAAGGTCCAGGTGAAAATGATGACAGAGGATGGACATCATCTCCTGGCCAACATAATGTGAACAACAGAAGCAGGAGTGTGTGCCAAGCACTGCCAAGATGAAGCTGTCTATAACATCCATAAGCTAGCCCTCAACAATGCATCACCTCCAGGGGGCTGTAATTTCCAAATTGCCACAAGATGGGTGCCCGCCATTCAGAACACATAAGTTTATGGTGGACACCTGAATCAAACCACCAGTCTTGCCCTGTTGTGGACACTGGATGCTATAAAACTGAATATAAGATGTAACCACTGATTCACCAGTGGCATGAATCTTCTGGGGGCAAAAACTGCCTCCTCCTTGGATTTGACATCTATTTCATTGCAAGGAATACATGCCTGGTATTGTAAATTCACTTCAAAGTCTATAGCTAAGGAGGTCATAGGCCTCATGGGGGAGCTTACCACTGACAATTTGCTCAATTTACTTGTAATTAAACTGCATTCTAAATATTTGTGGTTATATTCATAATCTAGTGTAGCTCTCAGCCTTGATCAGAGAGTCATCTTTTTAAAAAATATTTTATTTTTATTTATTAATTTGAGAGAGAGAGAGAGAGAGAGAGAGAGAGAGATACAGAAATAGGCAAGGAAAAAGAGAGAGAGAGAATAAGGGCGTCAGGGCATCCAACCACTGCAAATGAACTCCAGATGCATGCACCCTGTTTTGCATCTGGCTTATGTGAGTCCTGGGGAATTGAAACAAGGTCCTTTGGCTTTGCAGGCAAATGCCTTAACTGCCAAGCCATCGCTCCACTGGCGAGTCATCTTTTGGCAGTGGGTGACAGCCAAAGCAGAGACCCATAACTGGTCAAAGTGACTGATGAGTACTTGGCCATAAGCAGAACATCTATATCACTGCTTGAAGCTCAGGAATCATCATAGAAGAGGGGCTGAAAAGAATGTAATAACCAGAGGACAAGGAGAGTACTATAAAGCACTGTCTTCTACATGTCAAAGGCCATTGCAATCATGAATGCAAAGTGGCCGTGACCACTCACAGAAGACATGACAAAAAAAAAAAAAAAAAGTGGGAGGGATGGGTAGACAATGAAGGTAGAAGAGTAACTGGGAGGAGAATGGCATTCAGTAGGGAAAACTTGTATCAGAGAAAGTAATGAATCACAAGACATTTTATACAAGTTTAAAGTAGTGTAAAATAGAAAATAAGATAAAAATAAATACAGGCTGGGGATATGACTCAGTGTTTAAAGGTGCTTGCTCCCCAAGGCTACTGACCAAGTCTGGATACCCAGAACTCTTGTAAAGTCAGAAGCAAAGTGGTACATGCATGTGTAATTCCAATTCTCTGAAGGCAATGGGAGGTGGAGTCCAGAGAATCCCCAAGCTTGTGGACTAGCTAGTCTGGCCTTCCAAGGATCAAATAAGAAGACCCTGTCTCACATCCCTATCATACCTACCAGTGCTCAAGGATCATTTTGGGAGAGGTGATGGAAAAATGTAAGAGCCAGGGGATGGGGAGGAGTGTTTAGAACATTGTATTCTGGACATGTGGTGACCAATGCATTAATTACCTCACAGTAGTTATAGTTACCCACACAATATTGGGCCTGTCAATATGTCATCTTCGATAATGAGGGAAGGAAAAGAGGTCAGCAAAATAGAGAAAGAAATAAAATCAAAATTTTAGAGGAACTGGTTGAAGAGAGGAAGTTATTTATTGGAAGTATGGAGTACAAAGGAGAAGGGACAAGAAACTGACCACCAGTGAAGTATAATCAAAATAGTATATAATACTTACATGCATAAATTTGTCATATAAAACATTATTTTTAAAAAAGAGACTATGCCTCAAAGTAGAAGGAAAACACTAACACACAAAGATTGTTTTCTGACTTCTAAACATGCTTGGTGATATACACAAGCCGATACATATATGCATGCATATACACACATGCACACACACACACATCATACCAAAAACATTGCACAAGGACTGACAAGTAAATTTAATAATACCTCTCAACAAGTAGACTAGGTTAAGAACATTAAACAAACTTTTAAAAATATGATACAGACATATATATTGAGTATTCTTCAAAATACTTTGATAAAGGTTGTAAATGTAGACAATATAGTAATGATTGCAAGTCTATATTTACAAAATGTTACTATTTCAAATTATTAGTCTATTATTATTTAGTATTTACATTAATCCATCACAATATTGAAACTAATACATAAAATTTTCTTGGAATGGATGACATTCTAACATAGTCTTAGCTACAACACTAAAGCCATCATTAGTCATTAAAAAAATAATGTCCAGGTTACCTAACATAAATGACACTGATCTTACTTGACTCTTCACAAGGATTCATCAAGAACATGACATATGAATTCACTTTTCCTATTTAAAAATTATTTTATTTGCAGGAGAAATAGTATTCTAACCCAATTAAACATAGTTTTGAAGCTTCTCTCTTTAAAAACTACAGAAGAGAAGTAAAAGAAATTTATCTTACAGGGAAGTTGTATGAATTTCACTCCAAAAGATCTCACTTGTTTGTTTCAATGAGATGAATAGCCTGCTTCACCAAAGGCTAATAATTAGGCAGTAAGGACATGCACAGAGGTAAATCGGTTCTTGCCCACAGGATCTTAGTTTAAAAACAAGGTCATTTGATTGAACACATCATCTGTTATAGTTTTCTTTGCAACAAATGCTTTTGCCAGTTTCAAGTCACTACACATAATACTACATATGTATAGATTATTCTAGACAGTACATTATATGTTTGTTGTTTTGGAAACATTCAAATTCTAGTCTATTCCTAAAGAATGAAGTTCCTTAGTTAAAAAAAGCTTTCATTTATATTAAAAATAAATAGGGCTGGAGACATGGATTATTGGTTCCTGTGAAGCCTAAGGAGCCATGTTTGACTCTCCAGATCCCACACAAGCCAGACACACAAAGTTTAAGCAAGTACAAGATTGCACAATCGCCCTTGGTGGCTCAAGTGTCTGGAGTTCAATTGTAGTGGATGAGACACTAGCATGCCAATTCTCAATCTCTCTCTCTAAACTAGTAAAATAAATAAATAAATAAATAATAAAAGGTAAATTGGGCTGGATAGATGGCTTAGCAAATAAAGTGCTTGCCTGCAAAACCTAAGAACCCATGTACTGCTTTCCAGATCCCATGTTTGCCAGAGCACAAAGGTGAGGCAAGTGCATGATTACACATGCCCAATAGGTGGTGCACGTGTCTGGAGTTTGATTGCAGTGGCTGAGGACATGGCATACCAAATCTCTGTCTCTCTTTTCTCTCTTCCTCTCTCTCTCTCCCCCCCTCTTATTCTCTCTGGCTAAAAAAATAAAAATAAATAAATAAATGTTTTGTGAAATTAATAGATTTGTACCATTCATATGTCTGTATTGTCACTAGTAATAGTAAGTGGAACTGGATTGAAGTAAATATATTAAAAATACTTTGCAGGGGGTGGAGACATGGCTTAGCAGTTAACACACCTTCCTGCAATGTCTAAGGACTCAGGTTCAATACCCCAGTGTTCATGTAAGCCAGATGCATGAAGTGGAGCATCTGGAGTTCTTTTGCAGTGGCTGGAGGCCTTGGCATGCCTATTTTCTCTCTCTCTCTAATCTATCTGCCTCTGTCTCTTTCTCTCTCAAATAAATAAATAAAATATTTTAAAAAAAAAAGATTCAATTTGAAAATGCCTGTAACGTCTTAGAACTCAGGTTTGATTCCCCAGAACACCCACAAAAGCCAAATGTGGAATGTGTCATATATATCAGGAGTTCATCTGCAGTGGCTAGAGACCCTGGAACACCTAGTCTCTCTCTCTAATAACTGAATAAAAACAAAATTTTAAAAATAGTGCATTGCTTATGAAGCCCTCGCACTCTGCTTTCAAGCCCCCAGAAAAAAATGTACCAGCCAAGTAGCCAATGTTAAAACTACTGCTCTTCAGCTGGCCTTTTAATATATGTTACAAAGTCAGCAGTGGAAAAAGAGTAACAGAGATGATGAGAAAGCATGCCAAAGAACAAACCAAAATATCAAAGTCATCTTTGGCTGTACAAAATTCAATGTAATGAATACTTACATCTTTTACAGATGTGTCCTCTTATTTTGGCAAATATAAATGGAAAATTCCACCTGAAGTGCCTGTGCTATTGTTCTCCCTGGTGAAATACATTCAGCAATGAGAATCAGAACATCATTAAACCCCTCATTTTATGATGCAAGAATGATCCACCCTCACAATTCAGTTATACTATATCTAGATTAGAGTCTAGCTTCTCAGTTTTAAAGGTCAATGTCTGACATAGAGTCATCATTAACCTCATGAAATGTGGAAACATGTATGAACACAATTGAGCTAAATATAAGTAATCTAAGCAACATGATATTATAAAATCCAAGAAAATATTCAAACAACAAAAGATATAAAAGAATTTTCTAAACATATGTGTCAGTTAATTCTTTAAAATCTAGATATGAAAAACATTTTTACTTGGTTTCATTAAGCTAATCATAACTTTTGAATTAAAAGATATATTAGCATAAAATTACATTAAAGTTGGGACACAAAAGGAAAAAAATCCAATTTCTTACATTATTACAAAAGAAACTTTATTCAATTCATTTAGAGAAGCCTATTGCTATTCAATTGATATAATGTATAAATTTATATACACACATCACAAATTCATCCATGAAGAAAGATAATGGCTTAATTAATTTATTACATAAATTCACTTCCTGACAACTTATGCAGATATTTAAGATGATTTGTAGTAATAATACATTAACATGCAATTAAAGGTTTTCAAACAGAACTCTAGTACCCTCTACCTAAAGCCCCACATGAGAATAGAGTGAAGGAGGATAAAATGAAACATAACTAGGAGAAACATTTGAATGTTTGTTTGCTCTATCAGTCCATGTTGTCACTCCAGGTTTCCATCATGGGATGAATGAGCACAGAAAATGTAATGGTGGACAGAGATCTAGCAGAGTTAGCACTGATGAGGAACTGACAGGGGGAGGGTTGCTGAAAGCAAGCTGAGGAGGCACTGCTAGGACCAATAGCTGGAAGCATGGTACTCTACAGAGCTAGGCTAAAGAATTGAATAAACTGTATCCACTGCATGCCATCAATGACAGAATATGAATTAGCACGTATTTTCCTAGATTGTAAGGGCTCTTTTACTCTGAGAAACTGAAGTGTAGTCGGAATTACTCTCAAACAGTTCAATCTTTCTTTAATTAAATAAAATAGCATGTAAACAAGGCATGATAGCACACATATGTAAGCCCAGCATTCAGGAGGTAGAGATGGGAAGATTAGAAGTTGAAGATCATCCTTGCATATATAGTAAGTTCCAGACCAGGCTGTACTACATGAGGAGAGAGGGGAGGAGAGAGAGAGAAGGGAGACAGTGGGGGGGCATGGGGGAAGAGAAGAAAAGAGAGGTGAGAGGCAGGATAGAAAAGAGAGAGGACAGAGGACAGAACAGAGAGGGTTGGAAAGAGGGAGATAGAAAGGAAGGTAGAGTGGGAGGGATATAGGGAAGGATGGAGAGAGGCCAAGGAAGGAGAAAGGAAAAATGGTGCTTATAAACACAGAAAGCACAAGAGTGATAGAACAAGTATGAATAATTGATGATGTAGCAAGGTGCTCCCATACTATTTTTGGAAACTTTAGGTTTACGCATTTGAAAATATGACAAGATTTATAGTTACCAAATCTGGAGATGGTAGGTAACAGATGGTAGACAGATACATTGATAGTTAAATAGATTGATTGATGAAGCCTATCTCCAAGTGGCACAAGAGTTGCAAACTATAGCCAGAGGCCTAACATGACTAGATACCTGTTTCTTTATGGCTGTAGGATATGGACTTTTCCAACATGCTGGGGAAAATAGAATAGTATTCCATGAATGTGGTTATTAGATAAAATTCAGATTTTAACGTTTAAAAGAAGTGCCTTTGGAACACAGGCAGATTATTAGTTTACACACTATGTATGGTTGCTTTCAATCCACAACAGAAGAGGTGACAACTGAAAACACTTGGCCCCACTCAGCCTGAATGATTGATCTGAGCCTTCCCAGCCTCTATTGTAACGATTGAGAATTTTTCACTAAGGAGTCTGCACTTCAGATACCTTTCATATGGAGAGTATTTGGATAAGCTGAGTCAATTTGTCCCATCAACTACAAAGAATTTATGACCCTTAAATAGACTCATTTCTCACCATTGAGTCAATTAAGCATTGGCAGTATGAGGTGTTTCATGAATCCTCTACGTAACTACATCCTAAAGCTATTTTATAGTACGGAGGTTTTAAGTCATTTACTTAGCATTGTTTACATTTGAACATCTTTTTCTAGAAGTCCTAGTAGTTTCAGGAGCTGAACTTATAACCATGGTGCTGGAACTCTGTGATAGTTGAATTCTACAGGGAGATTTCCTCAACTACTGGCTTCCAAATTATTACAAAACTCCCAGGCAAGTGGCAGAATTCATATCCAGATGAATTGCCCCACATTAACAAAGAAACTTTCTGCTAACAAGGAAGTCCTTTATCTTTGTCTTTTGTTCTTTGATATAGAGTCTCATGTAGCCCTTGAACTCATGTTCCTCCTGCGTCCCTTCACCTTCCGAGCACTGAGAGTACAGGCATGCACCACCACACCTGGGGTGATAATGCTTTATCAAGACTGGAGAGATGCTCATCTGGTAAGAGAGCTTCCCAGACAAGCAATGAAGATCTGAGTGGGACTGAAACCATCTGAGCACAATTCTGTAGAGCCCACATAAACAGCTGGGCATGGCAACATATGCCTGTGACCTTAGTCCTATAGGGAACAGAAACTTGAGAATTTGGGACTCATAGTAATGGTAGCTGTATGTACAGAGAGAAACTCCATCTCAAGGAAACACACAGATGAGTGATGGAATGGGAACAGTTCATACATGTGCATATATTACACACAATTCACCATGTGTGTTATATAGAATATATTTTTTTTCCCAAAAGCTGTTATTCACCTCAGGGAGCTCTGTAAAAGAAGACCAATGCTCAAATAACTCACGAACCTTCAAACATAAATCACTTTCCATAGCTACCATTTTTCCATATAAAACTGCAGCATTCAAAATAACTTAATTCTGTCATATTTTATTAAAATATTAGAATTTTAATTCCATAGCTACATTTTTTTGTCACTTGCTGAAATCGCCAACTTACCTTAATCATCCTAAGGTATATGTGCAAAGAATGTGCCATGTCCTTAACAACCCTGTGACAAAGTTCTTTGCAAAACATAGTATGGCTGCATTGTACTTGATTAGGAGCAATGAGATGGAACTTGTAGAATCACCAGAACAGCTATTGTTCATGCAATCTCCCTAAGGATAAAAAAATGAGGGCTGAGGTCTGAAGATATTGCTTAGTGGTTAAGGTGCTTGCCAGCAAAGGCAAAGAACATACAGTCAATTTCCCAGTATCCACATAAAGCTAGATGATGGTACATGCATCTGGAGTTCCTTTGTAGTGAGTAGACCCTGATGTTACCATTCTCTTTTTCTCTGTCCCTCTTTGTCTATTTTCTTCTCTCACATAAATAAATAAATAAATAAATAAATAAATAAATAAATAATTTTTAAAGTGAAATTAATGAATCTGGTTCATCAAGAATCTATTACTATTTTCTTCCATCCTTTTTATTGCCCCTGATGGAGGGTCTTGCTCTAGCACAGGCTGACCTGGAATTCAATATGTATTCTCATGCTGGCCTCTAAATCACAGCAATTCTCCAACTTTGGTTTCCAGAGTGCAGAGTTAAAAGGATGCCATGACTTGCTAACTTCATTCTAATGCACCAAAATATCACTAGGAAGTATGATCTCAAGTGAGTTTTTGATTTTGTTTTAGGTTGGATTATTTTGATGTGATTTGGGTCTTTTTGTGAGGGTGTGGGGTTGTTGTTTTGAAACAGTATCCCACTCTGTAGCCCAGGATGTCTTGACCTTACTATGTATACCAGTCCAGGCTGGCCTTCAAGTGATGGCAATATGGCGGCCTCAACCTGCCAAATACTGGATGACAGGCATTAGCCATCCAAGCGCAGCTTGGTTTTGATTTTCTGAGATGATCTCACCTGGTGTCTCTGAATTATGTCTAACTCATGAATTACCTGTCTCACCCTTGCAAGTGCTAGGATCACAGGAATGGATGGCTGTGCCTGACTCAAGAAACTCTAATTGCACACATGGTATACTTTTTAATGTTAAGCATAACTTTTGCAATCAGCTAAAACAAATTTTGTAATTCTTTTTTTTTTCCTTTTGAAGTAGGGTCTTGCTCTAGCTCAGGCTGGCTTGGAATTCACTATGTAGTATCAGGGAGCCTCAAATTCAGGGAAATTCTCCACCTCTCCTTCCAAAGTGCTGGGATTAAAGGTGTGTACCATCACAACTGGCTGTATTTCCTTGATTCCATTAACACACACACACACACACACACACACACACACACACTACTGCTAGAAAAATTGAAAAGAATCAAAAGTTAACGTCAGTAATAGACAATTATTCAACTCCTAATATTATGTTAAAATCTTTTTTTTCCATCATGGGAAAGCATGCTATAAATATTCTGAGGACAGGGAAGCACACAGGAGCATGCTTGTCATAAAAAGATGTTGCTCCTCTCCTTTCATGATCATTTGTTCTTTAAACCTCATAATACTAAAAAGGAAAATGTACAGGTTAGTCTCTTACTTTATTTACCTGAAAGCTATCCTTTCTTGGGATTCTATGATTTTAGGTAATAGAAATACTTATTAAGAAACTTTGAAATAAATATTTCACTTTGGGTTCGTTCCTTGAGATAAGATCTCTCACTGAACCTGGAGTTTGCTGGGTTTTGGGTAGGACTGACCATCAAGGCTCAATGATGTTCCTGTCAATGATCACCTCAGTTCTGGAGTTACAGAGCCAAACCTGGCATTTATCTTGGGCCTGGTGTTTGAACTGAAGTCCTTATGTTTATACAGCAAACATTCTTAGCCACTGAACCATCTCCACCACCTTACACCCTTTTCCTTCATGATCATTTTATATGTCAAATCTGTATTTAGAGCAAGGGCCCCTGTATTTGGTTTAAAAAGTTAATTGGAATACAGTCACACCCATTATTGTACTTGTTGTGTATAGCCACCTTCATTTAATAAGAGCATAGTGGAATAGCTTTGATGAAGATCATCTGATCTCCTAAGGTATAATTTTTAGTAATTCACCCTCAACCTAGTGACTACTGTGTCCCCACTAAAAAGTATTTGTGTTACAGTTATGGCTACATATCCCAGTGCAATGTGGAGATATTGGAAATATGACTCTCATATTTATCTAGATGTCACTAGGCAGCACTGACTTAAAATTTCAATGTTAAATAATCTACAGACTTGGAAAACAATGTGGCATAATATATAATCTGGTTGTCAAGATAATTTTGAATAGAAATGGTAGTTATTATGGAATTGTGAGAAAAGTAACTGATTTATAAATCTATGTTAAATATATGTAAACTATGTTAGCATTCTCCAGTGGAGTGGTCCCTGAGCCACAATTGGTGTGCTGACCTTCAAGATTATTCTAATTTGTCTTTTTCTTCTCTTATTTTTTTCAAGGTAGGGTCTCTCTCTAGCCCAGGCTGACCTGGAATTCACTATGTAGTCTCAGGGTAGACTTGAACTCATGGCTATCCTCCTACCTCTGCCTCCCAAGTGCTTGGATTAAAGGTGTACTCTGTTACATCCAACTCTAATGTTTTTTTTTTTTTTTTTAAAAAGAGGAGAATACAATTTAGAATACTTGCAATTATAAAAAATCAATTTAAAAAGTGTTATACAGATGTGCTTAAAATCTGCTTGGTAGCATTTCTCCAACCCTCAGAATCATTCCTGGAGAGAATAAATATTCCAGAACAACCCACCATTCCTCTTCACTTCATTGTCTCCATCCCCTTAAAAGACTATTTGGTAGAAAAACAGTTTTTCAAAATTCAAAGTAGGAAGAAAATAGAAAGAAATTTTCCATGTATTGAATGATACTGAAATGAGTATCATATCATCCTTAGATGTAAAAAGTGTTTATGTAACAGAATATACAAATGGCCTCTTTTTTTCTTAAACTCCATTTTTTCTACCATGTACACACATTTCACTGTGGTCAAATTCAATGTCTGTGTCAATGTGCACTTAAAAATTGGCCCAAGCTTAGCATGGTGGTGTACACCTTTAGTCACAGTATTCAAGGGGCAGAGATAAGAGGACTGCTGTGAGTTTGAGGCCTGCCTGGGACTACAGAGTAAGTTCCAGGTAAGCGTGAGCTAGAGTGAGCCCCTACATTGGAAACCCTCACACACACCCAAAACTTTCAGCATTTAGAGTTAAGACAAGATGCTAGCAAAGCCAACACTGCATCTACTCTCCTTCCTGTTTTTTTTTTTTTACATTACTTAATTAATTAATTTAGTATTTAGTAACTGCAAGTGCTAGTTTTTATTTTCTGTCCCCATCCACAGAACAGTGAGGGCAATGTCTGTAAGCACAGCACACTGTGATTAAAAAATCAGCATGGAGAGTTGCTGACACTTGTGGGCAGCACCCTGGAGCTGGCTGTGAGTCTTGGCAGGGCCAGTAGCTAGGAGTCATCTCAGTGATGTCCAGGAATCTCCTGCAGACCTTCAGGCCTTTCCACTCCCCGTACCTGCTACTGAGAGGTCTCACTCACAAGCAGACTGCCAAGGTCGCCTCCTCTGCCATCCTTCTGGATACAGGCACAGGAAAATGAATTCCACTGCTCCTTTCTCATCACAAGGGACTTCCGCACATGAAGTTCACAATTTACCTAGTGACTCTCTGGTTGAGCTGCAGTATTGTGATGTCACGGGCCATTCCATCTGTACATGGTGCAGGGGAGGCCAGAGCAGTCCATGATTGCATAGGGGAGGGCGCAGAGTGGAGAAGGGCTCAAAGGAACTGACCAGAGTGGTTGTCCAGTCATTGGTGGAATACTTAGTATTGGCTGAAAGCCACTGAAAAACCACCTCCTTCCTATGACAACTTTCTTCCCCTTCTCTACCCCAGCACTGAGATATTGTAGTAATGATATCTGGCTTCTGGGTATAATAATGTCCACCTCCACAGGGTAATTCTGCCCAAACATACACACACCCACACCCCCCCACACAAACCCTCTCTCTCTCTTTATCATATTTGTTATTACCTAAAGAAGAAGTAGGTTTCCACATGACTTATTCATATCATCTTAAACTTTGCTTAACCCTCCTCCCTCCCCTCCTCTCCTCCATCCCATACCCAGATCCCACTTGGACCATTTTACCCCCAATATTCAGCCTTTCTGCTACATATCTACCATACCCTACATGTCTACCCCATGCTTGAAGAGCTTGCAATTCGCAGAGGGAGGTAATTATAAACTTAAAGACAAGACAAGATTTGGAACACACTATTGTGTTCTGCAAAGTCCAAAGGCTTATTCATTTGGATTGTGTTTAGGGTGTTTTCTTATTCTTTTTCTAAATTCTATTTCCAATGACTGAGTTCCTAAGAGACTGCCTTAGGAAAAAGAATGACCAAAGACTGGGAAAACACATTTGGTTATGTATGGAAACCTCTATTTAACTAAAGAGAAAAATAATTCAATTTGAACTCTATTACAAAACATGTTTAGTTTGCCTTTGTCTTCAATATGCATCACAGGAAAGTGCTATCAGGTCACTTATGACTGCTACTAGTCATTTTGATAATAAATTTAGAGTCACAAGAATTATTTATTTTGCTTTCATGTTGGGGGCACGAGGATCAAGAGTTCAAGGCTAGCATAGGACACAACAGAATGTCTCAAAACAAAAACAAACGCCAGCAGTTGTGGTGCACTCCTTTAATCCCACCCCTTGTAGGCAGAGGTAGGAGAATTGATGTGAGTTCCAGGCCATTATGGGACTATAGAATGAGACTCAGGTTACACTGGTCTAGAATAAGACCCTACCTCAAATGCACACCACACACACACACACACACACACACACACACACACACACACTTTCCCTCTTCAAACAATATAACGTATTAAAAAGTTCTGATTATTCAAAGAAGTCCCACAGTGCACCTTTAATAAATGAATTTGAAATGTCATTTGCCAATATCACGAAAATAATGAAGATTTATACATTTTACTTGTTGGTGGAGGTTTGAGACAGTTTCACCATAGAGCCCTAGACTGGGACCTGTAACTCATTATTTTTTCCTGGCTCCTTCAAACTTGTGGAGATTCTCCTGCCCAAGCTTCTTGTGTACTGTAATTACAGCTGTAGGGTACCACACTTGAGTCATCTGATTTTTATGCCAACAATTCTACTAAAAATTTATACCTAGGACTAGAGAGATGGCTAATCAGATGCTTGCTTTCAAAGACTAACAGCCTGTGTTCAATGCCCCAGTACCCACATAAAGCCATTTGCACAAAGTGGCACATACATCTGCAGTATTTATTTGCAGTGGCAAGAAGCCCTAGAGCACCTATTCTCTAGCTCTCCTTTTGCAAATAAATAAAATATAAAAAATATGACTAGTGTATTTGAGAACATGTGCCTATACATATATTTAACAGAAGCACACAGATGACTATTGGTTTCACCAGTCTATAAAAACAAATAACTAGAACCACATTAAATGCAATGTTATTCATATGCAGTGGAATACTAGGCTTTCAAAAGTATGGTCCTGTGTGTTCCAGAAAGTGATTCAAGATGTGTCATCAATTGAAAGAAACCCAAGGTGCAAAATTGTAAGCACAGAAAGATCAGATTTCACATTTGTATATGATATTTATATGCCTGCATGTGCATGCATGATCTCTGGTGGGGTATACTTAATTTTTCTGCAAAAGTCTGAGATAATGGATCTTTCACTGGGTGCTATTTATAATTATCAATTTTACCATGCAAATATGAAATAGTTTTAACTTGAAAGAAAATAATCTAGGGTCAGGGATGCTGACACATGCACTTATTCCCAGTACTTGTGAGGCAGAGGTAGCTAGGATCACCACCCTATACTATATAGTGAATTTGGTCTAGAGAGCTGGCTCCATGGTCAAAGTGCTTTGTTACATAATGAATTCCAGGACAGCCTGGGCTAGAGTGAGACCATACCTCAACAACAACCTAGGTAGGGAATGCGGAGATGGCTCTGTGGTTAAAGGCATTTGCTTGCAATGCCTGCTGATCCAGGGTTTTATTCTTTGATTCCCACAGAAAGCAAGATGTACAAAGTAGTACATCTATCTGGAGTTCATATGCAGAAGCAAGAGGTCCTGGCACACCCACACTCATTCACACTCTTTCTCTGTAGTTATAAATAGATAATTTAAGAAAGAAATTAAATAAGAATCTAAGTAATGGCTTTGAACAGTAAATAATAATAAGCCTGCTCATTTAAGAACTGGTTAGCCAGCTATGAATTAGACTACATTTTGGCATATGTTTGGAGGATTGATTGACATCCTATGACACTATTACCATTGGGAAGTGCTATTACATTTAAGGTGAAACAACTTATGAAGAGGAAAGAGTTTTTGGTCTAGGTGGAAAGGAAGTTAGGTGACTGGGAGTATACTCTTGAAGAGAATACTGGTACTTTAGCCTCTTCTCTCTCTGTTTCTTTCTCCTTTTATTTTAGTAATCCTTTCTTTTTCCTTCCCTTTTCTCTCATCTCTCTCTCTGTATGTATATATATATCTCCTCTTTGCCGCCATGAGGTTAGTGCTTTCTCCATTGATTTCTTTCATCTTTCCTGCAGGCCCAAAGCAGCCATGGACTAAAACCTCCAAAACTATTAGTCTAAATAACTTCTTTCTCTTTATAACTTGAATTACTTCATATGTTGGTTAAAGGGAAGACTAATGTGTAATATAATAATATTTTTCTCTAGTCTGTGTAATTTTCATCTGCTCTGGTAAAGCCTAAATTGGTGTGTTTAGCTTATTGATGTGAGCAAACATTACACATATTAGCTGAGGTGGAGGAGCCTATGAACAGGCAGATGCCACATGTGGTCATTCAAAGTCTCAGGAGATGAGAGGGGTTTCAGGAGAAGGAGGGGTTGCCTTTTCACAGGAAGAGACTTCACACTGTTTTCTATCACTTTATTTACTTACCCACTTGCACTTGTGCCTGCATACCTGCCTTTCAGGTTGCAAGTAGATAAACTTTGAAGATCTTTCCATGTGTGTAGAGATCCAGTCTCTTCCTTTAGTACTATGCCTGGCACCATCATTTTCACCTGCTCTAACAAACAGTCTGAAATATTATTATCTATCATTGTCTATCATTATCCTTGTAGCTATTGTGAACTTAAAATATCTAAGCCAAATTTGTGGTGGTGTTGTTTTATGTAATGTGACAAAATACTCAACAGAAACAACTTATGGGAAGAAAGATTTATTTTTACTCACAGATTCAGAATGTCTTGGTACATCATGGGGTAAGTCTGTGTGCTACAGAGGCTCCTCACATCACAACAGACCAGGAAGCAGAAACTGAGACTGGAACCCATCTGTCAACCAGTTCCACTTCATAGAGGTTCCCTAAGTTCCCCAAAGCAGTGCCCCCACTCAGGTAACAGCATTCAAAACATGAACCTCTGGGGCACATTTCAGATTCACTGTACAGCAACAATGTTCTCAAAACCTGCATGCACAACTGTTTTCAGCCTATTGGTTGATGGCAAGTCCACTCTTCCAGTTATAGAGACTGCAAACTGGTGTCATGATGGGCAGCAGCTCAACCTCTATTTTCACTTAGACGACCCACTGTAGGTGTCATTTGTCACCTTCCACCTCATTTGAGACAAGATCTTTCATTGTTCACTGCTGCACTCAGAAGGTTTGCTGGCTCACAAGCTCAAGGTTTCAATCAAGGTTTATATTAACATACCCAAAGATTATCTTAGGGCTGTGGAGAATAATAAAGAATATGACCAGTTTTGTCAACTTATGATATGTATCTGGTGCTCTATATACCATAATTTCTACACTTTTTGTCCCCACTGCAAGTGCATTGTAAAAAATTGAATAATATTTGGACATCCTGTGCTAAAACAAGACCCCACCTTGAAAAAAAAAAGAATAATCTTTTTAAAAATGTAAATCAGATCATGCCACTTTCAGGACATTCAGTGTCACCTTTCCTGTTTCACAGGTTTCTTTCAGTATAATACCCAAAATATACTTTGATGAAACTGCTCAGTAGACAACATGCTTACAATAAGTGAGTATATGAGTTCAGGGCCCCAGTACCCATGTAATAGTCAGAAGCTGTAGTGCCAATGTCTGTAATCTCAGTGTGTTCCTATATTGAGAATGGAGCAAGAAGAGTAGAGATGAGTTAATCCCCTGGATGTTCATGGGCCAGCTCTTGTGAATGTAATGGTGAACAAGCAATTCTGTCTCATGTAATGTGGATGGTGAGCATTGACATCTGAAGTTGCCCTTTGACATGCACCATAGCATATGCACACTGCATTCACACATGAACACATAGACACATATCATACACATATGCCAAGGGAAAAAAATTCAAACCCCAGCACACACAAAACAACACGAAAAAAAATCAAAACCAAACCAAACTGGGGGCTGGAGAGATTGCTCAGCAGTTAAGGCACATCCCAGAAAGCCTAACATCTAGGGTTTAATTCTCCAACACCAGAATAAAGCCAGATGCACAAGGTGGCACATGTATCTGAAGTTCATCTGCAATAAATAAATAAGTAAATAAATAAATAGAATATTTTAAAAATCCTAGGGAGATGTTTCAGTCGTTAAAAACACTTGCATGCATGGTGTACTAACATGAGTTTGACCCTCCAAGCATCCATGTTAAACCAAACTAAAAGTGGTGCATGCATCTGTGATCCCTGGACTCTTATGAGAATGGGAGGCAGAGCCAGGGAAATACAAAGCTCATCGCTGTACCACAGAGCTATTCTTGCAGTCACCTTATTTTCCATATGACCTTACCTCCTACCACTCTCCCTTTTGTTCTCTCCACTCCAGCCATATGGGACTCTGGAAGATTCTTGAATCCTACACTAGTTCCCTTTCAACGTCTGCACACTGGTTGGTCTTTCTGGCAGGATGGTTCTCACCCAGACACTCCTGGTTCCCTCTATGCTGGGATTCTGGCCTCTGCTCAGATATGACCTTCTCAGTGCTCCCTTTCTCTCCATGAGATAACCTGTTATTTCTGATTCTGTGTTCTTGTTTCCAAACGTGCTTATAACTTAAAGAAAGAACATGTGCAAACTAGTTTATGTTCTTAAACTGAGGTCCTTCCACCAAAATATTAACTTAATAAGGTTAGTCGAGTCCTTATTCCCTATGCATAGAAAGGTGCTTGGTGTAAACACTACATTTAAGGAACTGCTGGGGTTGGAATGATGGCTTACTGGTTAAGATGTTTTCCTGTAAAACCTAAGGACCTACGTTTTATTCTCCAGTACTCATGTAAGCCAGAGGCACAAGGTGGCACATGTGTCTGGATTTCATTTGCAGTGGCCTGAGGCCCTGGCATGCCCATTATCTTCCTCCCTCTCTATCTTTTCTTGTCTCTCTCAAATAAGTATATAAAATATCTCAAAAAATAAAGAGAAATTGCTTATTCAATTACTCAATAAATATTCACATAACTTTTGGAATGATACATGCACGATATATAGCTTTGTTTGGAGGAGATGAAAAAAGTCATAGAATTTCACTTACAACATATACTATTTCATAATTGTCAGTATTTAGTCATGTGAATATTAGTTTCTCACAAGCTAATGTTATTATTTAACTGATGAAAATAATAGCATACACAGGGCTGTAGAAATGGCTCAGTGATTAAAGGTACTTGCTTGCAAAAGCCAATCAACCTGAGTTTGATTCCCTAGTACTCACATAAAGCGACATGCATCTGGAATTTGCAGTGGCAAGAGGCCCTGACATGTTCTCTCTCTCTCTCTCTCTCTCTCTCTCTCTCTCTCTCTTTCTCTCTCTCTCACAAATAAACAAATAATGTTTATAAAAATAGCATATATATGCTAGGCATAGTGGTGCATGCCTTTAATCTCAGCACTTGGGAGGCAGAGGTAGCAGAATCACCATGAGTTCAAGGCCACCCTGAGACTACATAATTAACTCCAGGTCAGCCTGAGATTGAGTGAAACCCTACCTCGAAAAACAAAACAAAACAAAAAGAAGAGGGAGAGAGAAAACAAACAAACAAACAAACATATACAAACATACAATAGAGTTTACTCACTGAAGATTTAATTGGTTGTTTGTGAACTTTTATGGATTAGATTTTTTTCATGGTTAAACTGTAAAGATGCTGGATTCTTTATAACAATAGAAGGTGTTTGGTAGATACAATGATCAGGAAGACACAAAGATTAGACATCTATGTGAAGTGTGGAGATTTCAAGAAAGAGATGCTCAAAATAGGGTTGCATGAAATTTTCTTAGTAGGTAATTAAACTTTTATTAATTTTTCTTTCTAGTAGATTAATGCATGTATATGATGAAGTTTCAGACAGTACAACATTCATAGTAAAAAATATTGTTAAAATTTTTCTCCATTTTCTGAGTATTTTTCTATAGATATTCACATATATGTATTTTATTTCTCATTGCATAATTTTACATCAACATGTATGTATGATTACAATGATTCACTCTGCTTAAAATGGCATTGTATGTAGGTATTTTCATTATGTTCAAGAAGCAAAAGGACATTTTGGAGGTTTGCTGATATTTTTCTCTCTGAAATGTCTTACTTATACTGACACTGCAGTGGGCACTGTGATCCTCCCGAGAAATAGCACAGCTGCAGTCATTTGCTCACTTATTTGGCACAGTATTAAGTATACAATGACTTACCATAAGTTGGAGTAACTTTGAATTAGTACTTATAATGAGATCTTTCCAAAGCATAATTTTAGTTTTCAAAAAAATTTTTTTATTTATTTTCAAGGAGAGAGAATGAGAATGGTCCTGCCAGGGCAAACAAACTCCAGCACATGCACCACTTTATACATCTGGCTTTTGATAACTATACAGTTATTCTTTCTTCAATGACAATTTCTTTATTTGATATATTTAGACTTTAAATGAGGGCTGCAGCTTAACATATAGCAGATACTGAAATCCCTGAACTTTTTTCATTCTTTTCCTTCATTATATTTTTGAGAACAGTATCAAAATCCTTTACAATTAAAAATATATACTTGTGTGTTTATGGCACCCAGAATGGTTAATTTCATTTTCCTGAGCTTTAAAAAGCCAGTGTCCTCACAGAGGTCTTTGAAAGGCCTGATCCCCTTCCACCTGCCACTGTGTCATCTGCTGTCCAGTGTTCCTTGCTGCCCAGAACCCTCCACTCCCACTGTACCACAGTGCTTCTCTGCCTCACTGTAGGCTTCTCTTCATCTTTGTCTAATTTTCTTGCACCCACAGCTTGTGAGGTTTGGGGTATTGTGGAGGTGCTGCTCCAGTCTGGCACTGATGCCCCTGTCCAAGACAAAGGTGGCTGTCTGCACACTGCACTGTCTTCCAGGTTGCAATATGGCACAGAGCTAACACACTTGAAACTAGGGCTTCAGGGATGAAAAAGCAAAAACAACACTCCTTTCAGCGCATCTCATGTATGCATTGGTTAAAAAAATAATCAGTTCTGAGAAACTGGAATTTTGAGATCTCAGCAATTCATTCTACATTTCCTCGCATTTCCAAACATATCCTCAGCAAAAGAAATACCTCTGGAGGCATCCCCATACCTGATCTAAAGCTATATTACAAAGCCCTAGTAATAAAAACAGCATGGTAATGGCAAAAAAAAACAGGAGTATAGATCAATGGAATAGACTTGAGGACCCAGACTTTGGGTCAAGCAACTATAGCTACTTGATATTCAATAAAGGCCCAAACAACGTAGGCTGGAAAAAAGACAGCATCTTCAACAAATGGTGCTGGACAAACTGGATAACCATATGCAGGAAACTGAAACTTGACCCACACATTTCACCATGCACTACACTCAAGTCCAAATGGATCAAAGATCTCAATATAAGACAAGAAACTCGAATACTACTGGAAGAAAATTTAGGAAGTACTTTCCATGATATAGGAATGGAAAAAGTCTTACTGAACAAAACCCCTGTAACTCACCAACTTAAACCATCACTCAACCAATGGGATCACATGAAGCTGAACAGTTTCTTTACACACAAGCATACAATAAGCAAAACCAATAGATTACCCACAGAATGGGAGAAAATATTTGTGGGTTATTCAACTGATAGTGGCCTAATCTCTAGACTCTACAAAGAACTCAAAAATTTAAACAGTAAGAAGTCAAACACCCCACTCACAAAATGGGGCAAAGAACTGAACAGGCAGTTCAGAGAGGAAGAAATAGAAATGGCAAACATACACTTAAGAAAATGTTCATCATCCCTAATCATCAGAGAAATGCAAATTAAAACAACTTTGAGATTCCACCTTACCCCAATAAGGATAGCAAACATGAAAAAATCAACTAAAAATAAATGCTGCTGAGGATGTGGAGAAGTAGGAACACTCATCCACTGTTGGTGGGAATATAGGATGGTAAACCACTTTGGAAAGCAATAGGGAGACTTCTGAAAAAGCTGAGTATAGAGATACCAACAGACCCAGTTATTCCCTTACTGGGCATCTACCCTAAAACCTTCAAACCACAGGCTAGAGAGATTTGCTCAACAGTGTTTATAGTGGCTCAATTTGTAATAGCTAAGAGCTGAAATCAACCCAGATGTCCATCACTAGAAGAATGGATAACTAAGATGTGGTATGTATACACAATGGAATTCTATACAGCAGTAAGAAAAAATGATACAATGAAGTTTGAGGAAAAATGGTTGAACCTGGAAGAGATCATTCTCAGTGAACTTACCCAATCACAGAAAAAATCGCCACATAGTCTCACTCATCTGCAGCACCTAACCTGAATCTACCCAAAATACCTTACAGACACAGCAAGCATCTCCTACACTAGACACTAGGATGGAAGGGGAGGGAGGGGAGGGCATCCAAGGGTTGGGAAACACAAATCTAGACCCAAACGGCAATGGTACCATGATTTTCTACTTACTAAAAGACAGACCAAATGGCTGATCCTTCACCAGGCCCTTACAGGGAACACCTGAACCACAAGACACTGGGAAAGGTAAGATCAAGACTAATCTTAATCTTCTACATCTTCCCTCCCTCACTTCCCTTCTCTCTCTCTCTCTCTCTCTCTCTCTCTCTCTCTCTCTCTCTCTTATCACTAACTCTTGTATATTAGTTATCTTTTTCCTCATTTTCTTATTGGGCACTGACCTGTAACTCCCAGAACCAGCATGGGGCTATCATCCACAATGAGCTTTTGATCAGAGAGACCTACAAGGTTTCCTAAAGGACAGACAGATTTCTGTCAGAGTACTTGATGACCCACCAAAGGTTAGTGGTAAGACCCTACTGCTGAAGACACTTCATGTGACTGACATGCAAATTAGAATGGCATGGCTTGAAGTTGGAAGAGAGTCAGTCCCCAGACAGTCAGCGCGTCTAGTGCCAGAAGGTGCTACATGGGCGACTCGGGAAAATGACCAATATCTGTCCAAGCAATGCATGGTCTAACCTACTTAGCAGGAAATAACTTGTTGTGATGCCCACACAGGTGCAGTGGTGGCACACAGCCATGGTGGGGAACCAACTGCTCTCAATTTGGCTAACTGATCCCCTCACTGGTATGGGACCCATAGCTGGAGCTGGGAAACATGTCAGAACCATATCCAAACATAAGCCCACTCTCCAATATCAAGCTACCATCAATCATGGGCTAAAGAGGGCCTACACCTATTAAATTCTCTATAAAAAAAAGTAAGGGTTATCTCATTTCTCCTGGTGCTAACTTACTCTGCGTTGCAGAATCTGCTTCTCTTTTTGAGATAGATGTAGATCCTAAGGAGAGAGCCACCCCACCATACCTCAAAAGGGCCCCAGCTGAAACTAAGAAAAATTGGAGAAACAAGCAAGGGGGCTGTTTCCCTGATGAACCGGATACCAGCACAAGGGGGAAGGAGATCAGCACAGAGTAAAATCAACTCCTACCAAATCAGACAGCCAGAGCCTCAGAGGCTCCCAACACCTCATCACTGAAGCAGACCAAAAATGAACCCAACATGGCTCAGGGAAATTTTGCAGAAGAGGGGGCGGAAAGAATGTCAGAGCCACTTGTTGGGTCATGATATGCAGAGACATTTAGCTTACCCATAACTGTGGGCTAACTCCACAATGCATGACCCATATACCTCAACAAGGAGGGGCCAAGGGGAGGGGGTAGGTCACGGATGAGCCTAATAATGGTACCAAACTGACTGTATTTGCTGACTACAGAACTGACAAATAAAGAAAAATAAAAAGGTGGGCTACATCCATCATAATCTCCCTAAATTAGTAATGCTTATCTCATTTAACCTATGCTGACATCATTCTCCATTGAAGAATCTGTTTTTTAATTTCAGAACATAGCAAAAGCTAAGGAGATTAACAACCCTCATATTTCAGACAAGCCCAGGTGAAAGCACAAGGAATTGGGGAGATGAGCAAGAGTGCTGCTTCCATGGTGATCCTGACAATCATTGCCAGGGTGAAGGACACAGATGCTGAGGATACTCATCACATACCAAAGCAGAAATCCAGAGGCTTATGAAAGCTTATCACTGAAGCCGACTTACAACACACCCACCAAGGCTCATGGAATTTTGTGGAAAATGGGGCAGAAAGATTATAAGAACCAAAGGTTGGGATATCATATGCAGAGCATTGTTCTCCCAGCAACTGACTGCTGCTCCCGCAATGCATAACTCAAGCCCACTGAGGAGGGTCCTCAGAAGAATGGCAGAAGGGAGGTGGGAAAAGATGGTGCCAACATATGATGCCTTCATACAAAGTGTGCTCTTAATTAAAAATAAACATAAATCAAATTTTTTTTAAGCTTATAAAGGTTTGGAGAGATGGGTCTGAAGCTAAGGGGCTTAAGGTGCTTCCCTGCAAAGTTTAAAGACTAAGGTTCAATTCCCCAGTAACCATGTAGAGCCATATGTACAAAATGGTACATGCATCTGAAGTTCATTTGCAATGTGTAGAGGCCTTGGCATGCCCACCCATTCTCTCTCTTTATCTGCTTATAATAAATAAAGTAAATAAATGAAACGTTTTTGTTTCCTTCTTTCTTTTCTTTTTTCTTTTTGAGGTGTGGTCTTCTTCTAGCCCAGGCTGACCTGGAATTCACTTTGTAGAATCAGGCTGGCCTGGGGTTCACTGCATTCCTCTACCTCTGTATCTCAAGTGCTGGGATTAATGGCATGCACCAACATAAATGGTAATAAAAATATTTTTAAATATTTATTCATATATTTGAGAGTGTAAGACACACACACACACGCACACACACACACACACACACACACACAGAGAGAGAGAGAGAGAGAGAGAGAGAGAGAGAGAGAGAGAGAGAGAGAGAATGAGCACACCAAGGCATACAACCACTACAAATGAACTCCAGATGCATGCACCACCTTGTGCATCTGGCTTACATGAGTCCTGGGGATTCGAACCTGGGTCCTTTGGCTTTGCATGCAAGTGCCTTAACTGCTAAACCATTCCTCCAGCCCAATAAAAATATTTTGAAAAGCTGGGAAAAAATTCATCAATCTCATTCTAGGGGAAAAAAAAGTTCTGGGGCTGGAGAGAAGGCTTAGGAGTTCAGTCACTTGCTTGCGAAGCTGATGGGAATAGGTTTGCATCCCAAGTACACACATAAAGCCAAATGCAAAAGGTGGTGCAGGCATCTGAATTTCATTTTCAGTGGCTAGAGGACATGGAGGGGTTGTATTCTCTCTCTCTCTCTCTCTCTCTCTCTATCAGTCTTTCTGTCTGTCTCTCTGCCTCTTCATTTATTTCTCTCAAATACATAAAATAAATTTTAAAACTGCAAGTCCTGGAAAATGCATGGAAAGGTCAGGGTTCTCAAACACACAAAACAAGAGAAGAATATCCCAATGGGGGCTGGGAAAATGGCTCAGCAGTAAAAGGTACTTGATTGCAAAGTCTGCCAGTCTGAGTTCAATTCCCCAATGCCCACATAAAACTACATCCACAAAATATCACATGTGACTGGAATATGTTTGCAGGTATGAAAGTTTCTGGTGCAACCATACTGTCTGTTTTCTGTCTGTTTCTCTCCCTCTCTCACATGCACACAGTTCTTAATGTGTCTAAGGGGTCTTAATCGGCTATAATGCCTTTCTCCTGGGTACCAATAGTTCTGAAAGAAGCTTAGGTTTGAAATGATAGGTCTATTTGCTTCCCACCAATGTGTTCTTCTTGAGATTGATTTTTTTTTTTGTATCCTCCTACTTTGCTATAGGAGTTAATCACCTTCAGCAGTTTTGGGATGGAGTCTCTCGGGCCTCTTACATATACAATCATGTCATCAGTGAATAGAGCTGATTTGCATATGTTGAAACAAACCTGTGTTCCTGGGATGAATCCCACGTGGTCAAGGTGGATAATGCTTTTCATGTGCTGTTGTATTCGGTTTGTGAGGATTTCGTTCAAGATCTTTGCATCTAAGTTCATCAGGGAAATAAGCCAGTAGTTTTCTTTTCTTGTGGCATCGCTGCCTGGTTTTGGAATTAGGGTGATGCTAGCTTCATAAAAGTGGTTGGGTAGCTTTCCCTGTTCTGCAATTGTGTGGCACAGTTTGAGGAAGATTGGTTTGACTTCTTCCATGAAGGTTTGATAGAATTCAGCTGAGAAGCCATCTGGTCCTGGACTCTTCTTTTGGGGGAGGTTTTTTATTACTTTTTCAATCTCCATGAGTGAGATAGGTTCATTGAGGTGCTTAATCTGCTCTGAGTTTAGCTTTGGTAGATGGTATGCGTCCAGGAATTTATCCATCTCCTCCACATTATCCAGTTTTGTGGAGTAGAGGCTTTTGAAATAAGTCCTGATTTTCACTTAGGTCTGTTGTGATCTCTCCTTTTTCATTTTGAATTTTGTTAATTTGAAGCGTCTCCTTTTCTTGCTTGATCAGATTGGCCAGGGGTTTGTCAATCTTGTTTATTTTTTCAAAGAACCAGCTCTTTGTTTTGTCAATTGTCTTATTTATTTCCTTGGTTTCCAATTCATTGATTTCTCCTCTGATTTTAATTATTTCTTTCCTTCTGGAGCTTTTTGGTTTGGATTTTTCTTGTTTTTTTCCAGTGCCTTTAGGTGGATGGTTAGGTTATTGATTTTATCTTTCTGTCTTTTTTGTGAAGGCATTGAGTGGTGTGAATTTTCCCCTGAGGCCCACCTTCATTGTGTCCCATAAGTTTTGGTACGATGTGTTCTCATCATCATTCAATTCAAGAAATTTTGTAATTTCATTTTCTATTTCATCCGCTACCCATTTATTGTTAAAAAGTGTGCTGTTCAGTTTCCAGGTGCTGTTGGGATTCTTGGTGGGTCTTTTGTTGTTGATTTCTAGCAATATATCATTGTGATCTGATATCATGCAGGGAATTATGTCAATCTTCCTGAATCTTTGGAGGCAGTCTTTGTGACCCAGTATATGGTCTATTTTAGAGAATGTTCCATGGGCTGCTGTGAAGAATGTGAAGTCTGTGTATTTGGGATGGAAAGTTCTGTTAGGTCTAAGTGATCTATGGTTTTGTTGAGCTCTCTTCCTTCCCTGTTGAGTTTCTGTTTGGATGATCTGTCTATTACTGATAATGGTGTATTGAAGTCCCCAGCTATGATGGTGTTTGTGGTTATTTCTGTTTTATTGTCAAATTGGTTTTGTTTTATGGACTGTGGTGCCCCCATGTTTGGTGCATACAGATTTATGATTATAATATCCTCTTGATGGATTGTTCCTTTGATAAGTAGGAAGTGGCCTTCTTTGTCTTTTTTGATTAGTTTTGGTTTGAAGTCTATTTTATCCAATATTAATATAGCTATGTCTGCTTGTTTCTTATTCCCATTTGCCTGGAATATTGTTTTCCACCCTTTCACCCTGAGGAGGTGTCTGCCTTAATGGTGAGGTGGGTTTCTTGAAGGCAACAGATTGAGGGGTCTAATTTTTTGGTCCATCCTGTTAGCTTGTGTCTCTTGATGGGTGAATTGAGTCCATTAATATTTAGGGTAATGACTGTGAGATTTGATTTGATCCCTGCCATATTGTGATGGTAGATATGGGTTGGTGTTTTCATGGACTTTGAAGTTTTTTGTGCCTACTCTGAATTTGGTTGTTGTGATCTGCTTCTTGTAGGCATTTGATTTTGATTATTTTTTTCTTCTCTGTGGAGAATTTCCTGAAATACTCTCTGTACGTTTGGTTTTGTGTTCATATAATTGTAAAGCTGAGTTTTCTCATGGAAACTTTTTCTTTCACCATCTATTATGAGGGATACTTTTGCTGGGTAGAGTAGTTTGGGTTGGAAGTCATAGGTTCTTAGACTTTGCAATGTTTCTTTCCAGGCCCTTCTAGCTTTCAGGGTTTCCATTGAGAACTCTGAAGTAATTCTGATGGGGTTACATTTGGAAGTGGTGTGCTGTTTTTTCCTTGCTGTGTTTAGGTTTTTCTCTTTGGTGTCAATGTTTAGAGTCTTAATGACAATATGTCTTGGAGAGTTTCTCCTTTGGTCCATTCTGTTTGGAGCTCTGTTGGCTTCTTGTGTCTTGTTGGGACATTCTTTTAAGAGACTGGGGAAGTTTTCTTTGATAATTTTGTTTATTAAGTTCTCCATGCCTTCAGTCTGAATTTCTTTTCCTTCTTCTGTTCCAATGATCCTAATATTTGGATGTTTAAGTGTACCCACAATTCCCTCATGTTCTGTTCTCAGGAACTGTTGAACTTACTGAAATTTTTGAATTCTCGAAATGTTTCTTCCATCTTGTCTTCCAGATCAGAGTTTCTATCCTCCACATGGCTGACTCTATTCTTGAGAGCTTCTAGAGAGTTTTGGACTTGTTCAATTAGGTTTGCATTTTCTATTACTTTTCTATGTATGATTTCCATCCCTCTGTCAAGCTCCCTTTTCACATCATTTTCTGATTTTCTTGATGATTCTTGAGTTCATCCTTGAATTTCTTTATTCCTTCATTTAGCATGGCCAGCTGATTCTTAAAGTCTTTTTTTTTCACTCTTCCTTAACTCTCTTTGAACTCCTTCCAATTTCTTATCTATTAGTTCTAGTTTAGTGATGGCAGCATCCACATGATTATCGGTCCTTTGTTGCTTTCCTGCAAGTTCTACCAGTAGGTTGGTCAGGCTTGCATTGCTCATACCTTCAATTTGATGTTCTGATCCTAATGACTCTTCTATGTTTTGGTTAGATGTATTCATTGTAGGACTGGGTGATCTAACTGGATTTTCTTGCATTTGATTTTACATGTTATTTCTTTTGCACTGTGGCTGCCCATGACAGTATTAGGGGAGGTAGGTGGGTGGATCAGCCTAGGCTCAAGTGCAATGGGAATCTGAGACAGCATGGGGCAGTTGCCAAGCAGCCTGGGCTTTGGCTCTCACTTGCCAAAGCCGCCTATCTACTGCCTGCCAGGGGGCACCAAAATTGCCTGAATTCTGAAGTGTTAGTGCACCAAAGCTGCCTGTGTTTGGGCTAGGAGGGACACTGAGGGACCAAGCACTGAAGCAGCCCAAACTATGGCTGGGAACACTGGGACCCGGAAGCAGTCTGCGCTCCCCCACCACAGGACAATGGCTGATGGCCAATGCGGCAGACAGGTAGGGGATGGCACCTGAGCTGGTGCAAGCTAGAGAAACAGTCTGAGCTTGTGTTGCAGTTACTGTGGGACTGGGCTCACTGAATGTGCAGCGGCAGGTGCAGTAAGTGAGCAAGTGGGCAGAGCAGTCTAAACTTCCACATGCAGGGATCCATCTGCGCACAGCTGCGCTGTGGACACAGGGAGGGATGGGCTACCCGCTCCTGAGAGAATCAGAGATTCCCTGTTATTGCCATAAGTCACTGAATGCGTGGTGGCAAGAGCAGTAAGTGGGCGAGTGTGGTGACCAGTCCAAGCTTCCGCATGGAGGGATCCATCGACGCGCAGCAGCAGCAGCGAACACGACGGCTATTTGGGGGGATGGGTGGGCTACCCGCCCACGAGGGGATGCGTGATTCCCTGTTTCCACCCCCCATGCCCTCCCACTGACAATCTATTGTAGATTGCTCTCCCCTAAAAGACCCAGTGAACACTTGATTTTTTTTAATTGATATTTTGCTTTACTTTTTTTTCTTCCAAACTTTTATTAACAACTTTCATGATTATAAAAAAATACTGCATGGTAATACCCTTCCTCCCCCACTTTCCTGTTTGAAACTCAATTCTCCATCATGGCGCCCTCCCCATCTCAAACAGTCTCTCTTAATTTTGATGTCATGATCTTTTCCTCCTCTTATGATGGTCTTGTGCATGTAGTGTCAGGCACTGTGAGGCCCTGGATATCCAGGCCATTTTGTGTCTGGAGGGAGCATGTTGTATGGAGTCCTACCCTTCCTTTGGCTCTAACATTCTTTCTGCCACCCCTTCCGCATTATATCCTGAGCCTTGGAAGGTGTGATAGAGAAATTGCAGTACTGCATACTACGGTCATTCCTTTCCATCACCATGATACCTTCTGAGTTGTCCCAAGATCTCTGCCATCTGAAAACAAAAGATTCTCTGCAAAAACTGAGAGGGGCATTAATATAAGGCTATGAACATTAACAGAAGTGCTTACTGGGCCATTTGATAAGCATAGTATATACATTTAGCCAGACAACAGCAGACGTTATGCCCATAGGGCTCATGACTACCCCTGTTATAAGTTTTCAATATCAGGGATGTATTCCCTGCCATGGAGCAGGTCCCCAGTCCAATTAGAGGGCAGTTGGTTTCCACCATAACAGATGTGCCACTATTGCACCTGTTGGCTCATTTGGCCTTGCTGGCCAAATGTAAGGCTTGCAGTGTCCACTGTTGAGTATCTTCACTGGTGATTTCTCTTTCTCCCATTGAACTGCATGCAGAATGGCTTCTTCCAGGTTTCTGTCAGCTGGTCTACATGGAGGAGGTTCTCAGCTCAGTTCCTGCAGGATTTCTCAATGGCCTTTCAGCCCAAATATGTGGAGTGTTCAGCAATAGGGTCCTACCATCTGTTCCTGGTGGGAAACCAAGGGCCTCGGCAATAGCCTATAATGTTTTGGGGGCATCAGGGACCTCCCTGGCCAACAACTCACTGGAAGGTAGCCCATCACTGGCACCAAAAATTTTCTAGCAACAATCTATGGCTCCTGAGTGTTCCATTGTCTAAAATTGGAGGATTCCATATGATTGATTTATATCCTCTTAGATTTTGATTACCGCTCCCTACACCTTTCCTTTACTCAATCTCTTACCCTGAGCTTATTTTGGGCCTTTTCACTGCCTTCAATCTATTCTTCTACTTACATATATACATTACCATCCTACTAAGTACCCCTCCCTTCCTCTCTCTTCCCTTTATATCTCTTTTCTAGCTTACTAGCCTCTGCTACTGAGTTTTTTCCTTTTCACACAGAAGCCCAGTCATTTATAGCTAGGATCCACATATGGCATAGAACATGCAATACTTGGCTTTCTGGGCCTGGGTTACCTCATTAGTATAATCCTTTCCAGATCCAACCATTTTCCTGCAAATTTCATAGCTTCATTTTGCTTTACTGCTGAGTAGAACTCCATTGTATAAATGTGCCATATCTTCATTATCCACTCATCAGTTGAGGGACATCTTGGCTGGTTCCATTCCCAGCTATTGTGAATTGAGTGGCAATAAACATGGTTGAGCACGTACATCTAAAGAAACGAGATGAGTCCTTAGGATATATGCATACAAGTGCTATAGCAGGGTCATACGGTAACTCAATTTTTAGCTGTCTTGGGAACCTCCACACTGATTTCCACAATGGCTGGTCCAGATTGCATTCCAACCCACAGTGTAGAAGGGTTCCTCTTTTTCCACATCATCACCAACATTTATGGTCATTTGTTTTCATGATGGTAGCCAATCTGATAGGAGTGAGATAGAATCTCAACATAGTTTTAATCTGCATTTCTCTGATGACTAGGGATGTAGAACAGTTTTTTAGATGCTTATATGCCACCCATATTTCTTCTTTTGAGAACTCTTCAGTTAGTTCCTTAGCCCATGTTTTTAATTGTCTTGTTTGAATTCTTATTATTTAATTTTTTGAGTTCTTTTTATATGCTAGATATTAATCCTCTATCAGATGTATAGGGGGCAAAGATTTTTCCCATTCTCTAGGTTGCCTCTTTGCTTTATTCACAGTGTCCTTTGCAGTACAAAATCTTTGTAATTTCATGAAGTCCCAATGGTTAATCTGTGGTTTTAATGCCCCAGCAACTGGGGTTATATTCAGAAAGTCTTTGCTAAGACCAATATGTTGAAGAAATTCCCCTACTTTTTCCTCTAGCATTTTCAGAGTTTCAGGTCGATGTTAAATTGTTTAATCCACTGGGACTTAATTCTTGTGCATGGAGAGAGGGAGAAGAATCTATTTTCATCTTTCTACACATAAATGTCCAGTTTTTCCAGCATCATTTGCTGAAGAGGCTGTCCTTTCTCCAATGAGTATGTTTGGCATTTTTATCGAATATCAGGTGGCTATAGCTACCTGGACTTGCATCTGGGTCCTCTATTGCGTTCCATTGATCTGCATGTCTGCTTTTGTGCCAGTACCATGCTGTTTTTGTTACTATGGCTCTGTAGTATAGGTTAAAATCAGGTGTGGTGATACCACCAACCTTATTTTTGTTTCTCAGTATTATTTTAGATATTTGAAACTTTTTGTGATTCCAAATGAATTTTTGGATTTTTTTTCTATTTCCGTGAAGAATGCCATTGAAATTTTAATGGGGATTGCATTAAATGTATAGATTGCTTCTGGTAAGATTGCCAGTTTCACAATATTGATACTTCCTAATCCAGGACCAAGGGATGCTTTTCCATTTCCTAGTGTCTTCTGCAATTTCTCGCTTGAGTGTTTTAAAGTTTTCATTGTATAGATCCTTTACTACCTTGGTTAGGTTTATTCCAAAGTACTTTACATTTCTTTAATGAAATTGTGAACAGGAGTGATTCTCGGATTTCATCCTCTGTTTGTTGTTAGCATATAGGAATGCTACTGATTTCTGTGTATTTATTTTGTATCCTGTTACATGGCTCTGGTGTTTATCAGCTCTAACAGTTTGCTGGTAGAATTTTTAGGGTCCTTTATATATAGAATCATGTCATCTGTAAATAATCATAACTTGATCTGTTCCATTCCAATTTGTACCCCTTTTATGTGTCTCTCTTGCCTTATTGCTGTGGCTAAGACTTCCAGTACTATATTAAATAAAACTGGGGACAGTGGACACCCTTGTCTTGTTCCTGATTTTAGTGGAAAAGCTCCCAGTTTTTCTGCATTTAGTAATATGTTGGCTGTAGCCTTGTCATAAATACCCTTTATTATATAAAGATATGTTCCTTCTGTTTGTACTCTCTGCAGGACTTTTATCATGAATGGATGTTGGACTTTGTCAAATGCTTTTTCTGCACTTATGAGATGATCATATGATTTTGTCCTTCAGTCCATTTATATAATGTATTATATTTATTGATTTGCATGTGTTGAACCTTCCCTGTATCTCTGGGATGAAGCCTACTTGTTTAGGGTGAGTGATCTTTTTGATATATTCTTGTATTCTGTTTGCCACTTTTTTGTTGAGAATTTTTGCATCTATGTCTGTGAGGGAGATTGGTTTGTAATTTTCTTTTTTCGTTCTATCTTTGCCTGGTTTTGGTATCAGGGTGATGCTGGCTTCATAGAGGGAGCTTGGTAAGATTACTTCTTTTTCTATTTTATGGTAAAGCTTAAGAAGCAATGGTGTTATTTCTTCCATAAAGGTCTGGTAAAATTCAGTAGTGAATACATCTGGGCCTGGACATTTTTAGTTGGGAGATTTTTGATAACTGCTTGTATCACCTTACTTGTTATCGGTCTATTTAAGTGATTAATCTCATCTTGATTTAATTTAGGTAGGTCATATAAATCAAGGAAATCATCCATGTCTTTCAGATTTTTATACTTAGTGCAGTATGTTTTTATAGTATGTCCGTATGACATTTTGAATTTCTCTGTTATCTGTTGTTATGTTGCTTTTTTCATCTCTAATTTTATTAATTTGTGTCTCCTCTCTCTTTCTTTTGGTCAGATTTGCTAAAGATTTTTCAATCTTGTTTATGTGTTCAAAGAACCAATTCTTTGTTTCATTGCTTCTTTGCATTTTTTTTTTTTTTTTTGGTTTCTGTTTCATTAATTTCTGCCCTAATCTTTATAATTTCTTCCCATCTACTGATTTTTGGTTTGCCTTGTTCTTATTTTTCCAATGCTTTAAGGTGAAGCATTAGTTTGTTTAATTGCAACCATTTTAACTTCTTAATACAGGCACTTAAAGCTATACATTTACCTCTTAGGACTGCCTTAATTGTGTCCCATATATTTTGGTATGTTGTGTTCTCATTATTGTTTGACTCTATGAATTTTTTGATTTCCTTCATGATTTCTTCATTGACCCACTCATCATTTAGTAGTCTATTGATTAGTTTCCATGATTTTGTGTATGCCCTATAGCTTTCCTTGCTATTGATTTGTAGTTTGATTCCATTGTGGACATATAGAATGCAAGGAATTATTTCAATTTTCTGTATTTGTTAAGATTTGCTTTGTGTCATAATATATGATCTATTTTAGGGAATGTTCCATGTGCTGTTGGAATGAATGTATATTCTGCAGCATTTGGATGAAATGTCCTGTATATATCTGTTACTTCCATTCCTTCTATGACCTCATTTATTCCAGATGCCTCTCTGTTTATTTTTTCCCAGGATGACCTGTCACTTGATGACAGTGGAGTCCTGATGTCACTCACTACCAGTGTGTTTTGTGTTATCTGTGACCTTAGTTCTAATAGTGTTTGTTTTATGAATTTTGGACCCCCCCCCATGTTAGGTGCATGTATGTTTAGGATTGTAATGTCCTCCTGTTGGAGTGTGTCCTTAATCAATATAAAGAGACCTTCCTCATCTGTCTTAACTAATGTTGGACTGAAGTCTACCTTGTCAGATATAAGGATAGGAAGTCATGCCTGTTTTCTACGCCCATTTATTGGAAACACCTCTTTCCAACCTTTAACCCCAAGATATTGTCCATCCTTCATAGAAAGTTGGGTTTCTTAGAGGCAACAAATTGAAGGATCCTGCTTTTTAACCCAGTCTGCAAACCTATGTCTTTTGGTTGGGGCATTGAGGCTATTGTTAGTAAGAGAGATTATTGAAAAGTGTGTATTTATTTTTGCCATTTCTTTTGCAGTTCTTCCGGTTTTACCTTTGGTCTCTTGTGTTAACTAATACTTGAATATTGTTTGTTTCTTTGAGGTTCCTTATATGTGTGCTTTTCTTTCTCTTCAGCATGGAGGATTCTTTCAAGTATTTCCTGTAGAGCTGGTTTTGTCTTCAAATACTCCTTCAGCCTGCTTTTGTCATGGAATGTCCTTATTTCTTCCTCTATTTGAATGGATAGCTTTGCAAGACAAAATAACCTTGGTGGACAGTTGTTATCTTTCAGAACTTGGAATACATCACTCCAAGCCCTTCTGGCTTTTAACGTTTGTGTTGAGTAATCTTCTGTAATCCTGATGGGCTTGCCATTGTAGGTAACCTTATTTTTCTCTTTAACAGCTTTCAATATTTTTTCTTTGGTTTGTGTGTTTGGTAGTTTGATTATAATATGGCGAGGAGAGGTTCTTTCCAGGTTTTGTGTGGGTGGTGTTCTAAAGGTTTCCTGTATCTGCATTGGCACCTCTTTCCCAATTTGGGGGAAATTTTCTTCTATGATTTTGTTGAAGATGCCTACTATGCCTTTGGAGTGAAATTCTTCTCCTTCTACTATACCCAGAATTTTTATGTTTGATCTTTTCATAGTGTCCCAAATATCTTAAAATTTCCATCCCTACTTTTCTATTATTTTGTCTTTGTCTTTGTTGGACTGTATTAGATCTGCCACCTGTTCTTGTAGCTTCGATATTTTGTCCTCTCCTTCATCCATTCTACTGGTGAAGTTTTCTACAGGGTGTTTTATTTCATTAACTGTGTTCTTTATTGCTAGTAATTCTAACTGGTTTTTCTTTATCATTTCTATTTCCTTATTTATGTCTAGTATTGACCTCGTTATTTCATTAAATTGGTGTTCTGTGTCTTCTTTGATTCCTTTGATTTCCTCTTTTATTCTTTTATTTCTTCTTTGACTTCTTTGAACATATTTATAATATTCTTTTGAAATCTTTCTCAGGCATTTCCTTTAACTTGTTCTCACTGGAGGTCATTTCTGATGCATTAATGCTTTTGGGTGGATTTATATTGTCTTGATTTTGGGTGTTTCTTGTGTTATAATGTATATATTTTTGCATCTTAGATTAATTTAATGCTTGGATTTTCTAGTTATCTGGGTATTATGAAGTGTTTTGATCAATCTCATGTTATATATCTTCAGGATAGGAGCTTAAGCTGCTATATGTGGCTCTCCAGACTCTCAGAGTATTTACAAAAGTGACCCTAGGTGTTGGGTTTGCCTGCTATGAGAGTATTTATGTAGGCTGAGTGGAACAAAATACAAATAGATTCTAAAATTTAACTAAACAATGTACACTTTCAATGAAAAGCAGCACAGAGTATTCATGCAAGAGTAGGTATTGTAATAACTAGAACCTCGATCAACAAGGAGGTTAAGATTTCTTGTCTGTTGAGGGTTCCACGTCAGTTTATGACCAAATGACACCCTTCCCTAATGTATAACAGAAGAGAAAACAAAGCCACTATAAATCAAGAAGCAACAAATAACAAGCCCAAGATATTGTTTATTTAAGAATGGCAAATATCACCATCCATCAGATTTAACATATAATTTATCCTGATATGGAAAGTGCAGTTACCATTTACAGTTCAGTTTTATTAGGTGGGTACTGACCTGGTGTAATCCCAGTTACTTTTTGGGACGATTTTTGTTTCAGTTATGCTGCGCTCCTGTTTGGGTCCCTCTTTGGTGCCCTGTGGGTTCAAGTAGGCTGGCTGGGTCAGTGGACCACTGCTCTGTTACCGGAGTTGGGCACTAGTTTAACCTGCAGCTCAAGCTGAGTCTGGCAGCTGTGGCCCTGCCAACGTGGCACCACCACTGCTTGTGTCTCCATCACCTCTGCTGGAGCTGCTGCTGGAGCTGCAGCTGCCAGAGCTGCCACTGCTGAAGCCTCTGCTGCTGGAGCCACAGCTGTCAGAGCTGCTGCTGCTGGAGCCACCACTGCTGGAGCTGCTGCGGCCTGCCTGTGTGGGCTCTGGGTGCTCTGGGTGTCTCCTACTTCTCTGCTGCCATTTTAATTTCTTATACAGCTCATTTTTAGTAAAAGTGTGTATTTTGCTGGTGTTATTTTTTTTTTTTTTTTTTTTTGGCTTTTTCTCCCCTAGGCTGATTTGGCGTGGTTCCTACACCGCCATCTTAACTGGAAATTGATTGTTTCTTGATACTAGAAGAGCATATGTTTTGTGTTATAGATAAATATGCAAATTTCCACCATTTATTTTTCAAAGATGTGCAAGTGTGCATGAATAAACCTAGTTCACTTTACTTTCCTTTTTCACCTCAAGAACTTCAGCTGGGGATTCCGTAACATTTTATTATACAAGTGAAAGGGATATGTGGTGTAGGAAGAGAACTGAAATAAGGAAGTCATTGAGATGAAAATATAAATTTTACAATTTTTAAAATTAATTTTCTAACATGTGTGACTGTTACATATGTCAAGTAATAAATTTGCTTACTGAAGCCCACAACAATGTATAAGGTTTTCATTACCTTGAGGTAACTTGTACTTCCAAAGCAAATCCCACATGAAAAACGGGCATATGAATGTTTCTTGTTGTGTAATTTTTATAGCCTAACTTACTTTCTGATATACAAATCAAAAACACTAATCACAACGATTGATCTTTGAAATAATTTCATTATCTGTGGAATAGTATGCCAGTTCTAAAGATATTTCTTCATTAAAAAAAAAAATTAGAATGGTTGTCACAGCAAGAAACCATCCTGGAACTGCTTTTTCCCCTTTTGTAACTTAAGCTTGATATATATTCATAAGTAGAGAGAGACAGGAAGAAAGAGAAAGAGAGAGAGAGAGAGAGAGAGAGAGAATACAGGCACCCAAGGCCCTCTTGCCCCTGTAAACCAAAGGCAGTTGCATGCACTACTTGGTACAGCTGAATTTATGTGGGTACTGGTGAATGTAACTTGAACCAACAGGCTTTGCAAGCAAGTGCCTTTAACCACTGAGTAATCGCTCCAGTCTACATGTTTGATGTTTCTTAGACAATTTTTTTGTTATTTGATCACATTAAAATTTTTACAGATTCATAAGCAAAATATATGATTTGTGTTTCTATTTTGTTTTGAAGATTTAAATTTTATATTCAAAACTATGACAAAAACAGCCATCAACTCTCTTGTCCAACTGACCACTAGTGAACCTCCAAGTTCTGGTGAGTTTCCTGAGCTAAGAAGAAAACCCATAAGCCCTAATTCTTTCTTCTTTTGTTTTTTAAGGCAAGCCCAACAGATGGGCCTTTTATGAAAGAAAGAGAGAGAGTGTGAGAATTGTCATGCCAGGGCCTCTAGCCACTGTAATTGAATTCCAGATGATTGTTCCACCTTATGTGTCTGGCTTACATGGGATCTGGGGACACAAACATGAGTCCTTTGACTTTGAGGGAATTGCTTTAACTGATAAGCCATCTCTCCATCCCCAAACCCTTACTTATCACTTGGGATCTTTATTCCATTCTATCTTCTTCCACATGGGAGGAGTTCTTTGTACTTTGTTTTCTGTTTTCTCTGTATGGTTTTTCTAAGCCCACTACATGGGTTCTCTTCTACTTGGGTGTATTCATTTTCCTTCCCTTTGTTTTGTACTTCTCTAAATAAATATAATAACTTAATTATTTTATCCAAGTCTTTGTTTAAAAATAGATACAAACCTTAGGTTTGGGGTTCAACAAATTCCTGAACTCCTAACACCTCATTTTTTATTGGCCACTCTGGCAGGATGATCTTGAGAAGGAAAGTTATGATATTAATCATATATATGGGCATACATTATATTACATGATATATATTAGGATACATATATACCCCATATGTATATATGGCACGTTTTCCAGCTGTGAGCATGATTCAAGATTCACGGTATTGGCATTACTACTTTCTGGTTAAGAAATTCCCAATGCAGCCTGGGATTATGGGAAGCTAGCTTGCTTTCTCTTCTTGCTGGAGGTTAAGATCTCTGTCACTGACTAAACTGAGGAGAACAGCTACAGCTGTCAGTCAAGCAGGCAGAACCTCTCTTCAGTCTAGGGACTCTGCCATACCCCCTCCCCCGCACACACACACTGAAACAGTGCTTTGCAGGGTTCTGTGGTGGTGGTCTACAGGTCAGGCACCTTCAAGTGGACTGCACTCAGTCTGCACTGTTGGAACCCTTAATTGGATAGGTTCCTCTCCATCCCAAGGTCCACATGCTGCACCAGCAGCAGATGTTTGGCAGCATGTAGCAGGTAATATAAATCATGTGCCAATCAGCAGCTTACACAGGGGCCACCAGCCATATCCCAGTGAAGGTTGAGGCCCATGGCTATCCGAGGGCCCTGGGGCTCCAGTCTTCAATTCTTCTGGCTCTTGCATCAGGTTCTGGGCTGGGCTTCTCTGAGCTCTAGCACCTTTGCCTGTAGGCATGGTCTTGTGGCTACTGAAAATCTTGCCTTTTTAATTCTTTTTCTTTCCTCTTTATTTAACACATTGCCTTCTTGGTACTAAGGGAACCTGAACAAGGACATATGTCCCAGACCCCAGGAGGGAGGTGCAGAGGCACAGCAGGGAAAGCTCCAACATGGCACCTAGGCCCTGCATTTAAAAAGAAAAAAAAAAAGAAAAAGAAACATGCCTTTTAAATTGAGAATTTATTCTGTTGGATATAACAAGAGAGAAGAAGATATTCAATGTGAAATACTGCATTGTTCCCTGATGTTCTCATTTTACGTTAGAAATAGATATAAAACAAATAATGGTAGTGAACAAGTAGGCTTTTTTAACCACAGAGAGCTGAGGGGTCATGCAAAGTCAACTCAATGAGAAAGAAATAAAGTCATTCCCCACCAGTGAAGGTTCTCACCCTCAGACCCAGAGCTCTGCTGAAAGGCACTCGACCTCCTGTGGAACCTTCAAGCAGCACCCCAAGGAACATGCTGTGTCCTTCATTTTTGTCAGCCATACAACCTCAGAGATGAAGATAGCACCTAACACAGGTTTTTGTATTTTTATTTATTTATTTTTTGCAGTTAGGTATGGCTGTGTAACTAAATTTAAGTCAATGATATGTGAAACCCTGAGGTGTCTAAAACTTGTAAACATCCTTCTACTGGTCTGCCCTATTCTTTCCTCACTGTCACCAGGCTACATGTTCACAATGATGGAAACAAAAGAAAGAAAGGGTTTGGTTTCTCAGCAACTAAGTATAGGAGACCACCTGCCAATTGGGAGTATCAAATCTGGGATACATGTGAGCATGCAACACAATATGGCTCTCTAGCAGGCAGTGTTTTCCGTTTGCTTGAGATATTCAAACACGCTCTATAGAGAACAGCAGCTAGGAGTACCTTGACTACTACATCTGCTGCAGGTCCCTTGACATCTTCGCCATAGACTTCATACTATCCTCAAGAATGCCAGGTCCAGAGTGGAGCTTGTTTCTTCATCCCACTGCTAGTATATTCCATTCCTTTTATTCCATGACCTTGGGGTGTGGCTGGGGCCACCATCACTCCCAGAGGAATCCATCTTTATAATGTGCACATTATTTGTTCCAGCACCTCATGATGTCCACTTTTGAAATCACTGTTCTGTTACCTTCTCATTGAAGAAACAAAATACCCAACCACAGTTAATGGGAGAAGAGAGTTTATTTCAGCTTACAGTTTTGAGGGGAAGTTTCATTGCAGGGAAAGCATGGCAAAGTAGAGGCTGGGCATCACATTTGTCACATCAGCTGCAAGGTAACACCAATAGTGAGCAAGCTAGTAATCAGCCAGTAGGGCTTGTTTATTAAACTTCCAGGTCCACCCACCAAAGGCAAACCCACTTCCCAAATTCTTAATCCCAGCTAGGGATTAAGTATGATTTTCATCACAAATACACAAGGCTGTGGGAGACATGTCACATTCACACCATCACATCCATTGACTACATCCTGTGACATTGCTGTATTTTTTGGATTTCCTGTACATGTCATCAAGTTCTTTGTCCAGGGGCCTGGGGCTTTACCTATCTTGTGTTCTCTACCTAGCACGCTTTAGGCCAATCTGTTACCATGATTTTTCATTAGGTGCTGTAGATTGAATTGTATCTTTCCAAAATCCATGATTTAAATCCCTGGCCTCCAAAGTGACATATTTGGAGCTGAGGCCATTTGGAAGTAATTCAGGTGACAGAAGGACGTGAGGCCTTAATGGGATTAGTACCTTTACCAAAAAATACATAAATAAAAGGGGGACATTAGAGCTCATTCTTCCCACTATGTGAAAGCAGTCAGGAGGCTGCATTTGCAAGCCATGAAACTGCCATCAGGAACCTACCATGCCAGCACTTTAATCTTTGACTTCCAATACCAGGCTGGAAATAAGTCTCTGATGTTTATGTGCACCGTCCATGATCGGTTCATATAGCAGCCCTAGTCAAAACACTCACAGTCATAATCCCAGAGCCTAACCTAGTGCTCAAAATATGTTGAATTATTTTTAACATTTCAATTTTATCCTATTTAACACGTATAATCTATATTGTCCTACACTTTCATGCTAAAGTTAGGCACACTATCAAAGTAAAAGGAGATGTATGTAATATTAAGTTATTATGATATCATTACTAACTTGGAGGAAAAGCTCTTTATTTCAGTACTATTATTGGGCACTTCCTTTTATTAGGGAGGCTGTAGAGCCAGCATTCAGCACAGCTTGCCTGACTACTGTGAACTCTAAGTTAATGGACCTTGAATGTGACTTTAATCCACAAATTACTTTCCACCCTGGAACAAGATGAGTGACATGTTAGTAGCACATTTGAAGTTGAGGATTTGATTGAGTTAAGCTAATTGCTTGAAAACTGTAGCCATCCAGCCTACAGCAAAATAACATCATTGGTGACAACAGCCATAAGTTTTGTGCATTTTAAAATTTTGTATGTCATCTTATTACAAGTGAAAACATCACAAATACAAGATTAGACATCAGCAAAAAGAACAAAACAGTGATGATCAGTTAAATCAGTCTCAGAAGGAAAACCAGTGTGTAGTCTCATTGAGACAGAAAAAAAAAATGTCTAGAAATAATGCAATGAATTCAAGGCATAATCAAATGTTGACTCCACCCTTTAATAGGTACAAACCAGAAACTCAGCCACAGCAGAGTGTTGGTGCTCTTTCTATGCCAACCACAAGGAAGAGAAGAAAACCTCAGGGGTCACAAGACCCTTGGAAAGGTGCCCAAGGTGGACTTCCTGGCATGGAAGACTGCAGGTATGAATACTTAGCTTTTTTGTAGACACACAAAACAAAATCTGCCATGGACTCTTTAAGCCAGGGATTTGAAACACACCCCACCTGTAGAATCCAGCATTAGAAAAGACAGCACATTATAAGGTCACCTTCTTCTCCAACAAAATTATGAGCCTGTAGAGAGAAGTTAAGGAAAAACTCTCCATGCAGTAATCCCCATGGCTGAGCAAGTATCACTGCAATAAAATGCATTGTCCTTAGGCATATGCTCAGCACAAGAATACATGGATCTACTTTCAGCTTCTCCAAGAGAGTGAGAGAGAATTTGCACATACTGATGGTTACATCTCTCCAGGCCTCATCTGTAAGTCAATGATGATCATGTCTCATGAGGCCTCAGCTGTAGCACACAGATGATCATGTATCTCCAGGCCTTAACTGTAAAAAAATAAAAATTATGTCTCTCCAGACCTCATCTGTAACATGTTGATGATCATGTCTCCCTAAGCCTAATGTTTAACACCATGATGGTCATATCTCCTCATGTCTCACCCCTAACACAATGATGATGAAGTCATCTCACCAGGCCTTATATGTATGACAATGATGATCATGTTTCCCCAGGGTTCATCTTTAACACAACGTTGATCATGTCTTCCTAGGACTCACATGTAAAATAATGATGATCATGTCTCCCCAGGCTCCACCTCTAACACATTGATGATTATCTCCCACCAGGCCTCATCTTTAAGACAATAATGATCATGTCTCTCCAGGCCTCATCTGTAAACTGATGATGATGACATCCCAGACCTCATTTGTCAGTCAATGATGATCATCTTCTCAGGCCTCATCTGTAACACAGTGTTGATCAAGTCTCCAAGTTCTCATCTGTAACAAAGTGATGATCATGTTTCCAAGAACTCATCTATAACACATTAATAGTCATGTCTCCACAGGCCTCATCTGTAATACAATGATGAACGTGTCTCCACAGACTTCGTCAGCAATCTAATGATGATCACATCATTTCCACAGGCTTTGTCTGTAGCACAATGATGATCATGTCTCTTCAGGCCTTGGCTGTAGCATAATCAAGATCATATCTCTCCATGCTTCATCTGTAGCACAATGATGATAATGTCTCTCCAGGCCTCAGCTGTAGCACAGTCATGATCATATCTCTCCAAGCTTCTTCTGTAACACAAAGAAGATCATATCTTTAGGCTTTATCTGTAACACAAAGATAATCAAATCTCCTCAGGCCTCATCTGCAGTAGTCATGATGAGATCTCCACAAGCCACATCTGTAAGACTCTGAAGATCATTGCTCCCCAGGCCTCATCTGCAACACCACGATGATCATGTCTCTACAAGCCTCATCTTTAACACAGTGATTATCATGCCTCCTCAGGCCTCATCTGTAACATCATAAAGATCATTCTCACCAGGCCTCATCTGTAACACAATGATGACCATGTCTCCCCAGGTCTTATCTGTAACAACATGATGGTCATGTCTCCTTGGGCCTCATCTGAAACACAAAGATGATCATGCCTTCTCTCTAGGCCTCATCTGTAACCCAATGTTGGTTATATCTCCCCAGGCCTCATCTGTGACTGAATGATATTCATGTCTCCCCAGGACTCATCTGTAACACAGTGATGATCATGCCCCTAAGCTACTGTCATCGTTTGATTCAGGTGTCCCTCATGAACTTATGTGTTCTGAATGCTAGGTTCCACAGCTGATGGCAATTGGAAATTAAAGCATCCTGGAGGTTGTGTATTGTTGGAGGCAGACTTATGGGTGTTAAAGCCAGCTCCACCTAGCTAATGTTTGGCACAGTCTCCTGTCCCTGTTTTCCTCCTTATGTGGGACACGGGGCGATGTCCACCCTCTGCACATGTCGTCCTTTCCCCTGCCATCATGGAGCTTCCTCTCCAGCCTGTAAGCCAACAAAAATCACTTTCTTCCACAAGCTGCTCTTGGTCAGGTGATTTATGCCAACACTGCGAATCTGACTTCAACATCCACATCTGTAAACTAAGTATGATAAAGTAATCTCACCATACCACTATGATGATCATGTTTCCCCAGGCCTGATCTCAAACACAGAAAATCATGTCTCCTCTGGCCTCATCTGTAACACAGTGACAGTCATGCCCCCATCACTAAACTGCACATCAGTCCACATCAGTAAAATAATGGTGATAAAGTCATCTTACCATACCATGCTGTGGCACAATGATGATGCTATCCCCCTAGGTGTCACCTGTAACAAAGTGATGACCAAGTCTTTCCAGGTCTCACGTGAATCACATTGCAATTCACATCTCCACCAGTCTCTTCTCTAAAACACTGATGATCACAGGGCATGGTGGTGCACTCCTTTATTCCCAGCACTCAGGAGGCAGAGTGTGTATGTAGGAGGATTGCTGTGAGTTTGAGGCCACCCTGAAACTACATAGTTAATACCAGATTGAAACCCTACCTTGAAAAAAGTGAAACAAAGATGATCATATCTGTTCAGGCCTCACTTGTAGTACAATGATGATCATGTCTCCCCAGACCTCATCTGTAAAACAATCTTGATCATGACTCCACAGGTCTCATCTGTATCACAATGATATCATGTCTCCCCAGACTTCATCTGTAACACAGTGATGATTTGGTCTCACTAGGCCTCATCTGTTATCAAATGATGATCATGCTTCCCCAGGCCAAATCTATAACACAGCGATGATCATGTCCCCGAGGCCACATCTGTAAAATAATGATGATAAAGTCATCTCACCATACCACTTCTGTAGCACAATGATGATCATGTCTAACTAGGCCTCATCCATAACACAGTGATGATCAAATCTCCTCTGACCTCAACTCTAACCCATTAATGATCCTATCTCTCCAGCCCTCATTTAAAACAACTTGATGGTCATGTCTCTCCAGGCCTTACCTGCAACACTGCAATGATAGCTCCCCAGTCCTCATCTGTAACCCAGTGATGTTCATGTCTCCCCAGGACTCATATGTAACACAGTGATGATCAGATCCCCCAGGTACCATCTGTAAAATAATGATAAAGTCGTCTCACCATAACACTTTTGTCGCAAAATGATGATCATGTCTCCCTAGTCCTCATCTATTACACATTGAAGATTATGGCTCCTCAGCCTCATTTGCAACCTAGTGATAATCAAGTATCCCCAGGCCTTGTCTGTAACACAATGATGATCATTACTCCCCAGAACTCATCTGTAACATAGTGATGATCAAGTCCCCCAGTTCACATCTGTAAAATAATGATGATAAAGTCATCTCAACATACCACTTCTGTGACACAATGATGATAATGTGTCCCTAGGTGTCATCTGTAACAAAATGATGATCATGTCTCCCCAGGCCTCATCTGTAACACAATGATGTTCAGGTCACCCTCAGCCTCACCTCTACCACAGTGATTATAGAGTCTACCAAGACTTCCAATCTAACACATTAATGGTCATGTTTCGTAAGACCTCATCTGTAACACCATGATGATCATGTCTCCCCAGGCCTCATCTGTAACACTGTGATGATCTTCTTTCCCTAGGCCTAATCTGAAACACAAAGATGATTCTGTAATATCCCTAGGCTTCATTGGTAACACAATGATGATCAAGTCTCCCCAATCCTTGTCAATAGCACAATGATGATCATGTTACCCAGACCTCACCTGCAGCACAATGATGATCAAGTCATCTCCCCAGGCCTCACCTGTAATAAAATGATGATCATGTCTCCCCAGGCCTCATCTATAACACATTGCTGTGGATCTCTCCACAGGCCTCTTCTATAAAACATTGATGATCACAGGGCATAGTGGCACACTCCTTTATTTGCAGCACTCAGGAGGCAGTGGTAGGAGGATTATTGTGAGTTTGAGGACACCCTGAGACTACGTAGTTAATTCCAGGTCAGCCTGAACAAGATTGAGACCCTACCTCAGAAAAAAGGAACAGAACAGAAAAGAAAGCAAGGTAGGTGTGGTGGCACACACCTTTAATCTCAGCACTTGGGAGGCAGAGATAGGAGGACCACCATGAGTATAAGGCCACCCTGAGGCTACATACTGAATTCTACATCAGTCTGTACCAGAGTAAAATCCTACCTTGAAAAAGCAAAAGCAAATAAAATAAAATAAAACACTGATGATCATGTCTCCTCAGGTAATACAGTGATGGTCATGTCCCTCAAGCCACATCTAAAATAGTAATGATAAATTTTTCTCATCATACCACTTCTGTAACACATTGATGATAGTTTCACCCCAGGCCTCATCTGTATACAATGATGATAAAGTCTCCCCAGACTTCCTCTGTAACACAGTGATGATCAAGTCTCCCCAGCCCTTGTCTGTAGCAGAATGATGATCATGTTGCCCTGGCCTCATCTGCAACACAATGATGATCAAGTCATCTCCCCAGGCCTCATCTGTAACACATTGCTGTTCATGTCTCCACAGGCCTCTTCTCTAAAACATTGATGATCACAGGCTGTGGTGGTGTACTCCTTTAATCCCAGTACTTGACAGGCAGAGGTAGGAGGATTGCTGTGAGTTGGAGGACACCTTGATACTGCATATTTAATAACAGGTCATCCTAAACCATATGGAGGCCCTACCTCAAAAAAAGCAAAATAAATAACTAAAACACTGATGATCATGTCTCATCAGGCCTCACCTGTAGAACAATTATGATCATGTCTCCCCAGGCCTCATCTGTAGCAAAATGATGATCCTGTCTCCCTAGGCCTCATGTCTAACACAGTGAAGGTCATATCTCCTCAAACTCATTTGTAACCCAGCGATGATCAGGTCTCTCCAGACCTCATCTGTAACACAATGATGATAAAGTCTCCACAGGCCTCATATTCAACATAATCATGTTCATGTCTCCCGTGGCCTCATCTCTAACAAAATGATGATCATGTCTCCCCAAGCCTCATCTGTAACACAATGATGATCATGACTCCCCAGTACATGATGATCATGTCTCCCCAGGCCTCATCTGTAATTATATGATGGTCATATCTCTCCAGCCATCATCTGTAACAATGTGATGATCATGTCTCCTTAGGCCTCATTTTTAACAAAATGATGATCAGGTATACCCAGGCCTCAACTGTAATCCAATGATGATCCTGTCTCCCCAGGCCACATCTGTAAAATAATGATGATAAAGTCATCTCACCATACCACATCAGTAGCAAAATGATAATCTTGTCTCCCCAGGCCTCATTTGCAATACAATGATGATCATATTTCCCCAGGCCTCAATTCAAATACAATGACAATAAAGTCTTCCCAGGCCTTATCTGTAACACAATGATGATCAAGTCTCCCTGGCCTTGTGTATAGCACAGTGATGCTCATGTTACCCAGGCCATGTTTGCAACACAATGATGATGTAGTCATCTCCACAATCTTCATCTGTAACAACATGATGGTCATGTCTCCCAAGGCATCATCAGTAACATAGTGATGACCATATCTCCACAGGCCACATCTGTAACATAGTGATGATCATGTCTCCCCAGGTTTTAACATGATGATGATCATGATTCACCAGGTCTAATCTGTAAAAACATGATGTTAATGTCTTCCATACATGCCTCACTGTAACAAGATCATGATCATGTCTCCCCAGGCCTCATCTGTAACAACATGATGCCCAGGCCTTATGATTAACATGTAGATGTTCACGCCTTCCCTGGGCTCTTCTCTAAAACATTGATGATCATGTGTCCTCAAGCATCATTTGTAGCCACAAGTCTTATCTGTAACACAATGATGATCATGTCTCCTCAGGCCTCATCTGTATCACCATAAAGATCATTTGCCCCAGGCCTCATCTGCAACCCAGTGATGATCATGTATTCCCAGGTTTTTTCTGTAACACAATGATGACCATAGCTCCCCAGTCCTCAACTGTAACATAATTATTGTCATGTCTCCCCAGGCCTCATCTGTGACATTATGATCTTCATATTGCCCCAGGACTCATTTCTAACATGGTGATGATCATTTCTCTTCTGGCCTCATAGGTACCAAAATGATGATCAAGTCTCCCCTGCCCTCATCTCTAACACAATGATCAAGTCTCCACAGACCTCATGCCTAACACTTTGATGACCATGTCTCCCTAGGCCTTGTCTGAAACACAAAGATGATCATTTTATACCTCAGGCCTCATCTGTAACCCAATGAAGATTAAGTCACCCCAGACTTCAAGTCTAACACACTGATGATCATGACTCCCCATGCTGCCTCTCTAACACAATGATGATCATGTCTCCCCAGCCCTCTTCTGTAACATAATGATGGTCATGTTTCCCTAGTACTCATCTGAAACAACATGTTGGTCATGTCTTTCCAGGCCTCACCTGTAACACAAAGATGATCATGTTATACCCCAGGCCTTATCTGAAACCCAATGATGATCATGTCTCATCAGGCCTCATTAGTAACCCAGTGAAGATCAAGTTTTTCCATACTTCAACTTTTACACACTGATGATCATGAATCTCTAGGCCACATCTTTAACACGATGATGATCATGTCTCCTTATCTGTAACAACATGATGGTCATGTTTCCCCAGACCTCATCTCTAAAACAATGATGATCAAATATACCCATACCTCATGTCTAACACTTTGATGATCATGTATCTTCAGGGCTCATTTTTAGCACCTTGATAATCATGCCTTTGCAGGACTCATCTATAGCAAGAGGTTAGGCATGTCTCCACAGTGTTGATCCACTGCATCAACACCTGTGTAAAATTACAACTTCAGGACAAGGTATTCGTTCTTGGTCTGTGGCAAAGGTGCCCTTTCTCAGACCTTGGAAACTCTGGGAGTTTCTCACTTTTCAGTCTGTGGATGACTGGAGACTCTGGGAGCCTCCCACGTGTCATTTCACTGGACACCCGAAGCTTTATGAGTATGAGGATCTCCCTCCTAAACCTTGGCTTTCGTTTGCCCTCACTAAGCCTGGGAGATGTCCCTGGTGGTGGGATTGGCCACTGTAGTCCTTGTTACAAAGTAGTTAGATAGACTGTAAGGTAAAAGTATGAAGATGAAGGTATGTGTAAAGTATGTAGATAAAGATATGAGTAAGGTGAAACAGAAGGTTAAAGACAAAATTGATTAAATCTTAAAGTACTTGATCAGATTACAGACTCCTTGAGATATATACGATGACTATTAACCTACGGCTTATATCAGACTAACAAAGGATGGCCCTGGCTGGTAACAGATGCTATGGTATTCAGGTGGTAAACTTAAAAACTAACTCACTGAAGTTAATCTGGTCATGATAATGGTTGTAACAGACTGGCTTTAAAGTTCTCAACCAAGTATACTATGTCCCTGTATTTGTCAATATCCTTCTATTTAATAAGATTATTATGTCTAAAACAAACAAACAAAAACCTATAACCTTAAGATGGTTCCTGTCTTGTTCATGCTGTTTTACTGGGTCATTAGGGAAACTAAAAAAAAAAAAAAATCCTCCTGTCCTAGGAAAACCTGAAATATACAAGCAATATAGTTGTCTAAGCTTCATATATTCTACCTTTCATAAACATTGCCTTATATTAAACTTAAAAAATGGTCCAATAATTTAAGGTAACTGATGAAAAAAATCATTTTATTTCTATCATAATGTCTATAATGTATGTTAAAATCAGACTAATTTAGCTCAACAATTATCAAGTTTAGCTTTACTCTTAAGCAATGTATCCTCAGTCTAATAATGGTTTTACTTAAACAATTGTCTCATTTCTTGTTTCTTAAGTTCATTGCTTACAGATATATTGATTCTTAAGTCATATTCCCTGCTCTAGAAAAATGATCTTAAATGCTGCTGTTCTGCTTCCAGCTTATGGGGTAATTTGTACCCACACAGGTATCTTAACTAATCAAGGGTGTTGCCAAATACAAATGCCAAAACTTTATGCTGTCTTTCTTGACATGTTCTGCCTGTACTTACAACTATTACATATTTAAAAAATAAGATGTGTCTACCTTCTAAAAAACTGTTTCTCTGTATTTCTCTTGACTTACTTGTTTACATAGTTCAAATGATTCTCTATAATAAGGTGATAAATTTATTTATAATGTCATACCTCATATTATGATAAAAAAGTTAAAGGCCTCTGGCACAAAGTTATGTCTTGTACTGAAATAAAATTGCATTCTAATTATGTCCCATACTACATAGTCTTTTGTACTGACACTGTAGTTTTTGTACTGTTTCCAGGCCATAGTTTGTATTACAGCTTCTTACAAGTATTAAATTTTCTTTTGTTTCTTCTTAACTCCACAACACAGCTACAGATATCTCTCTACTAATTAACCATTTTCTCAGGCTTTGTGAGAGATTCCCCTGGACTCGCCCTGATGTAAAAATAGACTGATTCTCCACTGTATCTATATTGCCAGTTCTGTAAGCTTTAGTTTCCCATATTAATATCAAAGTTAACAAGATAAAGATATTTTAACTGTTTTACTTATGTTTTAACCTCTATCTTAATGTGCCATAAAAATCAAAACTAGGTCTTTATTTTGTTACAACAGACACCTGTTTACAATAGGTTTCTTAAATGTTATACTCTTACATGTTTTCCTATTGGGTAAGACCTTTGTTTATTTGCTATAAACTTTTTCTAATAAATAAACCTGAGTCTAATTATATAAAATATATTTTATTGTATTATATAATCAGTATAATTCTATAAATCACAATTTCATTATGTTTATAAAATAAACAACTAATAATTAGAAATTATCAAACCTAATCAAAATTTTAGCCTTTAAACTTAACATACTTTCCTTAGTTCACCTAAAGATAAGACTGTTTAATCTTTGGACCAAGTAAGTAAAGACCATAAACCTTCTCTGTTAAAGACTTAAAACACACACAAAAAACCCTTTTAAAGCAAAATTTCAAAATTAGTTAATTTCTTAATCTCTATCATATCTAAATTCAAAATAACTTAAGATATTTCAAATATTGCTTCAATAAAAATCTTATACTTCCTACCTTAATTAAACTAAATTTTTATATTTCCAAAAATTCAAATTAATCTCCCATCCAAGTTAATGATTCCTTCTTCCTTACCCAACTCCTAATTATTATTATTTTTCAACCTGAAATATATTGTCCATTTCACTTGTAAATGTCATGTCACATGCAAGAAAACTCACACTTGAATAACCAGTTCATAATGGCTGATAGATTTGACATGATCTAGACATTTCTTTTAATGGCTCTGATAATTATCACTCTCCTGAAGAACTGCCTCCTTCCCTCTTCATAAGATTCACAAGGGATGAGAGCCTACTATGTACACAAAACTACAAGACCTCATCTTCAACCTAATGATGATTATGTCTCCATAGGCCTCATCTGTAACACAGTGATGATCATGCCCCCAGGTCAAACCTATAAAATAATGATATTAAAGTCATCTCACCATATGACTTCTGCAGCACAATGATGATCAGCTTTCCCTTGGCCTCATTTGTTACACAGTGAAGATCATGTCTCCTCAGCCCTCATTTGTAACACAGTGATAATCACGTCTTCCCAGGTGTAATTTGTAACAAAATAATGATCAAATCTCCCCTGGCCTCATCTGTAACACAATGATGATCTTATATCCTTAGGCCTTATCTGTAACACACTGATGATCATGTCTCCTCAGACCATATCTGTAAAATAATGATGATAAATTGGTCTCACCATACAACTTTTATAGCACAATTAGCATCATGTTTCCCAAGGCCTCTTCTAGAACAAGATGTTGGGCATGTCTCCACAGGCCTCATTGGTAATGACATGATGATGTTCATGTCTCCCCAGGCCTCATTTGTCAAAACATTTTGGTCGTGTCTCCCCAGGCCTCATCTGTAACACAGTGATGATAATGTCTCTTTGGCCTCATGTGAAACACAAAGATGATCATGACCTACACCAGGCCTCATCTGTAACCCAATGATGATCATGTCTCCCCAGGCCTCATCTATAATACAGTGATGATAATGTCTCTCTAGGCCTCATGTGAAACACAAAGATGATCATAACCTACACCTTCAGGCCTCATCTGTCATAAAATGATGATCAAGTCATTCCAGGACTGAACACTAACATAGTGATGATCATGTCTCCCCAGGATGCATCTCTAACAAAGGATGTTCATATCTCCCCAGGCCTCATTTCTAACACAATGATGATCAAGTCTCCACATACATTATATCTGACACAGTGATGATCTTGTCTCCCCAGGCCTCATCTTCAACATGATGATGGAAATGTCTCCCCAGGCTTCTGTAACAATATGTTGGTCATGTGTCCCCAGGCACCATCTGTAACACAGTGATGATCATGTCTCCCTAGGACTCATCAGAAGCATAAAGATGATCATGTCATCTCCCTAGGCCTCATCTGTAACCGAATGATGATCATGTCTGCTCAGGTCTCATCTGTAACATGGTTATATAATATCCCCCAGACCACATTTGTAAAACAATGATGATAAATTTGTCTCACCATGCCACTTCTGTAGCAATGTGATGATCATGTCTCCCCATGCCTCATCTGTAACATTATGAAGATTATATTTCCTCAGGCCTTACTTGTAACACAATGATGATCATGTCACCCAGGGCTCATCTAATACAATGACCATCAAGTTTCCCCACACCTCATCTATAACATAATGATGATCATATAGCCCCAGGTCTTCTCTGTAGCACAAAGATGATCATGTTACCCAGGCCTCATCTGCAACACAATGATGATCAAGTCATCTCTATAGGTCTCATTTGTAAGACTTGATGACCAAGTCTCCTCAGGCCTCATCTGTAACACGTTCATGTTCATGGCTCCCCTAGCCTCTTCTCTAAAACATTGATAATCTGTCTACTCATGCCTGATCTGTAGTACAATTATGATCATGTCTCCCCAGGCATCAACTCTAACACAATCTTGAACATTACTCTCCAGGTCTTATCTGTAACACAATGATGACCATGTCTCCTCAGGCCTCATCTATATTAACATAGAGATCATTTTCACCAGGATTCATTTGTAACAAAGTGATGATCATCTCTTCCCAAGCTTCTTCTGTAACACAATGATGATTATGTCTCCCCAGGCCTAATCTCTAACACAATGATGATCAAGTTTTCCCAGACCTCACATCTAACACATTGATGATCATATCCCCCAGGCTTCATCTATAACACAATCATGATCATGACTCCCCATGTCTTATCTGTAACACAGTGTTGATCCTATCACTTTAGGCCTCATCTGCAACAAAATGAGGGTCTAGTCTCCCCAAGCCTCATCTCTAACACAATGATGATCAAGTCTTCCCAGACCTCAACTACAACAAATTGATGATCCGGTCTCCCTAGGCCTCATCTGTAACCCAAAGATGATCATGTCTGTGCAGACAGATCAGGTTGGCTGAGATGAACTACCAGACCAGGCACAGTTATGGATGAAGGGATGTTTATTGAGGCTTAAAGATCCAGGGGAAGTTCCATAATGGCAGAAGAAGCTGGCCTGCCTTCACAGGACCAAGCAGAGAGAGAGAGAAGCACAAGCCTAAAGCCAAAGGCCACAACACACTTCAGGAACTCCTGCTAGGCACACTTTGCATATATTTAGATTGAAATCTGAAACCCACCACCACACCTAAAGATCCTCCCAGTGACATTGCCTCCAGCCAGGTGGCAGCAGAATGCAAACTACAAACAATAAATAACTGAATATATTGGGGGCCATCTATTCAAATACCACATTTCGCCCCTGGCCCACAATAGATTTATAACCATTACACATCGTAAATTGTACTCAGTTCAATTTCAAATGTCCCCACAGTCTTGACCAATTTAAAATATTAAGACCTGTAAAATCAGGCAAGTTAAACACTTCTAAAATATAAAGGCACAGAGTAAACATTTTCAACTGGTATAAGGCATAGCAAGGAGAGACTAAAACAATGCAAACTCAACCACCAGCAAACAAACATCAAAATTCTGCAGTTCAAGTTCAATACAACCAGGGACTGACAGTCTCCAGATTTTCCAATCCTGCCCCTCCAGCTGGGCAGAGTATCCAGGGAACACTTCCATCTCAGGCCAACAGTGCGCGCTATGGTATCACTTGCATAGTTCTGGTATATCCAAAACATCTTGAGGTCTTCATGCAAACCATGGTCCATCTTCCAAATGCTCTTTGCCTATCAGGGCATCAGGCCCTACCTCATGCCACATCTCAGTGGCAGCTCCTGGAACCATGTGCAATTCACGACCACTGCTCACATTTTTCATGCTTCTGAAACCAATACCAGGAGTGCAGGACACAGCCATATTCTTTTTTTTTTTTTTTTTTTTTTCATGTCACATGTCTTTAATCTCAGCATTTGGGAGCTGAATGTAGGAAAATTGCTGCGATTTCAACATGAGCCCTAGAGTACATAGTGAATTCCACATCACCCTGTGCTACATTGAGAACCTGCATTCAAAAAAACAAACAACAACAAAAAGCCAGAAAGAAAATGCCTTAATAAAACTTAAGCCAGGAATGTTGGCAAATAACTTTAAACCCAGCACTCGAGAGTCAGAGGTGGTACCATCACCATCACTTCAAGACCACACTGAGAATACGGAATAAATTCCTGTTCAGCATCATCCACAGTGAGAGCCTACCTTGAACAGCATACAAAGGAAATAAAATAAAGCAAACAACCTTAAAACCTAATACTTTATGCTAAATAAAATTAAAATAAAAGAGAAAGAAAGAAAGAAAACAAACAAACAAAAAAAAAAAATACCACTGCCTCTGAGCAGGTAAAGGTCCACTCTCCTGTTAAAACTTTATGACTTCTATTTTGCTTTGAGTCCAAGAACATAGAGGAGATCCAGGTTCAGTGCAAATCTGTTTCAGGGAAAGAAGGTGGACAAGTGATCAAAAAGGACACCTTATGTTGTCCTCCTGTCCCCACATATGCATCACAGCCATATTCTTAGTTGACAGACAAAAGAAATCATAATCTTGAAAAGCAGGTTCCTTCTCCAGTCAACTCTTTCCAAAAGAGTTTGCATTTCTATGATAATCTTTTCTCAGGCATCCTTTCCATGGTAAGGCAATTGGACCATCTTCCTTAAGATTGCTAAGGTGTTGACAATAGCAGATTCAGTAACCTAAAACCAGTCTCAGTACCTGTAATTTTAACTTGCTTGAGGTTTTCCAGCTTAAAATCTTAAATATTAAATCTTTCAATCCAATATCTCTAGCCAAGCACATCAGTCCATTACAAATTTAACCTTGATCAAACTCTTTGGGACTGGGCAGCAGGACACAGCCAGCCCTTATGCCAGTAGCCCAGTTCCAGCAAAGTCCTCTGCAGTCTTTCCTTCCCCTTAGAAAGCTCATAACCAAGCCTTGAAATTCAATGCTGTCTGCACTTAGCATTCTCAGACTCTCATCAGAATAGTCCATACAACTTGGCTTATCACTGCAGAAGACATCTTCAGTTGCAAGCACCAAGTCCATGCCTATTCCTCCAAAACAAAGGTTCCAAAAGATCAACATCCACATGGTCAGGTTCATCTCACCCCACTCCTGGTACCAAGTTCTGTAGCAGACAGATCAGGTTTTCTGAGATGAACTTCCAGACCAGGCACAGTTATGGATGAAGGGATGTTTATTGAAGCTCTCAGATCCAGGGGAAGTTCCATAATGGCAGAAGAAGCTATCCTGCCTTCACAGGACCAAGCAGAGAGAGAGAAGCACAAGCCTAAAGCCAAAGGCCACAGCACACTTCAGGAACTCCTGCTAAGCACAGTTTGCATATCTTTAGATTGAAATCTGAAACCCACCACCACACCTAAAGATCCAACCAATGACACTGCCTCCAGCCAGGTGGCTGCAGATGCAAACTACAAACAATAAAGAACTGAATATATTGGGGGCCATCTATTCAAACTACCACAGTGTCCCCCAGGCCATGTCTTAAAATGATGATGATAAATTGTCTCACCATACCACTTCTGTAGCAAAATGATGATCATGTCTCCCCAGGCCTCCTCTCTAACACAGTGATGATTGTTGCAGTCAGGTTTACATTGCTCATAGAAATCACCCAACCAAGAGCAGCTTGTGGAGAAAAAAAAATGGTTTATTTTGGCTTACAGGCTTGAGACATTAGCTCCATGATGGCAGGGAAAACTATGGCATGAGAAGAGGGTGGACATCACCTCCTGGCCAACATAAGATGGACCATAGAAACAGGAGAGTGTGCCAAACAATGGCATGGGGAAACTGGCTATAACACTCAAAAGCCTGTCCCCAACTATACACTGCCTCCAGGAGGCGTTAGTTCCCAAATCTCCATCATCTGGGAACCTAGAATTCAGAACACCAGAAATGGGAATGCAGGCCTTACCAGCAGGTGTTTATGGGCCACTAGTCAATCTTTTCAGTGCTTTTGTGCCCAAGTATCAATTGTTCATAAAATAGGCATACCTTATAACCCTCAGGGACAAGGAATTGCTGAACGTGCTCATGGAGCTTTCAAGAATCAATTACAAAAAATAAAAAGGGGGAGTTATATCCTTGGTCACCACAGAATGCTTTAAATCATGTACTCTTTATTTAAAATTTTTTAAATGTGGATGTATCCTGTCATTCTGCTGCCGACAGATTATGGCATCCTGGAACATTGGACACTTATTCTCTGGTTAGATGGAAGGACCCCAGTGATGGACAATGGCATGGCCCCGACCCAGTATTAATATGGGGACAAGGGCATGTTTATTTTCCCACAGGATGCTGAGAATGCCAGGTGGCTGCCAGAGAGGTTGGTCTGGTTCACAGAGATTGAACATCAGAAGAATGATGCCTCTGCTCCTGATGATGTGGATTCAACTCCAGATGATCCACAGTGAGCTGTATTGGGCTTATGTTCCTGAGCCACCCACCTTACACCCAGCAACTTGGGAAGGTAGAGAAATTATAGTCTTGGTATGAGTGACTGCTTACACCATGTGTATCATTTCTGGAGCTGAAAGGCATGTTAAGGACTGGTCAGGATATCCTGGAGCAGAAGGGAGTGGTAAATGGGACAATGGCTGGACTGGTGGACTCTCTGCTGGACTTCGGTGGTCTGATGAGGGCTTCCAACAGACTTACCTATGGAAAGTTGCTGCGGCCATGGGAGGAGTGAGGGTCACCTCCCCCAGGAATGACAGTTCTTCCCTCCCAAAGGGAAGGGTCATAGCTTGTGTTACTCCACCCTATGCTATGTTAATGGGAGACATAAATATTACATGGACTGAGGAAATGTTCAATGTTACATGTAACAATTGTACTTTGTCTAATTGTGTTTCAGAATCGTGCTCTGATAAGTTTATGATTTTTAAGCAACCAGCATTTGTTATGATTCCTGTTAATGTAACGAGGCCTTGGTATTCTGACAAGGGAATACAAGTGTTACAGGAGGTAAAGAATACTTTAAGTAGAGCAAAAAGAGTGATAGCATTGGTAATTGCAGGCTTCTTAGCTTTTATTACATTGTTAGCTACTGCTACTACTGCAGCTGTTGCTTTGTCACAAGAAGTTCAAACTGCACATTTTGTTAATGAATTATCCAGAAATGTTTCTATTTCTCTAGGAACTCAAGTAGATATAGGTAGAACATTGGAAGAAAAAATAGACGCTCTGTATGATGTGGTTACATATTTGGGCAAAGAGATACTAGGGTTGAAAGTTAGAACTCGTTTGGAGTGTCATGTAGATTTTCAATGGATTTGTGTTACTTCTAAAAATATAATGACAGTCAACAGCATTGGGAAAAGATAAAAATGCATTTAAGAGGTATTTGGCATAATGATAATATTTCCTTGGATCTGATTCAGTTGCATTCAGAGATTTTGACTTTGCAAAATAATAATCTTACTTTTGATGCAGCTAAAGCTGCTGATGACTTAATATCTGCTTTTAAGTCTGCCTTTCCTGGATGGAATTCTCTCACTTCTTGGATAGGAAGCTTTGCTGCTACAGGTATTTGTCTTTTGCTCATTCTGTGTCTGCTGCCCATACTCGTTAAATGCCTTCTGAGATCCATTATGGATATCCATGCAGAAGTACATGGGATACAGATACAGACCCAACCTTGGCTTCCTGAGATATTATCTTAAAGCCCCTGCAGAGGCTGGTAGTCAAAGACGAGTAAGATTCTCTTGAGTTAGGTCAACCTAAGACAGGGCATGAATGATGGAATTCATGTGCCAATGATGGCTGAGGCCTAAATATTGTAGAAGACAACCTAAGACAGGCACAGTCTTTTTGCACTGAGGCCCAGAAGGGCCTGGTTCATAAAAAATAAAAAATGGGGGAACTGTCTGGAGCCATTTGGCTGGCCTTGAATCCATAGCTCTGGGCCTTTTGGCAGCAAGACTTTAGCACCTACATGTAAGCAAGATTATGTGTATTCAGTGTTACTGACAAGAGCTGCCCATTCCTTAAGATTTATGCTTGTATTGCTGGGATCAAAGGATTTGTTTGCTTCCCACCTTCGGATAATCTTTTGTACTGAGAAGTGATTGAACTGCAAAAACTCTGTAACAGAAAGGAGTTGCCTTGATAGAAACTTGTGTGAAGCTCATGGAATTGACCATGGGCAAACTGTTTAGAAGAAGATATAAAAAGGACTGCTGATAAGTAAACGGTGCTTCCATCCTTGCTTCAGTCCTGGACTGGAGTCCTTGCTTTCATTCTTTCTCCTGTCTTTCTTTAATCCTCACTCCCCATCAGACTCAAACCCTTTCAGCCGGCAGGCTCTGGCAATGATGATCATGTCTCCCAAGGCTTCATCTGTAACACAATGATAATCATATTTCCCAAGGCCTCATCTGTAACACAATGATGAACATGTTTCCCAAGGCCTCATCTGAAACAGTCATGATCATGTCTCCCATGCTAATCTCTAACACAATGATGATGATGTCTCCCGAGGCCTCATTTGTAACACATTGATTATCATGGCTCACCAGGCCTCATCTATCACAATGATGTTCATGTCTTCAAAGGCCTCAACTGTAGCACAATGATCATTATGCCTTACATTCCTTATCTGTAAACACGATGATGATCAAGTCATCTTCCCAAGCCTCTTCTGTAGCACAATCATGATCATGTCTCCTCAGGCCTCATCTGTAACCCAGTGATGATTATATCTAACCAGTCCTCATGTAAAACAAAATGATGATCATGTCTCCTTTAGGCCTCATCTGTAAAACATTGATGTTCATATCTTCTTAGGCCTCCCTCACCTTAGTAGTTAGTGAAAGATTAGTTCAGTAACTGTTAAAACTCTTGATAAATATTTTTAAATTCCAAACTATTGGTGATTGCAGGTGAACACATGCCCAAGTTATTATTTTAAAATGATCATGACACAGGCTTCTAATTACAGGGGCTTCAAAGATTGACATTTGAGAACTATGAAGAGGATCAAAACTTGTGTCAATTTTTTCTCTATCCATCAATTCCAGGACCCCTCTGCAGGCTGCCTCCTCAGCTTCTGCTCTGTCCAAGAGCCTTCATGAGCATCTTTCCACCCAGCTTAGAAAGTAGGACTCTGTGGCTGGAGACATGGCTCAGCTGTTAAAGGCACCTGATTGCAAGTCATGATAGCTTGGGTTCCATTCTCCAGTACCCATATAAAGCCAAGGTGCACAGAGTGGCTTATGCATAGGTTGTTTGTTTGCATTGGTGTACCCCAACCCCCACCATGATGACACTTCTGCTTGAAACTGTAAGCTGAAAGAAACCTTTTCCTTCCATAACATACTTCTAGGCAAGTGTTCTGTGCCAGCAATGACAAGATAACTGCTTCACTGAGTTCCAAGAAGCTATTTCTTCTCATTGTAGCAATTTGGAAAAAAAATTTTGCTTTTCCATAAAACAGCATTTCCAGGATTTAGTGCCACCTAACATTGAAACACAATGTTCAACATATGTCAGGTGTCTCCATTTTATTCAAAACTGGTCATGTGACTGTTTGTGAGTTTGCTTTGACCACTCTTTCCCAGAACACATGTATGCACCATTAATGAATGGCAAAGAGATGAGAGGCTAGAGTCCCTAGATACATTAAAATCACCTATGGTGAAGGTATTTATAGTGGCCTAAACTTTGGGAATCTTTAGAGCTATAGTTAAGTTTAAAAACAATCCAGCCCTCAAAAAACTCTTGAGGGCTGGAGAGATGGCTAAACATTTAAGGCTGTCTGCAAAGCCTAAAGACCCAGGTTTGATTTCCCACTACCCATGTAATCCAGTGGCACATGCATCTGGAGTTCATTTTTAGGGGCTAGAGGCCCTGGTACACTCATTCTATCTGCCTGCCTCTCTCTAATAAGTAAATAAAATAAAATAGTTTCTTTAGAAAAACCTGTTAATTCCTCCTGGGAACTTGAGAGAAGGTTTTGACAAACATATTGAAACCCCCAAGCAGCTATAATGACAGTATTTGTAAACTCACTGGGGAGTGAGCTATGTGCTGAAATGTAAGCTCCAAGAGACCAGGAGATTCAAAACTCTATATAGCTTGAAAGTGTCTGATATATAACTCTGATGAAGTAATGCAGGAATGAAACATGGACTGATTGCCATTTTGAACTCTCAGTGATTTTAATAGAGTTTCTGACTTTTAGCCACTCCTCTGGATGTCTTTGACTTGGTCAGTGCCCTTCCAAATGAAACATAAGCCATGGTGTGGCTAGAGATAATATATGTGTAAAGATGCCTGCCACACAGACGTACTGGTACATGACACTTTTAATTTTTGTTTTTGAGGAGGATGGAAGACATAATAGTCTTTGAAGAAGGACAAATCTTGAGTTTTAAGTGAATTGTCAATTCTTTGGGTTGCATTTATTTTTACAGTGGGGGGATCAAAGACAGGCCCTTAAGCATGCACGGCAACCACTCTACCACTGAACTACATCCCCAGTCTCTCTCTTTTTTTTTTTCATATGTAATAGAATAAACATCTTAGCATTGGAAGGGTTAAATGAGAAAATGTATATAAAAACCCTTAGTAAAATCTATTGCTGTGATAAGTAATTTTTACTTTACTTTCTGAAGGTGAGTTTCAAGGCACATGAATAGAAGTGTACATTATATACATCAGGAACCTTTGCATGAGTAGACATCCATTTTCTTCCCATAAATTTTTGTTCAATTTTTTTTTTTACCTTCTCACTAAGGCCTGCATGTTATTCCCTGTGTATACTTGTACACTTCAATACCCCCTTCCTTTTTCTCAAGTTATTCTTCACACGTAACACCTTATCGTTTCCTAGCATACTGTTCTCAGTCTGCCCTGACACAACATAGACTCCAGGAAGACCCTGGCTGATATGATTACATTTACAGCAGAATTCAAGACCTTCCTCGCTTGCCTTGCATTCCCACTGCTTTTGGGGGGATGTTCTCCTCTCTTGAACCAACTCTTCTTTCATTCCTTACCTCCTACACACCAAATCTGAAGCTGATGACATGGTCTCTTTAGCTCCAATTCTTTTTTCTATGCAGCATTTATAAAGCATTTACCACGAAGTCCAAGTGGCTTCCTGAAGCTCTGGGCAACTTCCTGACCAGGCCAGGCCAGACTAAAGCTTTCATGTTTGAACAGTGCACCATGTTCTGAGAAAAATTCTCATACAAAAAGGAAAATTTTCTCACAATTATCCTTATAGGGTGTTAATGCAGAGCTATTTTAATACCACCATTTAACACATAACTTACTCTATTTTATATTAAGGTTTTTTTTTTTCCTTCTTGTGTGGCCTTCTTAACATTTTGTGCTTGCTCTGTTCTAAAGAAAGACTAATTACAGGAGATGGGAATATTGCTCAGTGGTTAAAGGTGCTTGCTTGCAAAGCCTGAGGGCCTTGTAGTGATTCTCCACTACCCACATAAAGCAAGATACATAAAGTGACTCATTCAACTGGAGTTCCTTTGTATCAGGAAGAGGCCCTGGAATACCCATGTTCATTCTCTCTCTCTCTCTTTCTCTCTCATTTCTCTTTCAAAAATAAATATTTTGTTGAAAAAGAAAGACTAATTCCATGTCATATACACCTTTATTTTTGCCATATAGCTAGTCTAGAACTTTCCTAATACAGACGTGCTTTATGAACTTCAGTTCTATCCAGAGTGGAAGTGGCCTGTTTCATTCTTGGAAGGGTCATTCTGTCTTATCTCTGGCTGCAATGTGGGCCTGCTTTATGCAACTAGTCTCAGGAAGGAAGGCTGGCTGCCAGAGAAATCTGATGAAGGGTGGAGGGTAAAGGTCCACAGGATTACATTTCCCATGAATAAGGACTTTCAAGAAACCAATTCCACCATTATCTAGTTTTCTGGGAGTGTCTGTTTGCTATGTAGCCCTGGCTAGCCCAAACTTACTCCAGCCTGATCCCACAGGTCCTGAGGAGTCTCACATGCCTCTCCCCCTACATTCTCATCTCACCATACAGCTCTGGAGAGAGTGTGTAGCAGCACTAGGAAGGAAGGGCAGATATGCGAGGCCAGTTTCTTCTCCATGCCTTTACCATTCCTTCCCTTTCTTTCATCATTAATGGTTTCTTCTGTCTCCAGCTCCAAAGAAGGTATTGTTTCCAAAAAGTCAGTAACTTGAGGACCTCATTCACAGTATTATTCACTTACCCCCACCTCCCACATCCAAATTCCACCTGTAATACTTGGTAGCCAGCTGATTTTTTAGGTCTCCCATTTTTTCACTTTCCTTTATATCCTTTAACTGTGTTTGGACCCCTTCTATATTCTTATCTATTAGGTCTAGTCTAGTGATGGCAACGTCCACACGATTATCAGTCCTTTGCTGCTTTTATGCAAGTTCTACCAATAGTGTGGTCAGGGTTGCATTGCTCATAACTTCATTTTGGATTTCTGATCCTATTGTCTCTTCTATGTTTTGATTAGAGACTTCCATAGTAGGATTGGAAGATCTTATTGGATATACTTGCATTTGATTTTTTATGTTATTTCTTTGGCGTTGTGGTCTACCCATCACATTGTGGGAGCAGGGAGAATGGGAGTGTGGTTGAGATGGGTGGGAGTGGTGGTATATTTCGTGTTGGGGGGCTGGAGATGGCGAGAGAGAGGGGTAGAGCTTGGGGGCAGGTCGCACAAGGTCTGGATAGAGAGTTGAGGGTCAAGACTCCCGTGGGGCAGGGCAGGGAGGGGTGTGGCCAAGTTGGTCTGAATTCTCAGGGGAAAGGTGCTGGGCCCAGCAGAGCAGAGCAGAGCAGGTGTGAAGCTCAGTAGGTTGGGGGTGGAGCAGAGGGGTGGGGGTCAGAATTCCTGTAAGGGCAGGGCCCAGTGGATGGATCTGAGTGGTGGGGGTGGGAGCAGTAGTGGGGTCAAGCAGAGCAGGTGGAAGGATGTTGTAGGGCAAGGCCTTTAGGTGGAAGTCTTTGGGGTGACAGGGCAAGGTGGAGAGAGCTGCAGCAGTGGACAGGGCTGGAGCGCGGGGGCGTGTCTCTTCAGGACAGACTGGGGAGGGTCAAGACTCGCCTGGGGGCAGAGCAGAGTGGAGCAGACCATGTTTGAATTCTCAGGGGGCGGTGCAGGTCCGAGAGAGCAGGGCATAGCAGGCCTGAAGTCCAGTGGGTTGGGGGTGGAGCAGAGGAATGGGGTCAGAATTCACGTGGCGGCGGGACCCAGCGGTTGTATCTGACCTACAGTGGCAAGGCGGGGCCAAGCAGAGCGGGTGGAAGGAAGAAGCTGGCACAGTGGGGTGGGTGGAAGTATAGGGGGCAAAGGGGCAAGGTGGAGTGAGCTGCCTTGGCAGGTGGGGGTGTAGCGCAGGGGCAGGTCGCGTCAGGACAGAGTGGGGAAGGTCAAGACTCACCAGAGTGCGGGGTGGGGTGGAGCAGAGCAGTTCTGAATTCGCAAGGGGCTGGGGCAGGGGCGGGGGTGGGGCCCAAGCAGAGCTGAGCAGAGCAGCTCTGAAGTCAGGTGCTGGAGAAGTTGCATGCTCCAGAAAGGCGAGCTCGGGGTGGAGCAGGGCAGAGGGGATCAGAATTTGCATGTGCGTGGGGCTGAGTAGGTCAATCTGAAGTTAGGGGCAGGGGCAGGCCAAGCAGAGTGGGTTGAAGTCGGAAGGGGGTGGGGCAGAATGGAGTGATTCCAAAGTCCGCGTGGGCTGGGGCTGGGTGGAGGGGGATGGGAGTGAGGTACTGAGGGGGTTCTGAAGACACGCAGGGGGTGGGGAGGTGAAATCTATGACCTTGAGGGGGGGGGAGGTAGGTAGAGGGGATGTGGATTCTGGCAATCACCTGTGCCTGGGGGCGCAGGTGGAACTACTGCCCTGGGTCTCCTTACCTGCAGTTACTGCGAGGGTAGCCTGAGACTGGGACTCTGGTTAGGATGGCCTCTTGGGGTGATGGGGGTTAGGTGGGTTACCCAAGAGCCTGGGAATCAGACAATTCCATTTTTTGCCCCTCTGCACCCTCCCACTGGTGATCTATTAGAGATTGCTCTCCCAAAAATGTCCCAGTGACCCCTTGATACCTTGCCTCTCCTTCCTGGGAGTTGGGTGGATTCCATCTTGACTGGAAGACTAGCTATAGCAACTTAAAATTAAAGTGAGGGCTTTGGCATTGTGTGACAGAAATTAGTCTATGGGTTCCAGGGCAGAATTTGGTGATATGAATTAAAAATCTTTCCCATAGCCTCAAGTTCTAGTGATTAAGCTTCCTGTTTATTCTTCAGCTGACTGAACCTCTGAGAGGTAGCACTTTGCCTATGGAGGTGTGTCACTGTGTAGGTCATTGACAGTTGTTAGTGTAGTGTATTGGAATTTGAGAGTTAGCTTGCTTGCTCTTTCTCTGCTACAGATGTGTGATGCCATCTGTTGGTTACTTTTCTCAACCGTGACAAAATTTCCCCTCAAAACTATAATCCTGAAATAAACCCTATCTTTCCTTAAGCTGCTTATCATTAGGCAGTTTTTCCTCAGCAATGAAAATTAATTCCTACATAGGCAAACATATTACAATAAACTTAGACTTCTCAGTAGAAAGTTCAATATACAGAAAAGAGGAATGCTGCATTTAAGTCACAGGATGTAAATGTTTGCTAATTAATATTATAGTATCAGCAAGATTATTATTTGATATCAGTAGAGAAATGTGGTAGTTTGATTCAGGTATCCCCCATAAACTTAGGTGTTCTGAATGCTAGGCTCCCAGCTGATAGAGATTTGGGAATTAATGCATCCTGGAGGGAGTGTAGTGTTGGGGGTTATGGGTATTATAGCCAGTGTCCCTTTGCCAGTGTTTGACACACTGTTCTGTTCCTGTTATCCACCTTAGGTGGGCTAAGGGGTGATGTCCACCCTCTGCTCATGCCATCATTTCCCCCTGCCATCATGGAGCTTCCCCTTGAATCTGTAAGCCAAAATAAACCTCTTTTTCCCCCACAATTTGCTCTTGGTTGGGTGATTTTTACCAGCAATGTGAACCTGACTGCAACAGTAAAGTGGTACCGAGGAGTGGGATTGCTACTAGACACCTGACTGTGTGGCATTGGCCTTTTGGAGCTGATTTTCTAGAAGAATGTGAAAGGATTTTAAACCTTGGCCTAAGAGGTGCCTTGCAGTGTTGTATGTAGGCTGGATAGACTATTCTGGTCAGAGTTGAAAGGCCTGAATACAGTAAGAACTATTGCCTGTGAAGTTTGGCTTATGAGGGTGAGAAACAGCTTTGCCTGGACTAGGCTAGTAGTTTGTGTGGGAAGCTTGCTGTTATGCCTGGGGCCTGAGAACTTGTGCAGGGTTGCTTTGCGTAGAAATGAACTGGTACGAGCAGAAGGATATGGCACAGAAAGAAAAATCTTTGTGTGAAGCACTGCTATTCAGCTCCAATTGAGAGATTACAACCTACGAAATTGGGCCAGCTGACCTGCACTGGGGCAGCAGGAAGAATGTAGACTCTTTTGAAGGGGCCTGAGTGCTCAAGGAGTGTCCTGTTCTTCAAAGTCTGCTTTATTCCCCCTGGATTAACAAATTGACATCCTACCTGGTATTGTGGAGTGTACGAAATGCAGGAAAGAGAGGGTCATTGTGTTTGCAACATGGTCTTGTGTTTTGAAAAATGGCCATGGGCAGTGTGAAGCAGGTTTGCTGGTTGCCTGCATGGAGACCCCAGGGGGCCATGAGGATGAACCATGGATTGCAATGGAGATGCCAGGACCATGAGATGGCTGCTAAGTAAAGCTACCAGCACAAATGAAGTTTCCCAGGACTGTGAGTAGCCTAGCTAGAGGGGTGGAATTGGACTTCCTGAGACTTGTTGCTGGTTAGAATTATTGGAATTGGAGATTTGTCACTAGCTAGAGTTGTTGGACTTGAAGCTACAAATTTTTTGTTAGCCCTGGTGGTTTTAAATCTTGTATTGGTTGAATATTTCTTTGCTATGCCCAATGCTATCTTTTGCAATGTGAATATTTCTTCTGTGCCATATTAGGGTTTTTGAGGTCATTTTTGGTAATATGGCTCAGTTAAAAGACCTTGGACTATGGGGATGTATGAACATCGTTGGAATTGATAAAGAACTATGGAGATTTTTAAAGTTGAATGAATGCACTGCATTTTACATCATATATGGTTGTCAGCTTATGGGGGCCAGGGGCAGAATATGGTGTTTTGATTTAGGTGTCCCCCATAAACTTAGGTGTTCTGAATGCTAAGTTCCCAGCTGATGGAGATTTTGGAATTAATGCCTCCTGGAGGTAGTGTATTTTTGGGAGCTGGCTTATGGGTATTATAGCCAGTGTCCCCTTGACAGTGTTTGGCACACTCTTCTGTTCCTGTTGTCCACCTTAGGTGGGCCAGAGGGTGATGTCCACCCTCTGCTTGTGCCATCATTTTCCCCTGCCATCGTAGAGCTTCCCCTTGAGTCTGTAAGCCAAAATAAACCCCTTTTTCCCACAATATGCTCTTGTTTGGATGATTTCTACCAGCAATGCAAACCTGACTGCAACAAGAAATAAAGACAATTCAAGACCATGACATAGTAAATGAATGTTTAGGAGATGGAACACAGTCCAGAATGTGTGTCACTCAATGTGGACCTAGAGGTTTCATCGTCAAGTTCTTTCTCAGCATCTTACATGCCAATATGACTCAGCTTTACACTAAGGAATGCCATCCATTCCTCCTCCTCAACATTATAACCTAAATAAAATCCTATTCCTTCCATGAGTACGTTCTTGTCAAATATTTGTTCACAGCAATGAAAAACTGTTAATGTTACCAAAAACATGCATTGGAAATTATGGTCTTTTTAACAAATGATGATTGCCTGTGGAGATGACTTGATCATCATTGTGTTGTAGATAAGATAAGGTTTAGGGATACTTTAATCATCATTGTATTGCAGGTGAGGCCTGGGGAGACATGACCATCATTGTTTTACAGATGTGGCCTGTGAAGATGACTTGATCTTCATTGTGTTAGAGACAGGGCCTGGGGAAACATGATCATGATTATGTTAGGGTTCATGCCTGGGGTGACATGATCATCATTTTGCCATAGATGAGGACTAAAAGATATGATATTCACTGTGTTACAGAAGAAGCCTGGGGAGAATGATCTTTATGGTGCTGCAGCTGAGGCCTGAGAACATGATAATCATTGTGTACACATGAGTCCTAGGGAGTCATGTTCATGATTTTATTACAGATATGGCCTGAGGAGACATGATCATCAATGTTTTTGAGAAGAGACAGGGGGACTCATGAACATCATTGTGTTACTGATGAGGCCTGGGGGGACTTGATCATCATTTCTTATAATTTAGGCCTCTGGATGTTAGTTGATCATCATTGTGTTACAGATGAGGTCTGGGGAGTCTTTGTGATAATTGTTTTACAGGGGATACATGTTTTTTCACTATGTTAAGGTTGAGAACTGGGGAGATTGATCGTCATTGTGTTACAAATGAAGCCTGAGAAGTCATGATCATCATTGTGTTATCGATGATGCCTAGGGTGTCTTAATCATCACTGTATTACAAATGAGGCTTGAGGAGACATTATCTTCATTGTGTCACAGTTGAGGCCTGGGGAGACATGATCATCATTTTGTTACAGATATGAACTGGAGAGTCATAGTCATGATTGGTTTACAGTTGAGACCTTTGGAGACATGGTTATCATTTTACTATAGATAATACCTGAAGAGACATGATCGTAAATGTTGTAGAGAACAGGCAGGGGGAGACATGAACATCATTTTGTTTGATATGAAGCCTGGGGAGTCTTGATCATCATGTTGTTACAGATGAGGCCTGTGGAGATGTCTTGATCATCATTGTGTTGCAGATGAGGCCTGGGAAGACTTGCTCATTGTGGTGTTACACATGTGGTCTGGGGAAACTTTATCATCATTGTATTACAGATGAACCCTGAGGACACATTACCATCATTGTGTTTCACATGATGCCTGAGGAGACATGATCTTCATTATGTTACACATGAGGCCTGTGGAGACATGATCATCATTTTTCTATAGAAGTGGTATGGTGAGACAACTTTATCACCATTATTTTGCAGATGTGGTTGGGGAATATGATCATTAGTGTGTTAGGGTTGAGGTCTGGGGAGACATGATCACCATTGGGCTACAAGTTATGCCTGTGGAGACTAGGTTATCATTTTTGTTATAGATAGGGCCTGGGGAGACATGATCATCACTTTGTTAGAGTTCAGGCCTGAGGCTTGATCATTATTTTGTTACAGATGAGGCCTGAAGAGATATGAGCATAAATTTGTTACATATGGGGTCTGGGGCAAATGATTTTTAAGAAGTAATCAATGAGTCCTTGGAAGACATGATTTTTACTGTGTTACATCTGAGGCCTAGGTAATATGATCATCTTTTTGCTATAGACAAGGCCTGGGGAGACATGATCATCATTGTGTCACAGATGAGGCCTGGGGAAATATGATTATGAGTGAATTACAAATGAGGCCTGAGAAATATGATCTTCCCTCTGTTACAGATGAGGCCTGGGGATACCTGGTCATCTGTGTGCTACACAAGTGGCATGGTGTAAAAACTTTATCATTATTATTGTACAAATGTGCCCTGGGGGACATGATCATCACAGTGTTACTGATGAGGCCTGGGGAGACATGATCATTATTGGGTTACAGAAGAGGCCTGGGGAGAAATCACTATTGGGTTACAGATGAGGCTTAGGAAGATGACATGATCATCATTTTATTTCAGATGAGGCTTAGAGAGACATGACTATCACTGTGTTAGAGATGAGGACTGAGGAGACATGACCATCATCATGTTACAGATAAGGCCTGGGAGACATTATCATCATTATATTAGAGTTCAGGCCTGGGGAGACTTGATCATTGTTTTGTTACAGATGAGGACTGAAGTGATATGATCACCACTCTATTAAAAATGCAGTATAGGGAGACATGATGATTGTGGTGTTACAAATGAGGTCTGGGAAGACATGGTCATCATTGCATTACAGAAAGAGTCTGGGAAGACATGATCATCACTATGTTAGAGAAGAGGCCTGGTAAGAATGATCTTTATGGTGTTACAGATGAGGCCTGAGGAGGCATGATCATCACTGTGTTAAAGATGAGGCTTGTAGAGACATGATCTGATGGTGTTGCAGATGAGGCCTGAGAAGCAATGATCTTCAGAGTGTTACAGATGTGGCCTGTGAAGATCTGATCATGATTGTGTTGCAGATGAGGCCCAAGGAGATTTGATTATCTTTGTGTTACAGATAAAGCCTAGAGATATGATCTTCCTTGTGTTACAGAAGAAGCCTGGAGACATATGATCATGATTATGCTACAGCTGAGGCCTGGAGAGACATGATCATCATTGTGCTGCAGGTGAAGCCTGTGTAAATGAAGGGATCATTATTAGATTGCTGATGAAGTCTGGGGAGACATGTTCATCATTGTATTACAGATGAGGCCTGCGGGGACATGACCATTAAAGTGCTATAGATGAGTTATGAGGAAATATGATCATCACTGTCTTACAGAATGCCTTTCAGAAGAGCTGTAGGTCTGATGGTGAGAACCTTCACTGGTGGGGGATGACTTTATTTCTTTCTCATTGAATTGAATTTGCATGACCCTTCAGCTTGCTGTGATTAAATAAACCCTACTTGTTCACTACCATTATTTGTTTTACAACTATTTTCAAAAGGAAAACCAGAATCTTAGGGAATACAGTATTTGAAATTGAATGTGGTCTTCTCTCTTGTTATATCCAACAGAACAAATTACTAATTTAATAAAAAATGAAACTGCAAAATTTCTAAAACTGAATGACGATGAGAACACACCATACCAAAATGTATGGGACACAATGAAGGCGGTCCTCAGGGGAAAATTCATAGCACTCAATGCCTTCATAAAAAAGACAAAAAGATCCCAAATCAAAAACCTAACCATCCACCTAAAGGCACTGGAAAAGCAAGAAAAATCCACCCCAAAGAGCTCCAGAAGGAAAGAAATAATTAAAATCAGAGCAGAAATTAATAAATTGGAAACTAAGAAAACAAATAAGACAATGGACAAAACAAAGACCTGGTTCTTTGAGAAAATAAACAAGATTGGCAACCCCCCCCCCAAAAAAGAGAGAGAGATAGAGAAGCTTCAAATTAACAAAATTCGAAATGAAAAAGGAGAGATCACAACAGACATAAGTGAAATTGGGAGAACCATCAGGACTTATTTCAAAAACCACTACTCCACAAAACTGAATAATGTGGAGGAGTTGAACAAATTCATGGATGCATACTATCAAAGCTAAACTCAGAATAGATCAATCTCCTAAAAAAACCTATCACACTCATTGAGATTGAAAAAGTAATTAAAAAAAAATCCCTAAAAAGAAGAGTCCAGGACCAGATGGCTTCGCACCTGAATTCTATCAAACCTTCATGGAAGAACTCAAGCCAATATTCCTTAAACTGTGCCACACAATTGGAGAACAGGGCAAGCTACCCAACTCTTTTTATGAAGCTAGTATCACCCCAATTCCAAAACCAGGCAGAGATGAGACAAGAAAAGAAAACTACCGGCCTATTTCCCTAATGAACATAAATGCAAAGATCCTGAACAAAATCCTCACAAACCAAATCCAACAACACATAAAAAGCATTATCCACCTTGACCAAGTGGGATTCATTCCAGGAACACAGGGGTGGTTTAACATACAGAAATCTGTCAATGTAATACACCACATAAACAAGGTTAAATATAAAAACCACATGATCATTTTGGGAGATGCAGAAAAGACCTTTGACAAGATACAACATAACTTCATGATCAAAACATTGGAGAGAATTGGCATGGTTGGTTCATATCTTAACCTAATAAAGGCAATATACAAAGTTCCTAAGGTCCAAATAATACTTAATGGAGAGACTGGAGGAATTCCCATTAAGATCAGGAACAAGACAGGGTTGTCCACTCTCACCACTGCTCTTCAATGTAGTACTGGAAGTCCTATCCCAAGCAATAAGATAGGAGAGGGAAATAAAAGGGATACAATTTAGAAAGGAAGAAGTTAAGTTAGCCCTATTTGCTGATGACATGATTAAATATGAGGGAGACCTGACAGACTCCATCCCAAAACTCCTAAAGGAGATTAACTCCTATACCAAAATAGCAGGATACAAAATTAATGCACAAAAATCAGTAGCCTTTCTATATGCAAATGACAAAGATACAGACAAAGAAATAAGGGACATAGTCCCATTTTCAACAACAACAACAAAAAATATATCTTGGAATAACGTTAACCAAGGAAGTGAAAGGTCTATACAACAAAAACATAAAAACACTCAAAAGAGAAATTGAGGAGGACTTGAAAAAATGGAAAGACCACCCATGCTCCTGGATAGGTAGAATTAACATTGTGAAGATGACAATCCTACCAAAGGCAATATACAGATTTAATGGAATTCCAATTAAAATCCCAACAGTGTTCTTCACAGACATAGAAAAAAAATGATCTCAAATTTCATATGAAAAGGCAGAAGGCCTTGAATATCCAAACATATCCTCAGGAAAAGAAATACCTCTGGAGACATCACCATACCTGATCTAAAGCTATATTACAAAGCCATAGGAATAAAAAACAGCATGGTACTGGCATAAAAACAGGAGTATAGACCAATGGAATAGACTTGGGGATCTACACTATGGGTCTAGCAATTATAGCTACTTGATATTTCACAAAGGCCCTGAGAGGAGTTTTGTGATGGAGTTTCTCAGGTCTCTTGCATATACAATCAGGTCATCAGCAAACAGAGCTAACTTAACTTTTTCCTTTCCAAATTGTATCCCTTTTATTTCCTTCTTCGGTCTAATTGCTTAAGCTAGGACTTCCAGTATATTGAATAGTAGAGGTGACAGGAATGAGATGGAATCTCAATGTAGTTTTAATCTGCATTTCCCTGACGACTAGTGACATAGAATATTTTTTTAGATGCTTATATGCCATTCGTATTTCTTCCTTTGAGAATTCTCTATTTAGCTCCATAGCCCATTTTTTGATTGGCTTATTTGATTCCCCGTCATGGCAGCTTGTGCCTGGCCCTCCCCTACTGGGAGTTGGCGGGCAGTCTACCTCCTGGGAGACTGCCACGTGGATCCCTTGGACTGACCCAGGTGAGGACAGGGGAGAAGTCTGCCCTCTCGTGGTGACTGGGCTCACTGATATTTTTCTTTCTGTTGATACCTTTTCCAGCACCTGCTTGGCATCAGCACATGCTGGGGAAAAATCTAAACATGCCATTAGTCATATGCTTCAATGTTTTGCCACTCTCGGGCTGCCTGATCAAATTAACAGATAATGGTCCCTGTTTCATAAGCAAGGCCTTTGTAGATTTTCTCCAGACCTGGAAAATCTCACATTCCACAGGCATTCCATACAACCCTTGAGGCCAAGCTATTGTTGACCAAACACTTAAATCACAATTATGAAAACAAAAGGGGAAATCACTACCCCCCCTCCATGGTCAGCTAAAGAAAATATTATTCACCTTAAATATTTTAATGAAAAAAGACCCATTTGGCTTTAGGCTTGTACTTTTAATGTCTAACTATCCTTCATACTCACAGCTTTAAAGTAGTTCCTGAAAAAGTTCAAACTGTGCCTCCCTTTAAGATCTTGGGCTTGATCCTTACCCTAGATACAGTTTCACCTGTTAGACACTCTGTATGATGTGGTTACGTATTTGGGCAAAGAGATACTAAGGTTAAAATTAGAACTTGTTTGGAGTAGTCATGTAGATATTCAATGGATTTGTGTTACTTCTAAAAAATATGACAGTCAACAGCATTGGGAAAATACATTTAAGAGGTATTTGGCATAATGATAATATTTCCTTGGATCTGATTCAGTTACATTCAGAGATTTTGTCTTTGCAAAATAATCATCTTACTTTTGATGCAGCTAAAGCTGCTGATAACTTAATATCTGCTTTTAAGTCTGCCTTGCCTGGATAAAATTCTCTCACTTCTTGGATTGGAAGCTTTGCTGCTACAGGTGTTTGTCTTTTACTCATTCTGTGTCTGCTGCCCATACTCCTTAAATGCCTTTTGAGATCCATTATGGATATCCATGCAGAAGTACATGGGATACAGCTACGGACCTGACCCCGGCTTCCTGAGACATTATCTTAAAGCCCCTGCAGAGGCTGGTAGTCAAAGACGGGTAAGATTCTCTCGAGTTAGGTCAACCTAAGACAGGGCATGAATGATGGAATTCATGTACTGATGATGGATAAGGCCTAAATATCGTAGAGGACAACCTAAGACAGACACAGTCTTTCTGCACCGAGGCCCAGAAAGGCCCGGTTAATAAAAAATGAAAGAGGAGGAATTGTCGGGAGCCATTTGGCTGGCCTTGTATCCATAGCACTGGCCCTTTGGCAGGAAGACTTTAGCAAGACTATAGCACCTACATTTAAGCAAGATTATGTATATTCAGTGTCGGAAGCCATTTGGCTGGCCTTGATAGTCTTTTGTACTGAGAAGTGATTGAAGTGCAAAAACTCTACAACAGAAAGGAGTTTTTTTTTTTTTTTTCGTTCTTATTTTTTATTTTACATTCAGTTTGGTAGCATTACTAGGCTCATCCATGACCTACCCCTCCCCTTGGTCCCTCTTTGTTGAGGTATACGGTCATGCATTGTGGAGTTAGCCCACAGTTATGGGTAAGCTAAATGTCTCTGCATATCATGACCCAACATGTGGCTCTGACATTCTTTCCGCCCCCTCTTCCGCAAAATTTCCCTGAGCCATGTTGGGTCTGCTTCAGTGATGAGGTGTTGGGGGCCTCTGAGGCTCTGGCTCTCTGATTTGGTAGGAGTTGATTTTTCTCTGTGCTGATCTCCTTCCCCCTTGTGCTGGTATCCGGTTCATCAGGAAAACAGCCCCCTTGCTTGTTTCTCCAATTTTTCTTAGTTTCAGCCGGGGCCCTTTTGAGGTATGATGGGGTGGCTCTCTCCTTAGGATCTACATCTATCTGAAAAAGAGAAGCAGATTCTCCAACAGAGTAAGTTAGCATCAGGACAAATGAGATAACCCTTTTTTCTTTATAGAGAATTTAATAGGTGTAGGCCCTCTTGTAGCCCACAATTGATGTTAGTTTGATATTGGAGAGTGGGTTTATGTTTGGATATGGTTCTGACTTATTTCCCAGCTCCAGCTATGGGTCTCATACCAGTGAGGGGATCAGTTAGCCGAATTGAGAGCAGTTGGTTCCCCACGATTGCTGTGTGCCACCACTGCACTTGTGTGGGCATCACAAGTTATTTGCTGCTACGTAGGTTAGACCATGCGTTGCTTCAGCAGATATTGGTCATTTTCCCCCAGTCGCCCATGTAGCACCTTCTGGCACTATACGTGCTGACTGTCTGGAGACTGCCTCTCCTCCAACTTCCAGCCATGCCATTCTAATTTCCATGTCAATCACATAAGGTGTCTTCAGCAGTAGGGTCTTACCATTAGCCTATAGTGGGTCATCAAGTACTCTGACAGAAATCTGTCTGTCTTTTAGGAAACCTTGTAGGTATCTCTGATCAAAAGCTCATTGTGGATGATAGCCCCACGCTGGTTCTGGGAGTTACAGGTCAATGCCTACTAAGAAAATGAAGAAAAAGTTAACTAATATACAAGAGTTACAGATAAGAGAGAGAGAGAGAGGGAGAGGGGAGGTGAGGGAGGGAAGATGTAGAAGATTAAGGTTAGTCTTTATCTTACCCTCTCCAGTGTCTTATGGTTGAGGTGTTCTCTGTTAGGGCCTGGTGAAGGATCAGCCATTTGGTCTGTCTTTTAGTAAGTAGAAAATTATGGTTCCATTGCTGTTTGGGTCTAGATTTCTGTTCCCCACCCCTTTGATGCCCTCCCCTCCCTCCCCTTCCATTCTAGTGTTTAGTCTAGGAGATGCTTGCTGGGTATGTAAGGTATCTTGGATAGATTCAGGTTAGGTGCTGTGGATGAGTGGACTGTGTGGCGATTTTTTTTCTGTGATTGGGTAAGTTCACTGAGAATGATGTGTTCCAGGTTCAACCATTTATCGTCAAATTTCATTGTGTCATTTTTTCTTACTGCTGTATAGAATTCCATTGTGTAGATATACCACATCTTAGTTATCCATTCTTCTAGTGATGAACATCTGGGTTAATTCCAGCTCTTAGCTATTACAAATTGAGCCGCTATAAACATGGTTGAGCAAATCTCTTTAGCCTGTGGTTTGAAGGTTTTAGAGTATATGCCCAGTAAGGGAACAACTGGGTCTGTTGGTATCTCTATACTCAGCTTTTTCAGAAGTCTCCATATTGCTTTCCAAATTGGTTGTACCATCCTACGTTCCCACCAAAAGTGGATGAGTGTTCCTACTTCTCCACATCCTCACCAGCACTTATTTTTATTTGATTTTTTGATGTTTGCTATCCTTATTGGGGTAAGGTGGAATCTCATAGTTGTTTTAATTTGCATTTTCCTGATGATTAGGGATGATGAACATTTTCTTAAGTGTATGTTTGCCATTTGTATTTCTTCCTCTATAAACTGCCTGTTCAGTTCTTTGCCCCATTTTGTGAATGGGGTGTTTGACTTCTTACTGTTTAGATTTTTGAGTTCTTTGTAGATTCAAGAGATTAGTCCTCTATCAGTTGGATAACCCACAAATATTTTCTCCCATTCTGTGGGTGCTCTATTGGCTTTGCTTATTGTATGCTTGTCTGTAAAGAAACTCTTCAGCTTCATATGATCCCATTGGTTGAGTGACGGTTTAAGTTGTTGAGCTACTGGGGTTTTGTTCAGGAAGTCTTTTTCCATTCCTTTATCATGCAAAGTACTTCTTAAATTTTCTTCCAGTAGTATACGAGTTTCTTGTCTTATATTGAGATCTTTGATCCATTTGGACTTGAGCATAGTGCATGGTGAAATTTGTGGATCAAGTTTCAGTTTCCTGCATATGGTTATCCAGTTTGTCCAGCACCATTTGTTGAAGATGCTGTCTTTTTTCCAGCCTATATTGTCCAGGCCTTTATCAAATATCCAGTAGCTGTAGTTGCTTGACCCAAAGTCCGGGTCCTCAAGGCTATTCCATTGATTCATACTCCTGTTTTCATGCCAGTACCATGCTGTTTTTATTACTATGGCTTTGTAAAATAGCTTTATATGAGGTATGGTGATGCCTCCAGAGGTATTTCTTTTGCTGAGGATATGTTTGGAAATGCGAGGCCTTCTGCCTTTCCACATGAAATTTGAGATCATTTTTTCTATCTCTGTGAAGAACACTGTAGGGATTTTAAGTGGAATTGCATTAAATCTGTATATGGCCTTTGGTAGGATTGTCATCTTCACAATGTTAATTCTGCCTATCCAGGAACATGGGAGGTCTTTCCATTTTCTCAAGTCGGCCTCAATTTCTTTTTTGAGTGTTTTTATTTTTTTATTGTATAGATCTTTCACTTCCTTGGTTAACGTTATTCCAAGGTATTTTATTTTATTTTATTTTTTGTTGCAATTGAAAATGGGACTATGTCCCTTATTTCTTTCTCTGTATCTTTGTCATTTGCATAAAGGAAGGCTACTGATTTTTGTGCATTGATTTTGCATCCTGCTACTTTGCTATAGGAGTTAATCACCTTCAGGAGTTTTGGGATGGAGTCTCTCGGGACTCTTACATATATAATCATGTCATCAGCGAATAAAGCTAACTTAACTTCTTCCTTTCCAAATTGTATCCCTTTTATTTCCTTCTCCTGTCTTATTGCTTGAGCTAGGACTTCAGGTACTATATTGAAAAGCAGAGGTGAGAGTGGACAACCCTGTCTTGTTCCTGATCTTAATGGGAATTCCTCCAGTCTCTCTCCATTAAGTATTATTTGGGCCTTCGGAGCTTCGTATATTGCCTTTATTAGGTTAAGATATGAACCAACCATGCCAATTCTCTCCAATGTTTTGAACATGAAGTGGTGTTGAATCTTTTCAAAGGCCTTTTCTGCATCTCCCAAAATGATCATGTGGTTTTTATGTTTAACCTTGTTTATGTGGTGTATTACATTGACAGATTTCCATATGTTGAACCACCCCTGTGTTCCTGGAATGAATCCCACTTGGTCAAGTTGGATAATGCTTTTGATGTGTTGTTGGATTCGGTTTGCAAGGATTTTGTTTAGGATCTTTGCATCTAAATTCATCAGGGAAATAGGACAGTAGTTTTCTTTTCTTGTGGCATCTCTGCTGGTTTTGGAATTTGGGTGATGCTAACTTCATAGAAGGAGTTGGGTAGCTTTCCCTGTTCACCAATTGTGTGGCACAGTTTGAAGAAGATTGGTTTGAGTTCTTCCATGAAGGTTTGATAGAATTCAGCTGAGAAGCCATCTGGTCCTTTACTCTTCTTTTTTGGGAGTTTTTTTATTACTTTTTCAATGTCCATGAGTGTGATGGGTTGATTGAGGTGATTAATCTGCTCTGTGTTTAGTTTTGGTAGATGGTATGCGTCCAAGAATTTATCCATCTCCTCCACATTATCCAGTATTGTGGAGTAGATGTTTTTGAAATAAGTCCTGATGATTCTCCCAATTTCACTTATGTCAGTTGTGATCTCTCCTTTTTCATTTTGAATTTTGTTAATTTGAAGCTTCTTCTTTTTTTGCTTGATCAGATTTGCCAGGGGTTTGTCAATCTTGTCACTTGCCAAAGCCACCTATCTACTGCGTGGCATGGGTGCCAAAATTGTCTGAGTTCTCAAGCGGTAATGTGCCAAAGCTGCCTGCATTCGAGCTAGGAGTGGCACTGAGGCACCAAGCACTGAAGCAGGCTGAACTCTGGCTGGGAACACTGAGAACTGGAAGTAGTCTGCACCCCCTTGCCAGAGGACAATGGCAGCCGGCCGGCATGGGAGACAGGTAGGGGATGGCACCTAAGCTCGCGTAAGTGAGAGACACAGTCTGAGCTTGTGTGGCACCTGCTGTTGCACTGGGTTCACTCAGTAAGTGGGTGAGTGGACGAGAGTGCGGAGCAGTCTAAGCTTCCTCACACAGGGAACAATCGGCGCGTGGTGGCAGCAGTGGCAGCTGGAGCGTTGGCAGCGGCAGTGCTGTGGACACGGCGGTTATTTGGGGGGAAGGGGTGGCTACCCACCCATGAGGGGATCCACGATTCCCTGTTCCCCTGCCTCTGTGCCCTCCCAGATTTCTCTCCCCTAAAAGCCACTTGTACCCTTAATATCTTGCCTTTCTTTCCCTGGGATTTGCAGCCCAGCTAGGCGGTCGCCATCTTGGCCGGAAGTCAAGAATGTTGTTTTTATATCAACCATCCAGGTATAATTAGACTCAGTGGCGAAGGTACCAGAGAATTTGGAAAAATGAAAGAGAAGCTGATAGAGGATGGTTTGAGTCATGGTCCAGTCATTCCCCATGGTTAACTCTGCTGTCTGATTTAGCAGGGCCATTACTTTTATTTTTGTTGCTAATCACAATAGGACCTTGCATTATTAATAGATAGTTGCTTTTGTTAGAGAACGCATTAATACAGTATAACTTATGGTTTTAAGATCACAGTATATATCACTAGACTCCACTCTGTAATTCAATTGGGATCCAAGATTGGCTCCTCATTGTACAAAGAGTGGGGGGAATGAAGGACTCAGGAACCAGATATATGCCATGACAAGCTTCAGAGTCCTCAGTAGGTCTAAGTTTCTGTTTCCCGGCAAGATCTCCAGTAAGGGTGAGTTTAATAGTTACTGGAAACATTACTCAATGCATGCCTGTAGTCATAGATAAGCTCAATTCCCCTAGCCCCAGCCCGCCAACTTTGCCTGCCAAAGTCCTAACCAACCAGAAGAGCACACTGTTTAAATCAACCAATCATGTACCCATCCCTTTCTTCTATGTTCAAATCCCTATGCAAACCCTACCCTCCCACTACTCGGGGCTCTTGTATGGATCCACTGCATTGGTGAAGTCGAGACCAAGCTTAAGCCCGAAATAAAGCTCCCTGCCCTTGCATAAGTGTTTGGTTCTCCTTGGTGGTCACTGGGGATGACGAGAACTAGGCATAACACCAGGTTCACTTCCGCAGTACCCACTTTAGCCAGATGCACAAGTTGACACATGCATCTGGAGTTTGTTTGCAATGGCTAGAATCCCTAGTGTGCCCATTCATTCTCTTTCTCTTTCTCCCTCTGCCAGGTGTGGTGGCATACACGTTTAATCCGGACAGAGGTAGAAGGATCTCTGTGAGTTTGAGGACAGCATTATTCTACATAGTGAATTCCAGTTCAGCCTGTGCTGGGCTCCCCCGAGAAAGGTAGTGCTGAGGAAGGACCAGGCCTGCTGGTTCCTCCCAAGGGGTTAAGGAGGAAGATGAGCTTCCAGCGACTCAGAATCTCTCCTAGTCACCGGAGAAAAACCACTCTGAGTCAGGAGTCTTGTCAAACCAGGAACTCACTTTATTGTTACAGGCAGTTGCCTATATAGTGTTGATAACGAAGGGGATTCTAGGATGGGGGGAGAGGTAAGGGCCAATAGTAAACTGTGACTATTGAAATGATAATTCCAACTCCTACGTGGAAGTAGCAGGCAAGAAGCCATTAGGCGTCTTGCTGAGTCCTAGCTGGCCAGAGACAGGTTGCCAAACTTCAGTTAGGCTCAGGATGTTCCACTAGGCCTCATGTCTGGGCCTCTCAAGGACCAACATCTCCCCCTTTTGTTTTTGTAAGCATGGTGGAAAACATGGCCCCTGTCTTAGGTTGTCCCCCTCTGGGGATCTTACCCGTCACTGGGTACCATGTATCCAGCTTTTTGAGAATCAACTCCATGACCTGTCTTAGGTTGTCCCAGTCTGTCTGAGATCTTACCCGTCATTGGTCAGATGGAGGGCGGAGGAGGGATGCTCATAGGTGGACAGCCAGTCATATGAGGAGCTTGACTCCTGAGTAGTGAGCCTATAATAACGTATTTCGACCTGATGAAGTTTTATTGTCTCTAGCCCTTGGTGAATAATTGTGTAATCTTATTAATTACATAAGGCCCGACAGTAAGGAGAAGGAGGGGCCCAAGAAGAGGGAGAAGGTAGGGTAAGAAGTCATGTAAGCCCATCCACAGCAGGTTGTCCTGGAGGTCCTGCTGTCTCCTCTCCAAGTCTTCCTGGAGCTTCTTAATCTTATCCTGGATGATTCCCGATTTACTGGCATAAAAGCAGCATTTTTCCTGTAAAAACAAGCATATGCCTCCCTTTTTGGCCATTAGTAGGTTTAGTCCTCTCCTGTTTTGTAGGACTACCTCAGCCAGGGAATCTAGCTGTTGTTGGAGATAGGTCTTCCTCCCATATAATCAAAAGAGGACATAGGGAGGGCCTCATTTCCAGGAATGATATCTACATCTGGGATTAAGGTGGCTGGGGCACAAAGGCCCATCCAATTGGTGCCAGAAAGTCATAGGCCATCCTGCCTCCACAAACATAAACCATTCCAGAAGGCAGGCATGATATTCGATAAAGTACCAAACAATTTAAGCTGGAAAAAAGACAGCATCTTCAACAAATGGTGCTGGACAAACTGGATAACTATTTGCAGGAAACTGAAACTTGATCCACACATTTCACCATGCACTACACTCAAGTCCAAATGCATCAAAGATCTCAATATAAGACAAGAAACTCTTATACTACTGGAAGAAAATTTAGGAAGTACTTTCCATGATACAGGAATGGAAAAAGACTTCCTGAACAAAACCCCTGTAGCTCATGAACTTAAACCGTCACTCAACCAATGGGATCACATGAAGCTGAAGAGTTTATTTACAGACAAGCATACAATAAGCAAAGCCAATAGATCACCCACAGAATGGGAGAAAATATTTGTGGGTTATCCAACTGATAGAGGACTAATCTCTAGAATCTACAAAGAACTCAAAAATCTAAATAGTAAGAAGTCAAACACCCCACTCACAAAATGGGGCAAAGAGCTGAACAGGCAGTTTACAGAGGAAGAAATACAAATGGCAAACATACACTTAAGAAAATGTTCATCATCCCTAATCATCAGGAAAATGCAAATTAAAACAACTATGAGATTCCACCTTACCCCAATAAGGATAGCAAAAATCAAAAAATCAAATAAAAATAAATGCTGGCGAGGATGTGGAGAAAGAGGAACACTCATCCACTGTTGGTGGGAATGTAGGATGGTAAACCACTTTGGAAAGCAATAGGGAGACTTCTGAAAAAGCTGAGTATAGAGACACGAACAGACCCAGTTATTCCCTTACTGGGCATCTACCCTAAAACCTTCAAACCACATGCTAGAGAGATTTGCTCAACCATGTTTATAGTGGCTCAATTTGTAATAGCTAAGTGCTGGAATCAACCCAGATGTCCATCACTAGAAGAATGGATAACTAAGATGTGGTATATCTACACAATGGAATTCTATACAGCAGTAAGAAAAAATGACACAATGAAATTTGAGGAAAAATGGTTGAACCTGGAACACATCATTCTCAGTGAACTTACCCAATCACAGGAAAAAATCGCCACATAGTTTCACTCATCTACAGCACCTAACCTGAATCTACCCAAGATACCTTACATACCCAGCAAGCACCTCCTAGACTAGCCACTAGAATGGAAGGGGAGGGAGGGGAGGGCATCAAAGGGGTGGGGAACACAAACCTAGACCCGAATGACAATGGTAACATAATTTTCTACTTACTAAAAGACAGACGAAATGGCTGATCCTTCACCAGGCCCTTACAGAGAACACCTGAACCACAAGACACTGGAGAGGGTATGGTCAAGACTAACCTTAATCTTCTACATCTTCCCTCTCTCACTTCCCCTCTCCCTCTCTCTCTCTCTTTTACCTCTAACTCTTGTATATTAGTTATCTTTTTCCTCATTTTCTTAGTGGCCACTGACATGTAACTCCCAGAACCAGCGTGGGGCTATCATCCAAATGAGCTTTTGATCAGAGAGACCTACAAGGTTTCCTAAAAGACAGACAGATTTCCGTCAGAGTACTTGATGACCCACTAAAGACTAGTGATAAGACCCTACTGCTGAAGACACCTTATGTGATTGACATGCAAATTAGAATGGCATGGCTGGAAGTTGGAGGAGAGGCAGTCTCCAGACAGTCAGCACGTATAGTGCCAGAAGGTGCTACATGGGCGACTGGGGGAAAATGACCAATATCTGCTGAAGCAACGCATGGTCTAACCTACGTAGCAGCAAATAACTTGTGATGCCCACACAAGTGCAGTGGTGGCACACAGCAATCGTGGGGAACCAACTGCTCTCAATTCGGCTAACTGATCCCCTCACTGGTATGAGACCCATAGCTGGAGCTGGGAAATAAGTCAGAACCATATCCAAACATAAACCCACTCTCCAATATCAAACTAACATCAATTGTGGGCTACAAGAGGGCCTACACCTATTAAATTCTCTATAAAGAAAAAAGGGTTATCTCATTTGTCCTGATGCTAACTTACTCTCTGTTGGAGAATCTGCTTCTCTTTTTCAGATAGATGTAGATCCTAAGGAGAGAGCCACCCCATCATACCTCAAAAGGGCCCCGGCTGAAACTAAGAAAAATTGGAGAAACAAGCAAGGGTGCTGTTTTCCCGATGAACCGGATACCAGCACAAGGGGGAAGGAGATCAGCACAGAGAAAAATCAACTCCTACCAAATCAGAGAGCCAGAGCCTCAGAGGCCCCCAACACCTCATCACTGAAGCAGACCAAAAATGAACCTAACATGGCTCAGAGAAATTTTGCGGAACAGGGAGTGGAAAGAATGTCAGAGCCACATGTTGGGTCATGATATGCAGAGACATTTAGCTTACCCATAACTGTGGGCTAACTCCACAATGCATGACCCGTATACCTCAACAAGGAGGGGCCAAGGGGAGGGGGTAGGTCACGGATGAGCCTAATAATGGTACCATACTGACTGTATTTGCTGAATACAAAATTAACTAATAAAGAAAAATAAAAAATAAAATAAAAAAAACATTCTTCCCTTAAGGCCACCTTGCTGGAGGAATAATAAGTCCAACCCCCATCTATTCCGTAATACAACCTCAGCTAAGGAATATACATTTTTCTCTAAGCGAGTAATTCAGCCTCTGAATGTCTAAACTTGATGCTTTCCTTGAAGGGTGAGTGCTGCAATGCCTGTTCTTGCCCCTACCAGGCCTGCGCTGGGAAATGTCACCAACCAGACTGTAAATAAGGCACCTGGATCATACCCAGTAACATAGTCTTATTCCCCAGGTCTTTCCATTATCCCAGGACACCTGTCTCCCTTTTTCTGTAAACTTGAGAGAAACGAAATCACAGGTCTCATTTCCTTTCAAGGGAGGGAGGTAACATGGTCCATTTTGGTCCCTGGTCTGGTTCAGTGTCATGGTGATAAGTTCCCCCTTGGTAGGTGGGTTTTAATATGCCCTCTGGTAGACACACATTGCCAGCCAGCGCAGTAGAAGGCTTAAGGGCCCCCACAGCCCCCTTTGATTCTTGCTTTCCCTAAGTGCCCAGAGCATACATAGAAATAAGAAATTTCCTGATTCACCACAGAGTCCCATGAGTCACCCACTAGTTGATGGAAGTTGAAGATCAAATCAGGGAACCAGGTTCCCCGTGGGGCAAGATGTGATGTGGAGTAAGCAATTTCCCCCATGGCAGTGTTGGTTATTATCCAGGTCAGATCATAAACTTGGTGGGCAGGAGCTGCCACAATACATACAGTTAGGAGCACAGTCAGGATCAGGAGCGTTTGAGTTGAAGCTTGAGTGGAGTGCTGTATTTCCATTGTGGCAGATAGTCCTCAGGTTCAGCCAGTGGATCTGCCGGTCAGATGTGGATGGGTGTGATGAATCCAAGTGGCAATTCCATCCATTTTCACAGCGGTAGGTGTGGTCAGAATGAAGGCGTAGGGTCCCTTCCAGCAGGGTTCCAGTGTCTTGCGGCACCCGGTGTCCTGGATTATTTACATATTTTACATATTTACATATTTTAGATTTCAAAATAACCCTTTGAACATCTCTATTTGTTTTTCTTTATTATAGAATTAAAACTATGGGAAAAAGATGTCTTAATGTTTGTTTCCCCTCTTGGAAAGCTCTTGTGTTACTTAATAGGCCATTCATATATGTAAGGTATTTTTTATCTTTTGTTATACATTTCTCTCTGAGTGTTTAAGACCATGCAGATAGCCACATTTAATTAAGGATTAGTTTTGGAGGTCACTAATGGCTCTCCAAAGAGACTTTAGGGACACAGGAGTAGCCCCATAGCTTACTGGTGTCTTTTGTGTGTTAGGATGAGTCAGGGCCATGCTGGCCAAGTAGTTTTCCCTTCTTTGGGAAGTCAGGAGGACTGATTGCTTCTCAATTGTGACTCTCCTGTTTCACACTGTACACCAATTTTGTTTGGGTCTCCATATCCTCCCTGTTCAGGAAGACAGGTGACTTACCAGGGGGCCAGTATAGAAGTGTCCCATCATCTCCAGTGGCCTCATGACCTGGGAGCACAGGCCAAAATATTGGTGCCTCTTGCTCTGATGATTCTAATTGGCTTTGGCTTCTACGTAGGTAATTAACACACTTAGAAAGGAAATTACACCAGCCTGGATGTATGTACATATAGAGCACATTTGATTATTGAAATAGACTTAAAGAATGGCACAAGGCTTCTAAAATCATTTTGTCCTATCTTTAAAATTTTAGTTGTACTGTGGCAGCATAAGCCTTATATACGAGGTACAGAAAGTAGGTGTATCTCATATTTTAAATATCTAACATATATAAATATAGGCAGAACCTGCTACCAGTCTTGAAAACAGTACCAATTGATTTACAGACTAACTAATTTAACCTGGAAATTGTCAGAAAAGGACAAATAAGGCAGTATAAAGTCTTAGCATCTGTGTTTGAAAACATCTTTGATTAGTTCAGATGCCTGTGTGGGTACAAACTACCCAGAGAACATTGGAAACAGAACCACAGAGCTTGAATTTGTTTTTCTCTCTTAGATGAGGACTTTTTTTTTTTTTGAGGTTATGCCCTAAAGTAGGAAATATATTATAAGCACTGGACTTGCATACAATAGAGCAGAATCTGTTCTTTTTTTTTTCAAACCGAAACAGCTAGCTAAATTTTAATATATCCCTTGATAAATCTTTTTGAAAGAAAAAAAACATTGCTTGACAACTAATGATTTTGGCTTAAACTTGATAGCTATTGATTTTATGTACCATAGAAATCTTTATTAACATAAAACAATTTTATATTTTACCCATGACTTAAATTTGATAAAGCTTAAGCAAGCTATCACAACAAATCCCAGGAAGATGAAAGTTATCATTACTGAAATTAAATCACTTAAACCTAAGTGATTAAACCTAGTTATGACCATTCAATAGAATTAGCATAAATAAGACAGAAGCTATCTTTAAAGTCACAATGTCTTTAGGTATGAGTACTTCACCTCTGGAAATTAACCATTTCTATGTGAGACTTTATCTTAAGAATAGGTAAAACCTTGATGAAAAGAGGAACCTAGTTTACTTTACTGAGAGAGTCTTAAAGCCAGTTTTATAACCCTTAACTCATAACAAATTAGCATCAGTGACCTGATAATGAGTGAGGCTTTATCATAAGACTCAGTTTCTCCACTGATTAAAACCTTGGCATCAGGTAAACATTAGATTTAATCCAATTAAATGTTTCAGTGAAGGGGCCCTTCCCCTGATATACACATTAGGTAAGTCTGATGCTTGCCTTATGTAAGGAGTTCGTAACCTGATCAAATACCTTGACTCAGTTGGCCTATTTAACATTTTGTCTAGTGAGAAATTTTATCTAACAGATGTGACTTTAGGTGTTCAAAAGAGAAGAACTAAGGAGAACCACAGTTATATGCTGTACTCCTTTTATTCTTGTTGGAGACAATTAGCCATTTTGTCTCAGAGTCTGGGGGACACATGGCTTAAACTTGCATGGGGTCTGAGATAAAGGGGGTTCCATCTGTTTTTTCAGAGTCCAGCTTTTCATGAATTTAAGTAGCATATGTTGGAAAGCAAGAGCAAAATGAAATTACAGAGCAGAGAGATAAGCATCCTGACATTCTTTTCTTATTCCAAAGTTGTTTGTTTTTACATAACAAATTTACCCATTTGCAAAACACAAGGTGATAGAGTCTTGTCTATGTTTAACCTGGTTAAACCTCCAATTACATCTGTACTTGTGACTTTATGACCCACCTCATATAGGCATCACCTGTGTCTAATGTAAGATGAACTTAGATTAAGACTATGTCCCTATATAAAACTTTTAGAGTATCCTTAAGATTTCTGTAAACAGTTGAAAAATCTCTAACTTTAGGGATGGCGTTTAGGTTTAGCCTGAAAATTGTTTCCTACATATGCACATCTTTATCCACATACTTTAACATTCTCATCTAAGTACCAGTCAAAAAGCATTTTTCATGAGCATTCTATGTCCCAACATTGAAAAATTCCTTCCCAGTTCCTTCAATCAATTCATCTCATCCCATTATTAACCACCTTTCTTATAAGGCTATTATGAAAAACTACACCAAATTAATTAATCCTATTACTCACTAACAAGTGAGTAGTCTAAAGGCAATTTTATGTCATTAATACTAATAAGACACTAAGCTAAGGCAAATATTGTTGCTATCTTGAGGCAGGCTGGCCTAGAAGTCAGGTCAGTTGTCCCCTCCTTTTAAGTACATTACAAAAAAATTTTTTTTAGTACCTGACAAATTATAAGTTACCACTTTAGAGAGAATTTTGTTGGTTTTAATAGTCCTCTATGAAAGTTGAAGTTGACCTAGAACATAAATTCAGTAATTGTATTTATGATAGCAAAAGTAACAAAGTAGACACCTTTTTTTTCTTGCCTCATTTTGGTGCACTGTTGCAGCTGGGCGGGGCTTGTATACACCTTAAATCAGCCCTGCCCTACTTCCAGCACCCTCCAGGGGTCTGTCTTGTACACATGGAGGTAATGGCCAAGACGACTGCTAGGGGGCCAAGAACTCTGACTACCTGAAGGGGAAAAAGGGGGGGGGGGAACTCCGGGACTGCCAGAAGGCCTCTGAAGAAGGCGGCCCACTGGGAGGCCGCTGAAGAAGGAGTGGGCCTGCTTGGGGCCACTGGGAGAGGAGGCGGAGACATGACACCTGCATGGGCAGAGGCGCCATTGTCTGTCTGCCACCTGGCTCTGACCCAAGCCGCTTTGGAGTGCTTGCAAAGCTGGCTTATAATTTTGCTGCTTAAAGGGAGTGAGGGGAAATTTCCTTCCTGAGATTTTCATTTCCTAGCCAGATAAACTATGCAAGTCCACGTGGATGCCCAGAAATCCAGAAATGACCTAGAGGACTTCTTTCTAAAAGGAGCCTGCCTCCCTCTGGGAGAGCTAATTCCCTTAACTTTCAGAAGAGCTCTTTTTCCATGGATCTGAGATATATATCTCTATGAGATATATATCTATATATATATATATATATTGGCGGGAGGCAATGTTAGCCCAGGGCTGATTAGCACATGGGGGATTCCCGAAAGTTCTGGGCGTGAGCCTGTCCACAATTAAGAGGCCGGCGACCTGCCCTACAGGCTTTTAAGAGGTGGATGTGTTACCGGTTTTTTTTTTTGTGTGTGTGTCAGAGAGAAATAGATAGAGGGTTTTTGCCAACACCCAACAGGCTGTCGGGGTCCAGGCAGAGGACGGCTGGCCTTCAGTCAATACCGAAGAGTGGCCTCAGCCAAGAGACATCAGTTGCCAGTTCATCATGTCTGGTCCCACGCGATGGCGTGAACTGAAAATAAATGAGGAGAAAGAGAAACCTGCCAGCCCTCAAAAACATGGAGGCAAGGCCGCATGGACCAATGTCTCCCAGTCCCTCTGGGAGAGCACTCACCCACCCTGTCCATCTCATATGGTCCCTGTTCAGGCACCAGCTGTGGGTTTTGGATTTTTGCTGGGGGGGGGGGGGGCTGCCACGGTTCACCCCGAAGGCATCCAGGCAACCAGAGGTGGGTGAGCTTGTGAAGAGAGAAAGGCACTCCTGGGAGAAAGTGGAGCAGCTCTTCCCTTACCTGCTGCCATGTTGAAATCCCAGCCTGGTGTAGTCAAAGGGAAGAATGTATCAATGATAGCCTGATTATCAGAGGGATTCCCATCAGTGCCTGGAATCAATTTCCAGGCTTCAGTCTGGCTTCTCTCTTTCCTCTGTAGTAAAGAGAATCTGTACCAATTGTTGACAATCATCCCAAGTTGATTACCATCTTGGTCTGGGGGCCGCATAACCTGAAGAGGGAATACTGTGACTCTGATGGGCCCTAATTTTAACGTCCTGAGTGTGGTCTGTCAGTAAAGAAAGTGGGGTAGTCTGCATCTGTCCCATCTGTCCAAGCACACAAATAGTAATTCCAACAAAGGAAAGAGAGACAACAAAAAGCACACAAATAGTAATTCCAACAAAGAAAAGGAAAAGAGACAGCAAAAAAGTTCAGCTGGCCAGTGACTACAAACTGAGACAACAGCCTCTCCCATTGTCTCTACAGATAGGGGAATGAAATCCCCTCCGAGGGGGCCTGGGGCACCCAGGACCCGCCTTCCAAACAAAACCGAATGAGACCACGGCATCTCGCAGTTCCGCGGTAGCAATCCGCGTTGTCTCTACAGATGGGGAGATGAAATCCCCGCCTGGCAGGCCTGGGGCACCCAGGACCCGCCTTCCAAACAGAGTGGCCTCCAGGGGCACATCCACCCCAGCCACAATTTTCTAATGAACAGAAGAATGAAGGACAGGTTTTCAGGAAAGACAAAACACAGAAGCACACTTACCAGCTGGTGACCTGAGCTCCACATGTTGGTGGTCCTCAGCAGTCTCTAAAGAGATCCAGGACAAGCCCCAAAATGTTATGCCCAGTTCTCAGCATCCCCAGTGACCACCAAGGAGAACCAAACACGTATGCAAGGGCAAGGAGCTTTATTTCAGGCTTAAGCTCGGTCTCTTGACTTCACCAACTCAGTGGATCTGTACAAGAGCCCCAAGTAGTGGGAGGGTAGGGTTTGCATAGGGATTTGAACATAGAAGAAAGGGATGGGTACATGATTGGTTGATTTAAACAGTGTACTCTTCTGGTTGGTTTAGGATTTTGGTGGGCAAAGTTGGCAGGCTGGGGCTAGGGGAATTGAGCTTATCTGACTACAGGAATGCATGGCATGATGTTTCCAGTAACTGTTAAACTCACCCTTACTGGAGATCTTGCTGGGAAACAGAAACTTAGGCCTACTGAGGACTCTGAAGCTTGTCATGGCGTCTATCTGGTTCCTGAGTCCTTCACCTGGGTACTTAGGTTTTGCAAGCAAAGAATCTTAAGTACTGCAGCCACTTAAGAGCCTTTCAGGTGACCTTAGTTGTGGGATGGGATGGATGGAAATTTAAGAAAGCTAGATGGTAAATAATATTTTTCCACTCCACATTTAAATTATATCCTGTCAGGACTCTCAGCCTTCCTTTCCATAGCCTTTAAGGATCCTTTCTTGAAAGACAAATTCAAATGCTGTCTATTTCTGATGGGTTAATGAAAGAATAGTTAAGGCAACTTTACAAGGTCCTTTCCTAGAAAAATAAACATATATATATATATATATATATATATATATATATATATATATATATATGTATCTATGTTTGTATATATATTTAGGGCAGGAGAGATGGCTTAGCAGTTAATGCACTTGACTACAAGGCCAAAGGACCCAGGTTCACCTCCTCAGAACCCAGTAAGTCAGATGCACAAGGTGACAAATGCATCTGGAGTTCGTTTGCAGTGGCTGAAATCCCAGGCATACCCAATCTCTCTACCTCTCTGAAAGAAAGAAATAAAACAATTAAATATATATATATTTACCTATCCACTTTGAGAGAGAGAGAGAGAGAGAGGGAAGGAAGGGGATGTGGGTAGACAATGGGCATACCATGGTCTCTAGCCACTGCAAAGAAACTCTAGATGCATGTGCCAACTTGTGAATCTGGTTTAAGTGGGTACTGGGGATTTGAACCTGGGTACTTAGGCTTTGCAAGCAAGCATCTTCAACACTGGGCCATCTCTTCAGCCCTTTCCTTGAGCTTTTGAATTGACCACTGGATAATCATTTCCATGTGTGCACTGTGATGTATTGTTTTAAGATAATCCACACCTCAGCCTGCTCTTTGGGCCACCACAAAGGACCACTCACATACTGGAAGTCACTTAAAGGACACACATTTATTTCTCACAGTCCAGGAGGTTGAAATTCACCATTGGTGTGTCCTAATTTCTAATCATAATGAGCATTTTGAAGTATGTAAAAGGATTATGAACTCATTCAGACAAATGTAAGCTGCAGACAACAGGAATGATCATAATTTTTCATTGCTCAGCCTTATGTGATCCACAAGCAAATCAAAGATGGGTAAGAGATACAAATGTATCTCTTTGTAACTTTATTTATTTATTTATTTGGTAGAAAGAGGAAGAGGGGACACACCAGGGTCTCCAGTGACTGCAAATGAACTTCAGACACATGTGTCACCTTGTGCATCTGGTTTACATGGGTCCTGACAAATTGAAACTGGGTCCTTCAGCTTTGCAGGCAAGCACCTTAATGGCTAAGCCATCTCTCCAAATCTCATTTAGTAATTTCAATGCTGTCCAGGCAAGTATGAGGACCTGAGTTTGAATTGCCAGCACTCACATAAAAACTGTGTGTGATGGCAAACATCAGAATGCCAGAACTGGAGAGGTAGAGACAGAAGGATCCCTGGGCTAGTTGGTCAATTATTCTAGCTGAATCAGTGAGTTCCAGGCTCCATGGGAGACCTTGTCTCAAAGAATAATGTGGACAGTAATTGAAGACGACACCTAACTTTGACCTCTGGCTGCCACATTTACCTGTACACAGCACCATAAAACACACGTGAGTGCCCACATGCATAGGAACACATACACATGCCAAAAATGACAATAAAAAACCTGTTAAGGCACTTGGCTGCAAAGTCTAAGGACATAGGTTCAATTCCCCAGTACCCACATGAAGACAGATGCACAAGGTAGTG